>OZ007500.1:1800000-2242500 GCA_963931805.1 Microdon myrmicae | reverse complement strand
TTGTGAACATAGAGAAGAATGTATTGAAAAAAATAGGTGTTAAAGTTGTTATTGACTAAAACTACCAACAAAATGTATCGAGAATGAATATATTCCACAAAACTACTCGTTTGAGGTGTTTCTACGCAGAACAGGTTTGAAGGTTTATTTCGAGAAAACGTTTTGCCTTTCGGTTTCGCCTAAGTGTCATGATTTAGATCTCTTACTACATTTTGAAGTTTCTTTTCTAAAAATCAAATACACGAATGTAAATAACTCATATTTGATTGGAACTTTCACATCATGTGAAGTTTGCCTTCGTTTTGTTTGCTATCTCGGGTCATTGTTGGCTTCATGCCAGTGAACTAGTCAAGAAAGACGAAGTTCAACGAAACAACTTAATTAACCTTTTTTTTTGCAAAATTTGTTACAAATATTATTTTAATGAAAACGCGTTCGCATTCGCTCCACAGCCTAAAAATCAGGTATCACAGATGGATATGGAAGAAAATTATATACGTTAACATATGCTCTTGGGAAGGGATCACTTTTGAATGAAGCGTTTTACTTCTTTTCGTATAGAATTTTCAGGATAGGAAAGTGGTTCCTGACTAGTGCCATAGCACCACAAAATTCAATACTAGAGGTGTGTGAAACCAAGAAATAAAGATGTTCATAAAAATCTGAAAAGTACTAAGAAGAATTTCAGCGGCTATTTCTATGCGAAATTGATTAAAAAAAATATTTATAAAAATATTCCCATAAAATCTTTTTGCCATCGCATTTGCATAATAGTCTTAAAACTGAAAGAAATTGTGATTGGGAGTGATAGAGCGTAGGGTGCTATGAGTCAAGGTAATTCTGAATTCCAATTCGATCTTCGTTTATTTCATTCAATCCTCACACCTTGTATTAGGGCTTATCGCATTTTACAAAGTAGTGAAAAAGGTGATTCGAACCAATGCTATGAAAAAGTGTGTGAACCAAAGCACGAGACATCACACGGTCGCGTGTACATAAGGATGTCTCAATTAGCTATTTAGGCCATATGATTGCTACGTGAATGTTCTGGTATAGGGCACTGATGAATTTTCGATTTTCTTGTGTCGTGTGTTCCTCACAACAGTTGGGAGTGTTTGTGTCGCTATGGACTCTGTAATTCACTGAAAATGTAATTCTTGTCGTTTAGGAATTTAAAATGCACTGGCTGGTTTTAAACATCTTCCGCAGTGTTTCTCTATTTTTTTCTAATCACTGTATCGCCTTCTGTTTTCATTCTGGATCGTACTATCGAATTTATTATGTAGAAACAACTTTTCTCAAAATTCAGTTTCTCCATCTGATCCGACACCTTTTGTAAAATTAAATTTGGAGGTTTTTTGCTCCGACGCTGTTTATTATATAGCGTTGCCATATTTGGCACCCAATGACCAGAACACAGTACTGTTATCGGTTCAACTATTCGAAATTCGTCTCCAGCCTACGTAACTTTCTCTATATTCTAATTAGACGTCGATTAAATAGTGATCTAACGATTATTTCATACGGCTATGAACGGCTTAAGGTCAGAACTTTTCACTCGCTCCTCGTGTATTATGAATTGTTAAATGAATTCGATGGCTCCTCGATAGTATAGTGGTTAGTATACCCGCCTGTCACGCGGGAGACCGGGGTTCGATTCCCCGTCGGGGAGCCTCTGGCGCAAGACTAATGACCTTGCCCGGAAAAAAACAAATCATTATGGAAAATTTTACAAGCCTCAGGACTTGCTAAATAAGGCCACGACCGGTTGCCGGTTGTAGTGCCGATGATGAAGATGATGATGAAATGAATTCGAAATAAATACCTTCCAACTCTTGAGTGGCTTACTCTGCCTGTTTTTATAAATGATGCTATAGTGGGTCTTTCAAAACCCTCATGGTTGGACAAAATATTGGACACGGGTAGTGTCAGAAAAAATGCCAAATGTCCTACGGACAATTGTGTTGCCTGAAAACACCAATCAAGAACTTTTTCACTATGACTACTTCAACGGGTCGTAAATTATAATAAAGTGACGAACAAGCGTGCATATTAAAGTAATACGAATACAAAAAC
The DNA here is from genome assembly GCA_963931805.1 of Microdon myrmicae. Taxonomy (NCBI): domain Eukaryota; kingdom Metazoa; phylum Arthropoda; class Insecta; order Diptera; family Syrphidae; genus Microdon; species Microdon myrmicae. The sequence goes on along the minus strand of OZ007500.1, from coordinate 2,240,424 downwards.
ACTCATTCTGGTTGGAATGGTTTTCTTAACCAAACATTTTAGCTATTGTATTTTAAACACATTTTCATAGGAAGATGACACATTTTTCTTTTTTGTTTAGGGCATTCATATTTAAATCATTGAATTCAATACCTGGGATTCATTTGGTATGCTACCTATGCAGAGAGTCCGTGATTACCGCTAGAGTATTTTGTACAGATAAGCTAGAGTTTAAGTACTTTTGTTTGTATAGCAAGTAAGTTGTAATATAAACCTCCGTGTTTATAGAATCATAATCATGCCGTTTGTTCTATACGGATGCGAAACATGGGCTCTCACAAAACGGGAAGAAAACAAATTCCGCGTACTCGAGAATAAAGTTTTAAGGAGTATCTTTGGCGGTAAATATGACAAAGAGGCAGGACAATGGAGAAAACTCCACAACCACGAATTGGAAGGGCTATACCGTAAACGTACAATAGTGAGAGTAATCAGGTCGCGAAGATTAAGATGGGACGGACATGTGACAAGAATGGGCAACGATAGGACCGTGCGTAGAATTCTTGACGGAGGACCAACGGGAAAGAGACCGACAGGACGGCCGCGACGGAGATGGGGGGGACAATGTAAGGTTTGACCTTGAGGAGATCGGATAGGATGGTCAAGGGTGGAAGGAGTGCGCACAGGACAGGGAAGGATGGCGGAGTCGAGTCGGCGAGGTCATGAACTTCCGGGTTCCTACAGTTCAATAAATAGTAAAATCAGATCAGCGAGCTCTTGATAGGGTGGGCAAAAGAATAAAAGAGGGTTTAATAAAGTGAATATTTTTATCCCATATATGGGCGCTCGTTCAGGAATTAGACGCCATGAAGGAATAAAGACGACAACGAGGGAATAAAGGCCGCAACTACGGAGTAAAGACGACAACGAAGAAATAAAGAGGGCAAACAAAGACCAAAGACGGCGACGAAGGGCTAACAAAGAAAAACAAAGACGATAACATAGCTTCCAACCTCGAAAGCACAATAAATAGAAAATAGAATAGAATAGAATAGCAAGTAAGTTAAAAAGCTAAGAGAAATAATTTAAAAAAATGAAAAAAAAGTATTGTATTAGGTGTACAACTTTGCAATAGATGGCTGTAGCGGTAAGTGGTAGTTGAAATAAATAGATCATAGATGTCATACAATAAGCTTAGGTATTTGTAAACATAACGCCATCGAAATATTAGTCGATTTGTGTCTGCGTCATAAAGTTATTCTCGATTAAACATGTCAGCTTACGAGCCAAATTCTCATCATTTGCGGAAGGTTTTAATTTTCTGCTTTAATATGAAGAAATCTGCGGCTGAGGCACATCGAATGCTCTCAAATACCTATGGTGAGGGCGCTATTAGTGAAAGAACGTGCCGAGAGTGGTTTAAACGCTTTGTTGAGGTCCGGCGCCGTGCTTTCTCGGTTGAGGGAAGAGCGGGGACCTTTTATTATTCCTCTTCTTCTTTTGCTGGTCCTGTACGCACAACAATCTTATTACAACTTTTCCACTCTGCTGATAGAAGGCAGTCACATCCGCAAATAGTTAAACCAATTAGATCACTCGCTCTGGTTCCTAAGAATTCTCCACGTATTATGATCCGCGTCCCAGGCGGACCTTCCTTTGGTGAAAGTCCAGTTACAACTGGCTGAGGCGCCATTAACAAGAAAAACCCTTTTTTAAATTCAACGGCTAATCTCAAACTGAAAAAACGATTCTCTCTCTGATACTCAACTCGTTCGGAACTGAAATTTTTCTATTCTATCCTGTTTTTTCTTCTGTGACTTTTCACATTCAATTCGGACGAAAATCCAAGTTGCTATGTTTTCAATAAATAAAAAGGTGCAGGTTATTAAGTGTGCTGTAACTGGTAATATTGTGAATGTTTATGAATGGTATGTATTAAGTGAGAATGTAATATATGTTAAGTGAAGTTTTTAAGGATGTGTTAGGAGATTCAGTGTTAAATTTAATAAGGGTAGTATTCTGGAATACAACATCCCACCCTTCTTCGAGAAAGAAAATTATCCTTGAAGAGAATAATTTTCTAGTAACTATATATTAAATTAAGATTAATTAAATACTTGGATTTTCGTTCAATTACATTACAAAGGTTTTCAAAATTAAGCTTTCATCAAAGGTTACAATAATCAAAAATGTCTTAATACTAGAAAAATAATCTATTTACATTATATATTAACTAAATTTTTTCAATAATCAAAAAGTTCTTAACACTAGAAAAATAGTCAAAATAGTCTATTTACATTACATATTACCTAACTAAATTTAAATATTTCTCCTTGGAACCTTTTGTTTTCTTATCCAAAAGTTATTATTACTTATTATATTAATTATATAATATTAATATTATTGTTTCAAAATTCTCATTTCCGTTCGAATATATATATATCACATTCAATTCGGACGAAAATCCAAGTTGCTATGTTTTCAATAAATAAAAAGGTGCAGGTTATTAAGTGTGCTGTAACTGGTAATATTGTGAATGTTTATGAATGGTATGTATTAAGTGAGAATGTAATATATGTTAAGTGAAGTTTTTAAGGATGTGTTAGGAGATTCAGTGTTAAATTTAATAAGGGTAGTATTCTGGAATACAACAGCTTCAAGAACGGCGATTTTAACGTCGAAGACCAGCATGGCGGTGGAAGAGAGAAGGTTTTCGAAGATGCAGAATTGGAGGCATTACTTGATCAAGACTCGTGTCAAACGCAACAAGAATTGGCAGGATCATTGGGAGTGACGCAACAAGCCATTTCAAAACGCCTGAAAGTCATGGGAATGATTCAGAAACAAGGAAATTGGGTGCCGTACGAGTTGAAGCCGAGAGATGTTGAACGGCGTTTGTGTGTTTGTTAACAGCTGCTTGCAAGGCAAAGACGCAAGGGATTTCTGCATCGCATTGTGATTGGGGACGAAATTACGATAATCCCAACCGCAGAAAATCATGGGAATATCCCGACCATGCTTCCACGTCGACGCCCAAACCGAATATCCACGGTTCCAAGGTCATGCTTAGCATTTGGTGGGACCGGCTCGGCGTAGTGTATTATGAGTTGTTAAAACCGACTGAAACAATCACAGGCGATAGTTAACGAACGCAATTAATGCGTTTGAGCCGAGCATTGAATGACAAACGGCCGCAATACAACGAGAGACATGATAAAGTGATTTTACAGCATGACAATGCTCGACCCCATGTTGCGAAAGTGGTCAAGACATACTTGGAAACTTTGAAATGGGAAGTCCTACCCCACCCGCCGTATTCTCCAGACGTTGCCCCCTCCGACTATCACTTGTTTCGATCAATGGCACACGGCCAGGCTGACCAGCACTTCCGGTCTTATGAAGAAGTAAAAAATTGGATCGATTCAAATGATGACCAGTTTTTTCAACGTGGGATTCGTATGCTGCCCGAAAGATGGGAGAAAGTAGTGGCCAGCGATGGACAATACTTGGAATCATAAATGTATAACCAGTTTTTTACAATAAAGCCTCGAATTTCGGAAAAAACGGCGGAAGCAAAGTTGTACACCTAATACAATATTGGACAAGCGTCAAGTAAGAAAGGTAAAAGTGGTAAGACAAATGTAAAGTGCGTTACAAATAGTTTAATCAAATAAAAATACTCATTCTGGTTTTTTTTTTCTAAATTTAATTTTGCGTTCTGCATTTGGATAACTGCTCTATAAATCATATGTATTCTTTGACAACGTTAATGATATACAGCATCGACTGAGGATCAAGTCAAGAAATTGAGGATGGTCAAATGATCCATCTGCCCCACAAAATCCACTCGTTTAGGAGGAACTGATTTCAAAATATCTTGCCACTGCATTTCCATAATTAATAATCAGACGACGACTTCTTTTTAATTAATAATCAGATGACGATCTTCTAATACTTAAAAACTAATATCTACTAATAGCTATATTATATTTATTTTATCTGCGAGATAAAGCATTCATAATTACACAGATGGTCACATGAAGTGCATCATTGGCTATGAGTAAAATGCAGGAGGTGAATGTGACGGCAAATCTTCAAAGCGAATTAAGAAAATCAAGTTCTGTTCATCCAAACATGCGAAGTTTCTTAAGAGCTATAGAGGCACAGGTTTTTTACATTCAATTTTTTTTGGAATAAAAACCAATAAATGAGACAGATAAAATTCTATCGCCGAAAGACAAAACTCCACCGCAATAGTAGCGGTACGCTTAACTTAGAGCGTCCGTGTTGGGATGTACGCCGAAAGGAATGAGAAAAATGATAATGTATAATTTAGAGTGCTTGCGAAGAGCCAGTAAGTTAATGTAAAAATGATATTTGTAAAATAGAAGTTAACATTTAGTCTTAAGTAAAGTATGTAGTTAATTTGTTAAATAAATGTGGATATAAAACAAAACAAAATAAGCGTCCGTGTTGGGCCAGTAAATTAAAATCTAAGATACTTAAGCTAAAACTTGCGCAGATTTTCTCTAGCACGCAATTTAGAATCAGGGAGAAACGAAATCTACAATATTGCAAAAATGAAAATGAAATGAGGGTTTTAAGAAACGAAGCTAGTGTAACATTTTTGCGATAGTTACTTTCTTCAAGAATAATATAATAAAACTTCAAGGTAGGATCTCAAATAGTTTTTGAACAGCAGATTTATAAAGAGCAGCTGCTCGTTGGGCAGAAACATATAAACATATAATGTGATCACAATTTTTATGTTTAAATGCGTTTTTTCAAATATACAACATCTTTTTAAATCACTGCAATTCTGACTCGAATACAAATCATATTTTTGGAGCGGGTTTAGTATTTCATTTTGAATATAATGATCCTCGAATTTCTTGAGTTAAAAATATCAATTGTCATGCCACAACACCGCCGGAGTGCTAAGTGCTTTTTTAATTTGTTGTTTCAAAATTCCGCAATTTTGTTTGATTTTAATTCCTTATAGTTTAGTAAGCATTTTTCGTTTTACATTCAGAGACGGAAAGCCTCAGTGAGCAGCAGTGAGACCTTTTTTTGAAGAGAACTCGGAAGATGACGCATAACTCACGCGAAATATTTACATTTATTCAATAATATATTGTCAATGTTTTAAAATATTTAATGCATTACTTTTTTATAAATAAATTCCCGTAAGCCAACTTTTTTTTGGGAAGTCACACTAATTGTGCTGCTTAAGGACAGTTCCCTTCAATGAAAGCACTTCCGTTTTTGGATTATTAATTTTTTCTTAATTATTCTTGTTTAAAAGCAAAAAGAATAGTTTAGAGTAACCTAAAATACAACATCTGACGGGCAGGAAAATGGAGATGGTAGTAAAATGCCTATGTTTAGAATATGAAAACAATGCATTTAGTCATTCAGGCTTTTTCCAACTATTTCAAAGAACATTCGTTCAATAATGAAATTACCACATTCATAATATCGTGAAATACATCATCAAGTTAAGAAGGCGGTGCTGAGCATAAACACTCGACGTGTAGAATAAATGTGCTCATTCTGGCTTATTCTAAGCCAGCTTCAATTAAATGACATTAAATGAGTTCCATAGAATCGTAGAATTCAATATCGGATATGCCTTAAGCCAGAAAATAAAGGTGGACCTAAAAATGTAGAATGACGAGTCAATGTATTCATTTAAGCGGGCTCACAGTAATATTAGTTAGAACAGAGATCGCGGGTAAATGTGACCAAAATGAGCTGTGGACAAAAGTTCCACTTTAAAACACTAATTCTCTTCATTCAGAATTATTTTCCGTCGTAACTTTCTTAACATGTCTTGCCATCAAATTTCAATACCACATTAAAAATCAGCAGTATTACGTAACCACCTATATAGTGTGTGCATTTATAACACTGATTGTGGTAAAATAACGTCGGCAAAAGTGCTCAAATATATATGATTGTGTTAAGTTTAAACCTGCTACACGAACTAATTAATATTTTTTATGGAGTGAGGATATTTTTGAATGCATTTTTTGAAATATTCGTTTCAAATGTCTTCCGACCTTTGACTGGAGCATTTTACCTCCTAATTATATACGAAAAACTTAAAAACAGACAAAATTTTGACCACGTAGATAGAGCTGACCGAATATAGGCTAAGTGTAAATGTGTTAAGAACCAAAAGCAATCCCAATCGAATTACCACAAATTAGTTTCAAGTAATATGCTGCAGAATATTTCCTAAATTACACGTTTCAATGCAGGTACAAGGAAATGAATAATTCCTCTAGGGGATTGTTATAAAAAATGGGCGCTTATTATCACACATTATAAAAAATGGAATTATTACGAATGTCTTAAAAATCTAATATTATAAATGAATCTTATAATTTAACGACACTTTTCGGGTACTTGTATAAATAATTGCCTGCTGTGGTTTTTACACTACTTTGTTTTTTGTACATACATATTCACTTAAACGGTGTTAGATTCTTTTCAACTCGTGTAACTAGGGATGATGAACAAAGTTAATAAGGTAAATATTTCTGTGAAAAATGGGTTCGTAGCAAATGTGGTCGTATATAATAATAATAATTAATTTACACATCTAATTTTTGCAACCACTTTCATCTTTTTGTTTTGATCATTATCCGAGTTTATATGACAATATATTGTGACGTTCATCATCGCGACAAAGCAATTCGTATACGTTTTTCCATAAACATACTTAGACTTTTGCTGGATTATAACTTGGTTTCGCTTAACTCAGTTACCCATTATATATTTGGTCACCTCTATCTTTGGGGCCAATATTGTGCCTGTTTTTTGCTTGTTTTTTCTTTTTTCGTCAAAGAACTTAAAACTTATTCACTAGACAACGCTATGCGACCAGAGATCGTTAGGTGTCACGGTTACCTTTTGTATCTTACTCATAACCTATGTTAAAGTTCGTTCTACAATCGGTATAGTTATGAATACTTTAACTCGCAGATGGAACAGAATATATATTAGAAGATGTTGGTCACGAATTTGGTGTGCAAAAATGTCACTGTATGGAAATGTGATGGTGTGTAATCATTTTTGTTCATTTTCCGCAAAAAAAAAAAAAATTATTGCGTCCCTCACTTTGCTCAGATATAATCTTTCATCCAGAAATGGTTGGCAATGGAAATGGTATTATTTTGGACAACAATCTCAATTGAATTGTGGTAAAATGATCGTTTAAATATTTTTTTTTTTTTTCAATTTATTTTATAATCTGCACCTGCTAAAGGTCTCCACACTGAGTGATACAGTGTTTGAAGTTCATCCAGCGGACAATTACATACGTGGCATATGGGGTCACTGTGTTCAAGAACCAGTAGGGTAAATCCACCAACAGCGCTGATTCTAAAAACTTTTCTTCAGTAAACGTAATCCCTTGACCAAGAGTATTCGAAGATTTTGATTTTCTGAAATCTTCAAATATACATCAACAGATAGAGAGAAGTTATAGAAACTGGTATTCAATAACGAAACAGTTCAGAGCATGAACTCGATTTGAAAACTATGCAATTCTATGCATTTTAAAATAGCTAAAAGTCAGAACATCACAGTACACAGGTATTTAAAAGTTTTTTACGGTTGTTAATTAATTTAGAAACATCCCCAATCGACTAACTCGGTTTTGAATAATATTTATTTCCTTAATCATATGTCATATTTTATTGATTTTCAACATTCCGGACAGGTCTTTTGCTAATTAATTAATTCATAATTTCTCCTGAGATCCGGGAAATATTAAAAGAAATCTTTCAAAAATTTGTTAAATATATCTAACAGTTTGGATTTTCAACATGGTACTTTTCCCTTTTCCCAATTGACGACCTGTTTTCAGTACTCGTCTCTTTTACAAAATAAAATTTCTTCATTTCAACATGAGAAATTACTTTGAAAATATTTGCGACTGATATAGTATCCGACAACCCAACAGTATTGAAAATCAATTTCAGATTTGAGTGCTTTTTTTTCGAAAACAGATTTGAAGGCCTTGATGTTTCCTCTAACAATTCCTCAACGTACACCAAATGTTTAGACATCCTAGAAACCCTCAATAGACAGCATGTAACACCAAGCACGATAAAATCCAATTGGGGTTGGCAAAAAAAATAAAAAACGTTTTGGCGCCAAAAAAGCATAGAAACCTTCACATACGTCTTGCACGCAACATATCGCCTAATCTCCACAAAATGCTGCTTCCTGGCTGCACACATTCATCGTTTCACAAAACCGTTTTCCGGTGTGCCAAAATAAAAAGTTGAATTTCAAAAACGTTCACTTTTCCAATGTCTGGACACTGTCAAGTTAGTTTCACTTTGATACTTTTCAATTCACACCGATGGAGATTTAAACAAATCACTAGGACCACACTAGCTAAAACATACAGTCGACTAACGATTCAATTAATGTTACGAACTTTCCCGCCAAATCAGTATTGTTATTTGTTTATTTGCTATCGGTTTTTCTTATCGTTGATTTTTCTATTTATTTATCTATTTTATTAATTTTTTACTTCACTCGGAATACTAAAGCACACGCTCTCTTGAAATGACTCTTTTGACAAAACATACGTCGAGGACGAGTGTCATTCAGTAGCAGTGGTCGACAGATGATTTTCCGTTACTTGCCACATGTGCGATTAAATATCTACCAAGCCTATGTCTTAAGGAGCGAACCGTTTTCTTAGTGTTTTCAGTTCCTTCTTGAACGGCAGATTCCGAAAAACTAACTTCAAAATGTCGTGGTTCTTAAGTATAAATATTGTTTTCTTACATTTTAAGCGAAACGGCGTAGAAGTCCCATTTGATCCACCCCCGCATTACCCTTTCCGTAAGAATGTTCTCTTCTTCCTTCCCACCACCCACCAACGCCTCTTGTACTCAGTGTATCTCCAAAAGGTAACAAATAATCGTCCCACTATGGAAGGATACCGTTATTGCGAAAAGCTTAAGACGACGAATTTTGCTCCTTGGCTTCGAATCCTCTTTCACTGTGCCAACGCATACAACATCAAAACTTTTACACGCGGCATAGTGCACAGTGTAACGGCGTTTTCTTCAAGACAACCCCATACGCTCAATCACAACGTCTCAAGAACATTTCCCTGCAAAGGAAATGCCCTGTTCATTGCATCTTCCTCGTACGTGCTCTTAGTCGGAAAATTCACTCGTTTCACGGAAAATTTCCTCGCCAGAAACCCGAACTGGCAGAAACATGGCTACTAAGAAACGTTCGCAAGAATATTCGGAGACGGGCTATTTGAAATAAAGGATATTTCTCGAGGACTTCAATCACATCCTGTTGAGTGAGTCCATCAGCAAGGCACTCAGTTTGTGGAGTGAAAGGATATTTGTCCACTTGTTGAGAGTCAGTCAAGGATTGTAAGCAAATGCACAAAAGGACACTCTCGAAACAATATAGAAGAGAGACGGTTCTTAAGAGAATTATGTGCAGAATATCCTTTTTCTAAAGTACGAGTCTGTAGCGGACTACCAATGTTTTCAATATTAAAAGTCCTCTTCACTTGGAGCAAATAGATTCGCTTCGACTGCGTGTTCAACTACCAAGCGGCCGTGAAATTTCACCATTGACCACGTGGCAAGTCTATGCGAAGGCAATTTATGCAAAGGATACCATATCACGAGGATGTGTGCGAACTATTGACGCCTTTATGTTTTGAAAACAGTGTTTAATAAATTTATCCGACTATATTCTAATGCTCGTAGGAATGTATTCGGTGGAGTACCGACAGTAAGTTTTTGTTGCGTGACAAATGTTGTTTGGAATTGGAAAAGAATTTTTCAAATGTTCTTTTTAAAATAACATTCGTAATATTTGTTTTCTTAGCTCAATAGGACTGAAATTGTAAAATGAACACAATAATGTTTTATTCATTCGAAAGATAAAGACATATCATTAATATCTGTCGAGGTGCATTATGTCCAATTACGGTTTGTGAGGACTGTTAATAATATGTCACAAATAGCACGAACACTTTCGGCCACCAAGGCGTGAATTGCTGCTGGTTCGCTACCATAAACCATGTTTTTTCCACAGTCCTACGAAAAATAATCGGGAGATGTCAAATAGCAAGATTATTCATTTAGAGAGAGTTATTATTATTATTATTATTATTTATTGGCCTGTAGGAACCCGGAAGTTCATGACCTCACCGACTCAGCTTCGCCATCGTTCCCTGTCCTGGGCACTCTCCTTCCACGCTTGACCATTCGATCCGATCTCCTCAAGGTCAAACCTATCATTGTCCTCCCATTTCCGTCGCGGCCGTCCTACCAGTCTCTTTCCCGTTGGTCTACCGTCAAGAATTCTATGCATGGTCCTATCGTTGCCCATTCGCGCCACGTGTCCGGCCCATCTTAATCTTCGCGACTTGATTACTCTCACTACTGTACGTTTGCGGTATAGCCCTTCCAATTCGTGGTTGTGGATTTTCCTCCATTGTTCTGCTTCTTTGTCATATTTACCGCCAAAGATACTCCTAAAAACTTTATTCTCGAATACGCGGAATTTGTTTTCTTTCCGTTTTGTGAGAGCCCATGTTTCGCATCCATATAAAACAATCGGCATGATTATGGTTCTATAGAAACGGAGCTTTATGTTACGTGATACCAGTTTGGATTTCAGCAGTTTACTGACTGTGTGCCAAGTAGCGTTGCCGGAGTGTAGTCTTTTGTTAATTTCCTTCGACATTTCGTTACTGGCCGTCAGTATCGTTCCCAGATATTTAAATTCTTTAACTTTTTGAAATATCTTACCTCTGACGTTTATATGTGTTCTCTGAGGTCCACTTGCTCTCGCCGTAATCATGTATTTTGTTTTGTCTTCATTTATTTCTAGGCCCACCTTTTCTATCGCTTGCATGATGATTTCACAGTTTTTACTTACAGTTTCTAGATTATCGCCCAGAACGGCGATGTCATCCGCATATGCGAGCAATTGTGTGACCCCGTTCAGGGATGATCCAGCCATGTTGTCGTCTTGTACCTTTCTGATGACATACTCGAGCACAAGGTTAAAAAGACACGGTGATAGACCATCTCCCTGCTTTAGTCCGTCCCGGATTTCAAACGGTTCTGAGAGGTGGTTTTCTATTCTAACTCGCCCTTTGTTTTCGTTCATGCAAATTTGAATTAGGGCGGCATATTTGTTTGGTACTCCCAGCTCAACTAGAATATGGTAGAGTCTCTGCCTTGCCCACCTCCTTCGATTTCAACATCTCCACCCTCACTCTTAAACGACGTCTCAAAATAAACCCGTCCTAAATCCGCCCCCTCCCTCCAATAATCCCCCCTACCCTGCAATCCTACCTCTCCTCTCCTACCCTCAAAATAGTTCCCCCAGCCCCACCCACAATTTCAACCTCTCCCCCAGCTCACCAACCCCTCCCCCTACCAGTACGTAGACATGCCCTGCACTGTCACTGTCTCACAAATGCCGAATTTACCACCCCACTTACAATCGCTCCTCCCTAGCCCCCTACCTACCCCATCGCACAGTCACCTTTACTTTCCTGTTGTTTTTCTTTTTTTCTCATTCTTACTCTAGTTTTAAGATAGTCTGTAAGACTTTTTATATTAAGTTAATTTAAGTTAATGGAAGCTTGCATTAAGCTAAATAAATGAGGGTTCTGCCCTCACACTAAACTTTAAACTTTGAGTCGTAGGCTTTTTTGAAGTCAACGATCAGTTGGTGAACCGTCTATCCGTATTCCCACTTCTTTTCCAGCAGTTGTCTTATTGTGAACATTTGGTCGCTTGTTGACCGGTTCCTACGGAATCCACATTGGCAGTCTCCCAGTATCTCTTCTGCGTGCGGTGTGATTCTCGCCAGAATGACATTTGTTAATATTTTGTATGCGGTTGGGAGCAATGATATTCCTCTGTAGTTTTCGCAGTCAGATCTGTCGCCTTTTTTGAAAATGGGGATGACTATTGAGGTTTTCCATTCTTCCGGAGTGACTTCCTTATCCCATATTGTTTGGATGAGCTGGTGGATCATTCGAACGGTTGCCTCTCCTCCATGCTTCATAAGCTCTGCCGGTATGCAGTCGACTCCGGGAGCCTTGTTGTTTTTCAATCGCTTTATTGCGTCTACAACTTCGTTGAGAGACGGCTCTGGGATCTGAGGCTCGGCTGTATGTACGCTTGGTGCATTTATCTGTGGTTGATGGGTGCGTACATTGAGCAGGTCTTCAAAGTACTGCTTCCATCTTGTCACGATATTGTTTGTTTCTGTGACCAGACAGCCGTTTCCGTCTCGAATTATTTTGACTCTCCCTCGGTAGCCATTTCTAATTGAATTTATGCCGGCATACATAGCTGATGTTCTTGCCCTAGAATTTTCTAGGATTTTTTCGATCCGAGTCTTCTCCCATTCGCGTTTTTTGCGTTTGAAGAGCCTCATTGTCTCTCTCGAATTGTCGCGTATCTTTCTGCGTTGACTTCATCATATCTTTCTAAGCGGATCACTCTGGGGCGTTTACGTTCTTCGATCCTCGCCCTGCACTCATCGTCAAACCAAGGTTTGGACTTAATTGTTTTCTTAAATCCTAATACCGTTTGGGCTGTTAGTTTGATTGTGATCTAGAATGCTAAATCTATTCGTTAGTTCGTCTTGATATTCAGCCCTTTTGCGTAGGTCTTTCAGTTTATCAGTGTCGAACTTTTTGCTTGTCTCCCGTGACTGCCCATGTGGGATTGCTGCGAGGCGACTCCTGATTTTGCCCATCACTAGAAGATGATCGGAGTCTGCTCCTCTATATGATCGTACGTCAACGATATTCGAGTGGTGTCTTTTGTCTATGAGGAAGTGGTCTATTTGGTTACGCGTTACGCCGTCGGGTGATATCCATGTGGCTTTATGAATGTCCTTGTGCTTGAACATCGTGCTTTTTACTAACAGATCTTTTGACGCTGCGAACGTGATAATTCGAATTCCATTATCATTTGAAACGTCGTGTAGACTTTCTTTACCTATAGTTGGTTGGAAGATATCTTCCTTTCCAATTTTTGCATTGAGGTCCCCGAGGAGGATTTTAACATCGAATGATGAGATCCCATCAAATACATCCTCTAGGGTCTCGTAGAACGTGTCCTTCGTTTCTTCGTCCGTAGATTCTGTTGGGGCGTGTACGTTTATAAATACATAATTGTACCATGGGCCCTGTATTTTTAGCACAGGCATTCGGTCATTAATATATTTCACATCTTTTACATGGGGCGTAATCTTCTTGCTTATGATGAAGCCGGTTCCGAGGTTATGTGTATCGGTACCTCCACACACCAGTGTAAATCCGTTGGTTTCGATTACTTGATGTGGGAGTCGGACTTCCTGAAGGGCAACGATGTCCATTTTATATTGTTTCGTGTTTTCTAAGACCGTCTGTATCGCGCCTGGTTTATATAACGTCCCAACATTCCACGTGCCGACGCGTATATATTCATTTAGAGAGAATGTGATACGCAACTTGGGATGGACGATTACGTGGCCATAGAAATCATAGTGATCTGTGGGTTGAGCCAATCGACGGCTGAGTTTCAAATTAAGTTTGGATAATTTGCTAACGTTCCTCACGCGTCTATTCATTATGATTTACCAGAGTATACTGATGGTAAAAATCAAACGCTGAACGCAATATCACCGCTGGTCCCTTCAGCAAATTTTGAAATTGTGAAAAAAAGAGAAAGATTCCATGTTTGGTTTCTCACATACAAATATATTACAATGACACAGTTGCACGAGCGAACACTAATAAGTCAGTGACTTTTGAATATCCCTCATTGCTACTTGAACAAGTTTTCGGTAACCAATGTCAGAACAATGTTGTTACAGCGATGTTAGCGCCTTGAATTCCAAACAGCCGCGGCTGTTTCGCTAAAGATCGTAACGGCACAATTTACGAAATATTTTCCCTCGATACCCGTCCATAATAGAGAGCGCACTATGTCCCCTTTAACAATTGACGTTAGACAGTTAAGCAAAGAAAATCGTTCTCCAGCCGAATGATGAGAGCGGTTCTCATGTTCATACGTTTCCTCCTCATTACTTATACATTCGAAAGCTTTCTCGTCCTCTGCAGGCATTTTGTCCTGACATTTGAGTCACGAAATCTCTTTATGTTCAAATGATATGTACGTCAAAAACGAAAAACAAAAAAACAAAAGTTATTCTTCTACTTTTTAGAGCACATCCCGGCAAATCCACAAAGCCATGGACTTAAAGATCGCGCCTGTCAATTCACCATATTGCAAGTAGTTTGTGTAAAAATGAAGCATTTGATTTATTGAATTGGCTCTAGGACCGACAAAGCCGTGTTGTACAAAAGAACTATTATTTTTTAGAGTACACCATCCCAGTTATGGAGCTTTATTAAAGGTAAGATCAAACTGACTTCCTGATAAAGCGTGTTATACCTACAAATAGGTATCCATAACCATTTACCCATTGGCATCCCCCCACAATAATCAGATTGACTTAACGTGAATTTCCCTATGTTGATTAATTTGAGCTTAATCAACATACTATGCCATGCTCCTACGTCTACTACTACTTACTAGTCTGTAGGAATACGAAAGTTTACGATCGATCTGTGAAATGCATAAAACTGCACTTTTTTTTTTTATACTAACGCGCGCACAAAAGGGGATTTTGAAGTACCCTTCAATGTCAGAGCACAGTGCGAGCGGAGGGAGAGGAAGTGGATAAGGAAAGGAGGTGTCGATGTATATTGGTGTTGAATGTCTGGACATCACAACGACCAGGAAACACATTAACATGCAATGAAACCATAGAAGTCAGACATTTGAAAAATTCTCGATGATAGCACCCATAAAATAAGCAAATACAAGAAGACGACGCCAAAAAGATATACAAAAATATCTTCGGTAAAAATTACTAGTCAACTCCCACAGTAAAGGATAAAAGAGAATCCTTGATATATCTCTGACCGAAACGGTCATATTTTTTAAGACGGTCGTGCCATATTTTCAAGTAAAAGAGAGTCGAGTGTGACCTGTCAAGTTCAGTAATAATTATACGTGTGTTCATAAAACGTGCGTTCAACGTTTGTGACATTTTCCCGTTGAGACAACAAGGACGATATTAAGTTTTGAATTAATACAATCGTTTTAAATCATATACAGAACTTTAATTTTCAGTCGCGAAAATTCGCTAAAGCCTTCACATCAGATCTTAAACAATTGCTGCGATGTTTAGGTGAGATTTCTATATTACGGTTGTGTTTTTGTGGTTATGTTTAGTCGAACTTTTGCGTAAAATACTATTTAGAACTGATTATTATAACAATATGGAAACGATTTAACGAAAACCTGTGTTCATTATTTTAAAGTGTGTGGGAGTGATGTGATACGTACAAACCGTAACATTAGCGTGCGTCTCTGGTGTAAGAACCTAGTGTTTTTTTTTTTGAAGGTGAAAATCTTCAAAAGATACATCTGGACCGATCCAGATGCATACCGGATTTTTGCCGAGTAAAACCACCTCTCTCCAGCAGATATTCCCCCTACTGTAACAATTTTTAGAGAACTACATCAAACCTTGTCCGTCAATGAGGAAAGCTAAACTCTCGGAGGCTCTCGAAAACCTGTCTCAAATGAGAGCGACGTACATATTCGGTTTTTGATGCTATGAGAATATAGTCAATGTAAGCCCAAGACCTAATTAAGACCTCTTAGAGCCGAGTCTATATACCTCTGGGAAGTCTGTGCTGCATTCTGTAAGCCGAAAGTCATCACGCCAGTAACTACTCAACCTTCAAATGGTATGGATCGTCCTTTCGTTCGTCTTAGACTCTGTCTTCCCACATTACGCGACCTAGCACATATACCAAATACTTAAACATTAAAATACATTTTGATTTTCGCTCCGTGTTTTGTTTTGTGAAAAGTGACAGCAGCAGTGAACATACAAAGACCAGATAACAATAATTGTGGTGTGAGAATATTCGATGCGGTGTCGAAAAAAGGAAATTGCGTTTGTGCTTGTTGTGTTAGCGTGTGTGTACCGCTTGCTCCGACATGAACAATTAAGGGGGAATAAAAACAAAGAATAGAATATTAAAAGGCAACATAAGTCTATTAAAACGTCCTTCATGCACCAAACCGAAATTAAAATCGGCAAAAAAAGTCAAAGAGAGCGAAATAAATAACATAATAATGACACCCGACAAAGCTGCAGAACTTATGTTAGAGCAACAACAAATGGAGGCCGAGAATGCATTCCCCTCTACCTCCAATTACAGCGGGAATTTTTCTAACAACACATTCGCATTTCTGGCTTCTTCTGAGTCTAAGGACGAAGAAGAAGAAATAAATGGGTTAGAAGCGAAACTAACTATAGCAAAAGCCCGACAAGAGGAAAGAAGGAAGAAGAAAAATATTGAGGGGTTGGAACAACAAAAAAATAATCAAGGACAGCCCAAACCAAAAGGAGGCCAACATCAAAAAAACTAAAAGGCCGCCAATCAACGCAGCGTAGTGTACCCATTAAAACAGAAACGCATTTGCCATAATATATATTGGAAATCGAAATCCACGATCATGAAACAAGATACCGGACCTGCCAAAGTACTGACACCATGAGAAGTCAGACTAAACGTATAACGTGTCAATACTCAATTGCCCAGGTGTTCTGATAGATGTGTGTCATATATGGCACACGATATCAAGGAGCATGATAGTCACAAAAAGTATTACATAACAATACTTGTTGCCCAGGTGTTCCGATAGATGTGTGTCACGGTGCATGATGCTCACCTATTAACGTGTCATCTGAGAAGCGACTCATTTTGAATTTGATATGCAATGCGCAGTGAGTGTTTGAATTTTATCGGAAATGTTAATGGGAGAATTAGTATTTAAGAACCGATTTTTGAAAGAATAAAGCAGATACAAGCTCACTACAATCAAGAGACTTGCGTCTCATTATTTTTTTTTTTTCTATTTTCTTTTTGGCAAATATTTTTGGCATTCGTGCCCTGCCCTACGTATATACTCCGACTTTCTGGCTGAAACCTATGGCATTCGTGCCCTGCCATATAGTCAAGCGGAGATCTCTCCTTTAGCACCTTCCTCCCATGGTAGCACTGTTCGAACAATTGGAGCCGATACAACATTGCGTTGACCTCTACAAATTTGAAAAATTCGCTTCACCTTTTACGTCAGATCTTTGCATTATCATGCTTGGTGACGCGCGAATCCTTACATGGCGAGCCTGCCATAATAAACCAACAGCTTCCTACCCTTACAAGGTGAGTCTCCCAGCTCTCTACAACGGTAGACATCGATTGTAAAGAATTGGTAAGTATGTGTACGTTCTCCCATTATTGTAAGCCACATGGAGACTAAGGACATCGGTAAGTTAACATGCAAGAAATTAGTAGTTTTGATTTAGAGGACTATCATAAAATTAAATCCGATTTGGGTTGGGCGACTAGCAAGTACTACACGTACACTCTAAAATCGGAGAACACTGTAGGAGCATGGACTAAAAGGTGTTGATCCTTCTTTTTCCCCAGAAGAATTACTTGAGGAACTAAAAACTGTTCAAACCGACAGTCTAAAGTTTAGAGGTGTGAAACCGTTTTCCATTGCAAGCTCTAGAAACCGCAACCGCAAGTTGCCTTTCTTTATTGTGTGACTAAGTCCCGACAGTTAAGTTGATGGCTTAGGTATATTAAGTATCTAAACCACCAAACAATAAGTTGGGATCAAATAAAGAAGTCCGAACGCGTATTGCAATGTATGCGCTGTCAACGCCTCGGCCATGTGGCATAGAATTGCAATATGCAATTTAGATGTGTAAAATTCCTAAACGACCACATTAATGGGGAATGCTCGTTGGGGAAACGGAAAATCCTTCTTGGATTTACTTATTTTGAACGAGCGAATACAATTACTAGATACAGACATAACTACTCGAAATTGTCTTCGTACAATCGACTACGATAGTGATCGTATCATGTGTCAAACGAGCACTCACTACTTGAGCAATATGACCAGACACATATTTTTAATTTCAAAAAAGCACGCTAGTCGCGCTTTTATCGGCTAATCACAAAAGAATTACACTCTAATTATGTAGATCCACCGACAGACAGAAATCTTCATAATGATGAAATTGATCATTATCTTTTGACGATAAACAATCTCGTTACTAATGCAATGAATCGTTCTATTCCGAAAGTGTCTCACATGGAGAGCCATACAAACTGATACAGAAACTCGACGATCGACGAGCTGTATAGGCAGAAGAACATTCTGGTCGCTAAATTAAAACTGCTATATAAACAGTTCAGCGCCCCAAACAGCCTAGAAATAAAATCAATTAAGTCACTAAAAAAAAATTTAAAAAAACTGATCAGTGACAATTATAGATCAGTAATTAACGAAGACTGGAATGACAGAATTCAAGCCATTAAAGCTAGTCGACCGAATATGTTCCCTCAAATAAATAAAGTCTTTCGAAGGAAAGATTATCATGATATTCCTTTTCTACGAGTCCCATGTACTCCCGAGAACTGCCAAACTCAGCTGAACGTACCCAGGAACACGTCACCTCCAACGAAGAGGTGACGTGTTCCTTGTACACAAGGATGAACTGACGGACATTCTTAGATCTATTAAGAACAAAAAATCTTCTGGAATAGATAGTATTCCAAACATTGTTATAAAGCAATTACCTCTTGAAGTAGTGGGGGTTTACACTATTTTGTTCAATAACGCTCTAAACAAGTATATTATCCAACCCAATGTAAATCTGCAGTAGTCCATCCCATCCCCAAAAAGGGCAAGCACAGGAGCAATCCAGCCATTCTTCGCTCGATTAGTTTGCTTCCGAACATCATCAAGGTATTCGAAAAAATTATAAATACAGCATTGACTAACTGCTGTGAGGAAAATGGTATTATTCCGAACAACCAGTTTCGCTTGCGATCGCAACATGACACAGTTCATGCTGTGACAAAACTTGTTTCCGACATACAGTGGAACAAGGCGAAGCGACAATGCACAGGGGCCTGTTTGGTTGACTTTGAAAAGGCTTTCGACACCGTATGGTTAGATGGGCTTGTATATAAGTTATCAAATCTAACTATACCCGAATATTTGTTATACATTATCTACGATGTAATAATGGGTAAACATTTTGTGGTGAAATGTGGAGATATAACATCCAACAAGACCTTTCACATCAAAAAGGACATACAGCAGGGAGCAGTGAATTCTTCCATTTTATTTAACATTTACACTAGTGATCTCGTGGGTTCTCTCAACCATGCAATTGCGTACGCCGGCGGCCTTGCGGTGTATAGATCTGGAGAAAGGATTGACGTTATCAACAGAGCTCTGCAAGATGACTTCAGTAGACTCAAACGTTTTTGCGACGACTGGAAATTAAAGTTCAATTTTTAGAAAACAGAGACTATCTTCTCAGAACGCCCTTGTTCAGAGCATCGAGGAATACAAAACTGAATTGGAAAAAATGTCCATTGTAGGAACTTATAATCTTATCCTACAAGTAAAAACTGTAGTTAGATACCTTGGTATCTGGCTTGATCAGTATCTTTACTTTGATAAGCATATAGCTGCTGCTCTTATCGCAGCTAAAAACGTATACGCAATGACAAGAAGTCTATTCCGTAGTAGTCTTCTAGACTCCAAAGTCAAAATAATATCATATTCGGCATTGATCCGAGCAGTGTTGGTGTATGGCTGACCAGTATGGTATAATATATCCCCATTCTACATGGAGAAGTTTCGGTTGTTCGAGAGGCAGTGTTTGGGTATAGAACACCAGAGTCGCAACATAAGAAGTTCTACCCCAATGAAGTCCTGTACGACAAATCAGGGCTAAACAGCCCATCATAACCAAAATTATCCGGGGTCACACTGCATGGGCAATGTGCAGTGAAAAGAATCTTATTTTGGGAGGATTCTACTCTCCAAATTAGAGCAGAGTACTCTCCAGATTGGGTTTATTCCCCCAGAAGCGTTCCCCTTCTGGATAGAAAATGTCTTACCTAAGACAAACATGGAGTCCCCATTATTTACCACGCTTTCCGTGGAGCCAGGGGTAAACGAATTCTTCATGATAGCGATATCTCTATGTTCCAGATCGCCTACATTTCAGTATGGTGATTAGTGCAAGAGATAAATCTAAAAGAGACCGAACTCATCCGTACTGGTGGTGGGTGTGTGACGAACAAAGGACTTCATGTCCCGAACATAGGGTGCGTCTCAGGCGCAACGCTTTCCTTTCCCTTCCTTCATTCCTAATTATTTTTTATTTTTATTTATTTATTGTTTATGTTTGGACGTTTTCTTTCGTTTTTAAATTTTTGCTAGCTAACTCAAAAAAAAAAAAAAAAATTGAGAAATAGAAAAATTAAGTAATACATCTCTTAAACTTTTTTTTTTTTTTGCTTTTTATTTTTTACACTACCGCGCCCACAAAATGGGACTTTGAAGTACCCTTAAATGTCAGAGCACAATGCGAGCGGATGGAAAGAAAGTGGATAAGGAAAGGAGTTATCAATGTACATTGGTCTTAAATCCCTAGACATTAGAACGACAAGGAAACACATGATCAGATAGAACATTCCACATTCGTGTCGTTCGGATAAAGAATGACTCTCTATGTTTGGGCGCGTGAAGTTGACTTTCAACGTGAACTGATGCGCATTCTCAGATTGACAACGGGTATCGTGGGAAAATGTCTGAAGGGGCGGAATACATTCAGCAAGTTCAGTTGAGCAACGACCATGGTAATATCTATAGAAAAGAGATATGCATGATACTTTGCGCCTGTGTTCTAACGACGGAATTGATCGACTTACGGCTGGGTCCCCAATAAGTTTCACTGCTCGTTTTTGCATCCTGTCGAGTACGTGTAGTGCAGTTATGGATGCTCCTGACCAAATATTAGAGTTGAACTCCATTTTGGGACGAATATACGCCTTGTAAATAGTGGCCAGGTTGGATGGAGTGAAGTATATTTTGCATCTCTTAAGGAGCCCCATGCATTTGATCGGACTTTTCGCAGCTTCCAAAATGTGGTCGCTCCAATTAAGAGTTGAATTAATCTGAGTGCCGAGGATTGATAGTTCCTTGGCTTCGTCGATGGAAGTGCCATTCATCGACAGTATATTTACTTTCGGGTTTACCTTTGACAGGAGACAGCACTGAGTTCTTAAGCCATTGAACTCTACTTGGTTAGATAATCCCCATTGATATACCTTATTGAGGTCGGAATTCAGTGTATTAAGCATAATCTGCTGATTGGTATTGACGTTCGAAGAATTTGGCCGGGAGTCTTCGTATGAGTATGAGAAACTCAATGTGCTACCATCGCAAACGAGTGGATTGGGTTGCGGGTAATGGACCAGAGATCATTTATAAAGATGAGGAAGAAAGTGATTGAGGGTACAGAACCCTAGGGAACACCTCCATTAATTTGATGGGAGGCAGATTTGACACCATCAAGAACCACTTGAATTGAACGGCCAGTAAAATAGGACAAATGGAAGAGTTTCCGCAGTGGTTTAGCGAGTGAAGAAGAACATCTCTTCAAGAGGATTGGGAGAATGCCATCAGGACCAGCGGATTTGTGTGCGTTTAGCTCTTTGAGTGCGCGGGCAACAGTACGCGTTCGGAAGCAAATCTGGTTCATGGTGTACTGCTTATGCTCAAGTTGAGGTGGAACTGATGTGGTATCAGGCATCGCAGTTGGCTGCAAAATGTGCAGCAAGTAAATTCGCCTTCTCTATTGCACTCGTGGTTGGTCTATCATCTGCTATAAGCGATGGAAAGGATGAAGAGACCGAGTTTTGAATGTTTTTCACGAATGCCCAGAAGTTTCTACTACCTGTGGGAGAGTGTAGTATTTTTTGTCTCACTCTCTGGTCATGCAAGAACTTTGCACGAATAGCTTGTGTTGAACGAACGTTTTAATGGTTGCAAAGTAAAAACTATAATATAATTGAATATTGTGTATTTAATTAAGGAAAAAAAATTGTGCACGCACGACTCCGAGGTATATTACGCATCTCCGCGGTTTGCGGAGTGCGGGAGAAAAACCTACCGTTGCGAGCGGTGGTTGGAGTGAGACTCAGCGATAATTATCTCGTGCAGAGATCACTCGCTAATCTTGATCATGGTGGTATGTGTGCATGGTCCTTTCATGGATGAAAAGCGAACCTAGAACAAGGAAAGGGAATAAAGAGGATACGATTTCGGTAAAGCAAATACAACCGAAATCGTCGGATGCATGTGCCTCGCGGCTAAACAAAGAGACAACGATGCGCTGTGGAAATGTGCTAATTGGTTTTAGCTAGGTTACTGGGAAATGGTATTTATGGCATCGCTAGTAAGGATACGTATTGAATTCCTATTTGCATTTGTTTATGCTGTAGGATTTAATTGATGCCAAGAGACGCGGAATGCGTATTTGCTTTGTGCGACTCAGAGAATTTTATTGCTGGGAGAAAAAGGTCGCCATCCAATGTGTATGAAAAGGGATTTATGGTACACATGAATGAGGCTGGGAATAGGCGACGCAGTGATAATTATCCCTGGCTGGGATGGTTACACGATATGTGAACCAAGGTCTTTCTTTTCTGGAAATTTATGATAAGGAAAGTAAGAACTCTTACAGGGGATTTGTAATCGAAGGAATGCTTGAAAAGGTAAGAATTCTTTTGCAGAAGCTTTACGATTATAGCTTGGCTCCAATTAATGCGTGTAGCATTTTCAGGTGCCTAAAGCGATCGCATTGGCAAAAATGTATGCGTCTAGGGATGAGGTAATGGGGATTTTTAGGCAATTGTACCGTGGGGTTTTGCGGAACCGCCACTGGCTCACTAACGAGTTGAGTTAAATTGTTTGACTCAGCAAAGAGCTGAGCATACTGACCCTCAGGGGTTGTGTGTCCGGAGTGGCGAAGCTATAGCGCTTGAAATAATAGTGAAGAAGAACGTGTGATTCGAACTGACGCTATGACAGTTTGAATCAACAAAAATTGTACCTAAGCGTTACCCATCAGGCTACTGGCCGTGTTTAGAATTTGATTTTTTAAACTCGACTGTACTCCACTCATGTGAATTGTTATGTTATCGCTAAGGTATACAGCTCTGATGTATTTTCTTATTCGATTTTTCGTTCGGTGCTCTTCACTATTTTGCTTGTGAATTGTGTGTGTATATCTGTTAGAGTCGCCACAAAGCCACTGAGGGTTATGTACAATTAAAATCACCCGCAATAACGATTTCAGTGTGGAGATATAGGGTCAAGATCTTATCGTTGGAATCAGATAGAGCATCAAATTCGTTAAAGGATGCGTTTCTATCCTAATTTGGGCTTCTGTAAAGTAAGCAGTAATGTATAATATGTCTACGAACGTGAAGTTTTAGCCAAGAGAAATTAAATTCTCGATTGGAGCAGAGCCCATATTGTGACAGAAGCTGATAAGCAATATCATTTCGTATGTATGTGGCTATATCACGATGTGGAAAGAACAGTGGCACTGAGTTATATCCAGATAGATTCAAATCGGAAATATCTGTATTAGTACCGGGATTTGGCTAAGTGCAAGGATAGTTGGTTTCTGGTTAGAAACGTGGGCAGACACAGAAGAGAATTTGCATCTCAAGCCGCGAATGTTACACAAATCAATGCGAAATTCCCTCTCCACTGAAATGACCCTACACAGAAAACCAATACCGCCTCGGGAAAGGATGCAAGTCGGGACCAGCAATAGATAAGCGAAAAAACCACCACAGGTGTTATGCCCTTGTTGGTGCCCCACTAGATCCGCGCCGAAATCCAGCTCACATCCCTTCCATGACAAACATTATGGCACTCAGGCACCAAAAACTCTCCAAAGATTATAAATCAATCGAGAGTATCGATGCCTGAGGGACGCAAACAGAGGTGGGAAAAAAAGGAAAACAGCCACAAGCGATGGAATGAGTAGAGGGTTTTCCCGCAGTGCACATCACTCGCATGTATATCCTCGCACTTTTCACAGCACTAAGCCGCGTCCCACAGTAAGACTTCTCTCGCGAACGATAGTGCAATTGGGTATCTTACGTGTATTTAAGGTTCCCAAAACGGATTGCACAATTGATCCGATGGTACGCTTCACGAGGCAGAAGCGCACGTGTTGTCTCGTTGGCGGTTTTAAATCGACCATACAGATTACTATCATTTATAAAAAAGTAATTGTACGCCGAAATGCATAAGAGAAAAAAAAAAACTGATATGGTATAATTTAGGGTGCTTACGAAGACCCAGTAAGTTAGTATATGAATGACAGATCTAAAATAGAATTTAACATTTAGTCTTAGGTAAGATAAGTATTGGAATTAAATGTGGAATTAAAACCAAAAAGAAAAGAAGAGTGCTTGCGAAGAGCCCGTAAGTTAATACATGAAAAATAACTGTAAATAGGACTTAGCATTAAGTCTTAAATAAAATCTGTACATTTTTTTTATAATAAATGCGTATTGTTAACTAAAAAAAAAAAAATAGAAAGATAGATAGATAAACAGATATATTGTGAATTAAAATTTTTGCATATCATCGTACAAATGAATCTATGGACGTGTTGGCCACCTAATTAAAAATAAGTAACTGACCATAAATATGAATATTAGATTGAGGGAAAAAGGAACCGGCGGTTTTGGATTTGTTTGATTTTAAAGTGGTATAATTTCGAATATCTAGCAACTCTTTTTTGACAAGTAACAGATCAACTGATCGGAAGTGACAACTTTATTGGTATTATGTGTCGTATTAAAAGTTATTGCTAAAACAAGGATGAGCGGAGGTTTAGAAAAAATTTGCTATATTTTACAATTTTACTGAGATAAAGGTAATAATGGGGCTCAGGCATGAAAACACTGGTGATGTTTACAGTGAAGGTACTCTATGGCTGTCAACTGCCATGAAATGGTTCTCTTCCATTCTAGGGCTTCGCTCTGGTTAACCTGACACTGATGGAATTATAATAATAGTTCAAGAAGAACAACTTGTGCACAGTCACGACATCGCTAAGGAAGATGCACCTGGCAACTCTTTGTTTGACAAATAAGAGATCAGCTGGCCATTACTGGCAACTTCACTGATATTGAGGTGCCGTATTAAGAGCTTAGCAGAGACGAGTGGAAGTTTAGAAAGAAGTTGCTATATTTTACGATTTGTCTGAGATAAAGGGAAGAATGTGGAATAAGGATCAAGACACTTGTGGTGTTTATGGTGACGGTACTCTATTACAATCAACTGCCATGAAATGGTTCTCTTCCATTCTAAAACTGTGAATGTGAAAGATGTTTCTCGCTCTGGTCAACCTAATTTCAGCGAAATTATGGACGAAGAAGATCAATATGTGAGCAGTCACGACATCACTGAAGAACTGAATTTTGATCAGTAAACGGTTTTGCAGAAAGCTTGCTACAAGACAGAAGGTCGATGTTTAGGTGCCTCATGACATGAGTGCAATATACGAATCACTCTTAAGACATCGTGAAATCCAACAACTTGTGAAAAGTTTGTTGTTACGCGCAAAACCTTCCGCCCCTTAATACTTACCTCTTTGGAGCTAGCCTCCACCGTTAATTGCGGTACACGCAGAACCATCCACTTAAAGAATGAAGCGCACCTTCCATAACATATCTCGAAATCAATATTGAATCCAATGTCAAACAAATTGAACTAAACGTTCAATTGTCGCACATTGAATTCAATTTATAAAATCCAACACGTGATAAATGAACCAAATGTTCATTTGGTTCCCATACGCGGAAAATTACTTGGATCCAAATCTGCGGACCAGATGAGCCACTCTCAAACAAATATATGCTCATCTGCAATTTTATGGTCCTCTAAAAATTTGTTTGCACAAAATTCCGAAACCAATGGAAAACAAACCAGTTGCGCCATAAAATGAACCACATGCTCATTTTATCACCCACCAACATCGAGCATCAAAAAGGCTCATCCGCAAGATCCTTTGTTGATTGTTCCTTTTTCGTTTTTCCGGGAAAGATGAAGAAAAATGAATGATGGATGGCAAAAGGGATAATTAAAACAATAGAATGTATTGCTTTCGTAGAGTTTTCGTACCAGCAGATGAACACAAAAACAAAGAGAGTTAGTTCTGGACTATTGCCCGAGACGGTCAGAGAAAGCGGTGAGTTTGGGTACGCCTAAGTATCGGTTGAGATAGTGACTTTTAAAAATAATTAAATGAACCAACCTGGAGAAGTAGCAGGTGATACATCATCACTAACGTGTCCGATTAACAGTGTTGGTTATTAAGAAAGGTTAGTTTTTATTATAAAAAAAAAAGTGTTTGTTTTCAAATGTGGGTTAAGTGCGTGGTGTTAGATTTTATAACACTGGGAACAAGTGATGAAAATTGGATCACGTACAATAATGCTTTAATCGGAAAAAGATAATGTTCCTCTACCGGTAATAAAACCAAGATTACCTATAAGAATGCTACTGTTTTGTGTTTGGTGGAAATACAAGACGTTAAACCATTATGCGCTTTTACCGCTAAGCAAACGATTAATACGAATCTTTACTGCCAGCAATTAAGGGGCTTACAATTGAAAAAAAGAGGCCGGAATTGATGTACGTAAAATGTCTTGTGTTTCATCAGGACAATACTAAGCAATCCACATGTTTGATCATCAGAAAATTGAGAGACATTCGATGGGAGGTTTCGATGAATCTCTGAACACCCCTGACATTGCACTGGTCGATTCTAATATGTTGGGCTTTCTGCAGCACTGTATTGCGTAACGTAAAATAGGTCTCAAAAGAGAACTGTGGAAAACACCAGCATCGGTTATTCAAGGATAAAAATAACTTCTTGTTAAATCGTGGTATGTTGCGGAGTTGTTGCCCGCGTGACCTGAAAATCCTTTGGTCTTTTGTGTTTTTGATTGACAACGTTTTTGTTTCGCATTCATTTTTCACCCGAACAGTGATGTTCCCACACAACCTATTATGTACACAAAACACGGAAACTTATTGATTGAATTTCTATCTTATGAACCACCAACATCTGACAGGCTGGATTAAACGTGCATGTCTTAGACTAGTTTTATGTTCAAGAAGCACACAATAATTTTTTTTATAACTTTGTGGATTAAGAAGTTTCTGACTTTTGTAATGACATCTTTGGACCACCTTTGGCAGAAAATAGTAGTTAGAAGTTTCCTCAGACTATAGTTCAGACTGCGTAAGAAATGCACGCGCGCTGACGCTGATCAGTCTTGATAACTGGTTAATCTGCCTAATTTAAGATTTGCCCTCCAATCTCGTTCTCTTGTACAGAGGTGTATAGTAAACACTCACATTACGCAATATTGATCATTATTATCCATTCTGGTTCCAGACGAAGGTGGGGTCTTCTGATAACGCTCGCTTACCTCTGTTTGTCTGTGTTTACGTAAAACGCTCAACAAGAACACTACAAGTACGCTCTCACTAGTAAGTTGGTGAAAAATGCCGAAATCCGTGTTCAATTCTAATGCTCGCCCATAACGACGAACAAGCTACAAATTAATACGATAAACGGCTAGGAATGTCTAATACGACGCGCCGCGTAACTATCGGAAAGTGCATAATTCGTCTAATCGCCCTGAGATAGGGCTGTAAGTTCGTTCTTCGTGCAGTGCTTATTTACTCCTATTGACACTAGTTTTATTTTCTTTACTTCTATTTTATTGTGTTCCGCCGTTGTGTTTGCATAAAGTTTATTTTGCGACGTTCCCGCTCTCAAGGAAATCGCGCCTTCTTTTATTGACTTTCGCAGATGTACGAGAAGAAACTTGTTGCGGGTTGCAAGTGCACTAAATTGCCCAAGACTCTATCTAAGTTGGAAGAGACGGTATTGAAAATATTTCTGTTTTACTAGCTTTATTCCGTCCGTTTTAAGCAAACTAATCGAAGGTGAAATGCCATAACGGGGGGGAGGCGGCTGGGAAGCACGTATAATCATTGTAGACCGACTGACCCACGAGAAACCCGTGGTCGGTCCTGCTTTGAACTGACTGAATAATACTGGAAAGCAACCCGGGTGCTTTTGTTTTAGGGGCTTACGGGTATTAAAACAAGCGTAAGACTGCAGTAACTCCTCGTGACGTAGTCGTTTTATATATGGGGAAAACCGAATTGACGTTATATTAATGAGATTACGACGGGCGTACATACAGCTTTTGAAAACTAAATGCGCATAACTGTCTAAATATTGACATTTACTAAGTACGTAACATCTCAGGGTGTTCTCTCAGCGTTTTAGGTTCGCTTCTCCTGTGAGAATTTTTTCTTAAAATACTAGCCATTTGAGCACCTTAAACGACCTTTGCCGGTTGACGGCGAAAAGATTCCCGATTTGAACTTTACTTGCTTTAGACGTTTCTGTGGCACATCTACCATTGTGCGGTGCGTAATTCCGTACCAAACGCCACCTTATGCTTAAGTCTGATAACAGGAAGCTCACAATTTGACCTTATTTCATTTAATTTTTATCTCCTTGTTGAACCCCCTTGTCCGACTTCATTTTGATGTGCATTTTTTTGCAAAAGACCGTCACATCGGCCAGAACAAATTGTTTGCCTTGCCGAAGCTTAGCTAACAAAACACAAAACCGAGAAAAGGTGGAAACAGAGGTACAATTTACGGCTTACTGCTGCCTGTATCTAATCACAAGCTATCCCACAGTATTATTTCAGGGTCGCTACCGCCGCGAGAATTATTATCTTTACGATGCCATTTAAATACTACAATCAATAAGCTGACACGTACAGAGAATAAATACTAAGTGAAGACAATCATAAGTGTGAATACTGTGCGATGGTGTATCTATCTCACCGAGAACTAGGTGCAGTTATAACATATTTGTCTGGCCGCGAAGTAACGGGAGTACTCATGGTTAGTAGTCGAAGGGTCGTCCACAGAAACAACTGGTAATGGCCTATTAATTAGCTAATACTGTACTCTATAATTTACCTATACTAACTTGTACAGTGTGGTCATTTTTCAGTGCGCTACCAGGTTCCAATTTGTTGCTGCCGCGTTTCATTAAAACGGCCGAAGACTTTGGTCCCCTATCTCAAGCTTTCCACTATAGCACTTTTGTAAAATTCCTCTGTTTATATATTATACCAAACCACACCACACCATACGCACAAAATGGAAGTGCTTACGGAAAAAAGGTAGAGAGAAGGGAAGAGAAGTGTACATGCACATTGGTCGTAAATGCTTGAAGTTTTCAATGATAAGGCCACATATCAGGTAGTGGGTTGCATATTTGTGTGGTTCGGCTGAAGAACAATACTCTGTGCTTATTTGGTACACAATCTCTGATTATTGAATTTCGCTGGAAAACATTCGGAGGGATAGAATACGTCCACCAAGTACTGTTGTATACCGACCATATAAGAGGTAGCTAGGATACGTTTCGCCTATTTTTTAATGACGGTATTTACGGACTTGCGTCTAAATCACTCCTCATTTTTGTATCTTACCAAACATGTGTAGTGGGAATTGAATGATTGCAATGGAATCCGAGAAGTTGGCTCGAAATTGTCCGAACGAGTAAGATAAAAAGGAAAAAAAGTGAATTGAGTTGTGAAAAACGGGTATGAGGTTATTTATAAAAGTGGAAAATAATGTGGGTGACAGCATCAAGCTTGGGGGCTCACCAACATAGATTTGATGGGATGCGTCATTATCGGAACCATATCCTGTATCCCTATATCAATTACTACGTAGGAGTGCGGTTTCGGAATTACTTACCCCGAAAACGCTGTCAAAGTGCATACTTATCAGCCGATCGTAATTAATTTAGACGTGTAGAATGGATAGAAACAATAAAAAATAAAACAAGAAAAAGCCCATTGAGCCTCACCCGCACAAGCTTACGGAATTCGTGCTGGTCGTTTCAGTTCCAGTTTGGCTGTAACTGGTGTATAGTGTGACTTGCGGGTGACTAAAGACAGTAGAGCAACTAAATATATAGGGGACGCGGTTAGAGTCTATAGTCATTGAAATGTTTGCATGTTTCTGCAGTTGGGGCGGAAGTTAGAGTTTAAAAACTAACTATTAAATTAGACGGGAATATATTGCGGGAATATGGGCTCCTCGATAGTATAGTGGTTAGTATACCCGCCTGTCACGCGAGAGACCGAGGTTCGATTCCCCGTCGGGGAGCCTTTGGTGCAAGACTAATGACCTTGCCCGGAAAAAATAAATCATTATGGAAAATTTAACAAGCTTCAGGACTTGCTAAATAATGCCAAGACCGGTTCCCGGTTGTAGTGCCGATGAAGATGATATTGCGAAAGTGTTAATGGAACCCAAACTAATGTCGTAAGGAAGAACAAAATACAGACTTGGGCGTAAGCTCATTGCTACCTCCTTTAATTACTTGAACTTAGTTTAAAAGTTTTAAAGTCAACATTATTAAAAATTATATAGGAATAAGATCTTTGAAAAAAGGCCTGGCGGCTAAAGCGCTGACGTCTGTCAGCAAGTTATCTAGTAAATAAACAAGTGAATAAATAAACACGTAAATAAGTGAATAAACAAAGAAATCAGAGCACACAAACATGTTTGCTCCGCCCGAAGATCAAAAGAAAAATATATCCGGGTGACTAAATACTTTTCGAACTCCGGCCGGAAGTCGTTTTGACAATTGTAAACACGATCCATTAAATGTGAAACATACAAAAAATAAAGAGTGGAGGGTATGCTGACTTAAATGAAACAAAGAGAAACGTGCGTACAAAAGGGGAATTTGGAGTAGCCGTAAGTGTCAGAGCACAGTGCGAGCGGAAGGAGAGAAAGTGGATAAGGAAAGGAGTTATCGATGTACATTAGTCTTAAATCCCTGGACATTACAACGACGAGGAAACACATGATCAGGTAGAACATTCCACATTCGTGTGGTTCGGCTAAAGAATGACCCTCTTTGTTTGTGCGCGTGAAGTTGACTTTCAACGTGAACTGATGCGCATTCTCAGATTGACGGGTATCGCGGGAAAATGTCTGAAGGGGCGGAACACATTCAGGAAGTTCAGTTGCGCAATAACCGTGGTAAGAAAAGACTTCACCCAACTAATAATAACATCGTCCAGTCGGACACTGATATAGCAAACTGTCTCGCTGAATATTTCTGCAAAGTCCATAAGCAAATCGATACCCTCCCAGTAACAAATTTCCACGATACCGTGAACGATTACATTCCACGCTCACTGGAACCATCCCTCACACCATTTATTACTGAATTCACCGAAACCAATAAAGCATCACTCCCCGTAGGAATCGACACATTCCTAAGCCTTGAAGGACTATCTGAACTCATTACTTTACGTAACAATAAAAAATCGACTGGCCTAGATGGAATCCCTAACCTCCTATTCAAAAGACTCCACCCAGGCAACTTGCTCCCGATTCTCGTTCTTCTCAACCACATAATAAACGCTTCACATTTCCCTAAAAGTTGGAAAACAGCGGTGATCGTCCCTATTAGCAAATCTGGGCCCTCAAAGTACCCGGATAACTTCCGTCCGATATCGCAGCTAAACCCGCTTAGCAAGATTCTTGAATGTAAAATCTACAAAAATCTTCTTTCATTTGCCAGGGATAACTCCCTCATTCCGAACTCTCAATTTGGCTTCCGCTCACAACACTCCACTTGTCATGATCTCTTAAAACTGACACATGATGTGACGACCCACCTCCAAAACCAATCCCCAACGGTATGTGTCTCCCTGGACATAGCTAAAGCATTCGACTGCGTCTGGATCGCAGGACTGTTATACAAACTTCATTCAATGTATGGATTAAACATCCACTCCACAAAACTTCTCGCTTCTTACCTCACAGATAGAAAGTTCATGGTGAAAATAAACTCAACTCTCTCGACACCTTATAGCATAACCGCAGGAGTTCCTGAAGGATCCATCCTCGGCCCACTACTATACCTTCTTTATACATCAGACGCACCGCAGCCACTGTTACCCAATACAACAATGCTCAACTATGTCGACGACACCTTAATTTATTCAAGCAACAAGCTTGTCAAGGAGGCAAGAAACTGTATTAACAGATATCTCCCAATCCTGTCAGCCTACTTTACCAAGTGGAGAATTCAACTAAATCCAACCAAAACTCAGCTCATTGTTTTTAAAGGCAGAAACGCGAGTTGTGCAAACAACACTATTCGCTGCCATAATAAAATCAGAATTAAAATAAATAACAATATAATTAAACCCTCCAAAACCTTAAAGTATCTAGGTATAACCTTTACCAACAATCTGTCATTCTCCGCCCACATTAAAAATACGATTCGTAAAGCCACAACCCAACTGAACCTCTGCAGAAAAGTCATGTACAAACCGAATGGTCTCTCTCCCAAAGTCAAATCACTTATCTACAAACAAATAATCAGAACCACTCTCACATATGCATGCCCGATATGGTACCATATCACACCCGCCCAAATGGAGAAGCTACGCATTTTCGAAAGGAAATGCTTCAGACTTATCACTGGCCTCAACCGACATCCCAACTCCCACAAATATTACAACAGTAGTTCGCTCTACTATGCCGCTAATATTGAACGTATAGATCGACGCTTCCTCGAGCTGTCCATCAAATTTATCGAAAATCTTCCCAATAATCCCAATCCGATAATAAATGCGCTCACATCGACTCCGTCAGATAACCGAACTGCCTACCCGAACTGTCTCCACACCAGAACCCTCCTCACCTCTGGCAGGTTGGTCAACGACTCCAACGAGATTGTATACCACAATACTGAACTCTCACCTTACCAGTTTAAATATTGTAATATACAACCCTTCTCTAATATCTTGCGTTTAAACGACCAATCGGAAAGTGTTCCCCCAACCCATATCCCCGACTGATAGTACCCACCCTAACCCAAATCCTACCCATCGACCACTATACCTCCCGCCCCACCCTACTCTAACTTATTGTAATAATAATAGATTTAATAATTAGATAAGCTAGGCTAAGCTAAGTTAAGTTAAGTTAAGCAATAAGTTATAGGTTAAGTAAATAATTATATCCTGGTTTTCTGACCTTTTCCAGGAAGCCCCACCTACTCCTATCTTGTCCACCCATGAAATATGTAACTTTATAATAATGTTTGAAAAATGTACTATCAAGTATGTGTAAACGATTAAAGCTAAGTTAATTATAAGTTATCTGTATTACTTATTGTAACAAATCATTTATGGTCAATAAATACAGACATGTAAAAAAAAAAATAGTAAGAAAAGAGAATAGGCATGATACTATAGAAAAGAGATAGGCATAATACTTTGCGCCTGTGTTCTAACAACGGAATTGATCGACTTACGGCTGGGTCCCCAATAAGTTTCACTGCTCGTTTTTGCATCCAGTCGAGCAGGTGTAGTGCAGTTTTGGATGCTCCTGACCAAATATGGGAGTTGAACTCCATTTTGGGACGAACATACGCCCTGTAAATAGTGGCCCGGTTGGGTGGTGTGAAGTATATTTTGAATCTCTTAAGGAACCCCATGCATTTGGCCGGACTTTTCGCAGCTTCAAAAATGTGGTCGCTCCAATTAAGAGTTGAATTAATCCGAGTGCCGAGGATTGACAGTTCCTTGGCTTCGTCGATGGAAGTGCCATTCATAGACAGTATATTCACTTTGGGGTTCGCCTTTGACGACAAGAGGCAGCACTGAATTTTAAGCCATTGAACTCTACTCGGTTAGATAGTCCCCATTGATATATCTTGTTAAGGTCGGAATTCAGTGTATTGACGTTCGAAGAGTTTGGCCGGGAATGTTCGCATGAGTATGAGAAACTCAATGTGCTATAATCGGCAAACGAGTGGTTTGGGTTGTGGGTAATGACCAGGAGAGGAAGAGAGTGGGTGAGAGTACAGGACCTTGGGGAATACCTGCATTAATTTGATGGTAGACCGATTTGATACCATCAAGAAGCACTTGGATTGAACGGCCAGAAAGATAGTCTCTTATTCATTGGATCAGGGAATTCTCCAGTCTAGAGGAATGTAATTTCGATAAAAGGACTGGGTGCCAAACTCTGTCGAAGGCTTTCGAGGTATCCAGTGCAACAAGCTTGCTTTCTCCGAAGTAGCGGGTGGATTGACTTCACATTTCGATAAGGTACGCCATCAAATCTCGTGTGGACCTGTGGCAACTCTAACAGATACACACACAGAACACAAAGCAAATAGTGAAGAACACCGAACGAAAATCGAAAAAGAAAATACATCAGCGCCGTATACCATAGCGATAACAAAACAATTCACATCAGTGGAATATACTTGAGTTTTAAAATAGAATTCTAAAATCGGCCATTAGCCTGATGTGTTACGCATTGGTTCAATTTTTTGTGATTCTAACTGTCATAGCGTCAGTTCGAATCACACGTTCTTCACTATCATCTGTTGAGGTCCGGACGCCGTGCTTCCTCGGTATGAGGGAAGAGCGGGGACCTTTTATTATTCCTCTTCTTCTTTTGCTGGTCCTGTACGCACAACAATCTTATTACAACTTTTCCACTCTGCTGATAGAAGGCAGTCACATCCGCAAATAGTTAAACCAATTAGATCACTCGCTCTGGTTCCTAAGAATTCTCCACGTATTATGATCCGCGTCCCAGGCGGACCTTCCTTTGGTGAAAGTCCAGTTACAACTGGCTGAGGCGCCATTAACAAGAAAAACCCTTTTTTAAATTCAACGGCTAATCTCAAACTGAAAAAACGATTCTCTCTCTGATACTCAACTCGTTCGGAACTGAAATTTTTCTATTCTATCCTGTTTTTTCTTCTGTGACTTTTCACATTCAATTCGGACGAAAATCCAAGTTGCTATGTTTTCAATAAATAAAAAGGTGCAGGTTATTAAGTGTGCTGTAACTGGTAATATTGTGAATGTTTATGAATGGTATGTATTAAGTGAGAATGTAATATATGTTAAGTGAAGTTTTTAAGGATGTGTTAGGAGATTCAGTGTTAAATTTAATAAGGGTAGTATTCTGGAATACAACATCATTCCAAACGCTACAGACCTATTGCTACGAAATCCATATTGGCGGTCATTGAGGAGGGCATTTGATTCCAGATATTTCAAAAGTTGACGGTTGATAAGTAATTCCATTACCTTCGAGAGAATAGAAGTTAGTGCTATGGGTCGATAAGAAGAGACGACTTGTCGCCCTTTTTGGGAATTGGCTGAATGTTCGCTGAGTTCCATCTATTTGGGAAACGGCCAGTAGAATAAGACAAATGTAAGAGTTTCCGCAGTGGTATAGAGTGTGAAGAGGACCATTTCTTCAAGAGAAGTGGGGGATGCCATCTGGACCAGCGGATTTGTGTGCGTTTAGCTCCTTGAGTGCCCGGGTAACAGTTCGCGTTCGGAAGCGAATCTGGTTAATGGTGTGTTGCTTATGCTCAAGTTTAGTCGGAACTGCTGTGGTATCAGGCAGCGTTGAGTTGGCTGCAAAATGTGCAGCAACTACATTCGCATTCTCTATCATCGACTATTAGGGAAGGAATGGATGAGGAAACCGAGTTTTGGATGTTCTTAACAAATGCCCAGAAGTTTTTACTACCTGTGGGAGAGCGTAGTATTTTTTGTGTCACTTTCTGGTCATGCAAGGGTTTTGCGCGTTGAATATACGCATTGCACACATTTCTAGCTCTATTGAACCATTTCCGATTTCCCTCAGTATTGTTTGATTTATACATCCGGAAGCTCAACTCTTTAGGCTTAATGGTTTCTCTGCACCCGGAATCGAACCAGATATTTCTCTTGGGTTTGATATTCTTTACTCTGTGTGGAATAAAGGTTCACATGCCAAACAGAAAATTTGCATGAACGAAAACAAAGAGCGAGTTAGAATAGAAAACCACCTCTTAGGACCATTTGAAATCCGGAACGGACTAAAACAGGGGGATGGCCTCTCGCCGTGTCTTTTTAGCCTCGTGCTCAAGTATGTCATCAGAAAGGTACAAGACCACAGCATGGCCGGATCATCCCTGAACGGGGTCACACAAGTGCTCGCGTATGCGGATGACATCGCCGTTCTGGGCGATAATCTAGAAACTGTAAGTAAAAACTGTGAAATCATCATGCAAGCGGCAGAAGAGGTGGGCCTAGAAATAAATGAAGACAAAACAAAATACATAATTACGGCGAGAGCAGGTGGAACTCAAGGAACACATATAAACGTCAGAGGCAAGATATTTGAAAAAGTGAAAGAATTTAAATATCTGGGAACGATACTGACGGCCAATAACGAAATGTCAGAGGAAATTAACAAAAGACTACACTCCGGTAACGCTAGTTGGCACGCAGTCAGTAAACTGCTGAAATCCAAACTGCTATCACGTAACATAAATATCCCTGTCTATAGAACCATAATCATGCCGATTGTTCTATATGGATGCGAAACATGGGCTCTCACAAAACGGGAAGAAAGCGAATTCCACGTATTCGAGAATAAAGTTTTAAGGGGTATCTTTGGAGGTAAATATGACGAGGAGGCAGGACAATGGAGGAAACTCCACAACCACGAATTGGAAGAGCTATACCACAAACCCACAATAATGAAAGTAATCAAGTCGCGAAGATTAAGATGGGCCGTACATGTAGCGCGAATGGGCAACGATAGGATTGTGCGTAGAATTCTTGGCGGTAGACCAACGGGAAAGAGACTGGTAGGACGGCCGCGACGGAGATAGGAGGACAATGTTAGGTTTGACCATGAGGAGATTGGATCGACTGGTCAAGCGTGGAAGGAGAGTGCATATGACAGGGAAGGATGGCGGAGTCGAGTTGGTGAGGTCATGAACTTCCGGGTTCCTACAGGCCAATAAATAATAATAATAATAATAATGCCAAAACAGAAACGTGTCTGTCAATGTGTCCGCTATATAGTCAACAACGTTACTGTGGAAAAATAACGACCAATTTAACCTCCCAAAAAAGTCGTTCAGACCTTCCCAGTTGGCTTTCTCCTAGAATCATACTGTTCTTTTGGGAGTTTTCTCGTAAGCGTTGTTGTTGGTTAGAGGAATTATAGCTGACACGACACAGTGGTCTGAAGTGCCCAAGGACGAAGAAACTTCAATTGTGTATTTGTTTGGGTGCGAGCTGCGAAGCAGGTCCAGTGTGTCGCCGAAATGACCATCTATATCTGGTAGCCGAGTTGGCTCACGGACGAGTTGAGTTAAATTTTTTGACTCAGCAAAGAGCTGAACATATTGACCCTCAGGGGTTGTGTGTTCGGAATGGCGAAGCCACTGAGGGTTATGCACAATTAAAATCACCCGCAATAACGATTTCAGTGTGGAGATATAGGGTCAAAATCTTATCGATGGAATCAGATAGAGCATCAAATTCGTTAAAGGATGCGTTTCTAGCTAAATTTTACCTTCTGTAAAGAAAGCAGTAATGTATGATATGTCTACGAACGTGAAGTTTTAGCCACGAAAAATTAAATTCTCGATTGGAGGAGAGCCCATATTGTGGCAGAAGCTGATAAGCAATATCACTTCGTATGTATGTAGCTATACCACGATGTGGAAAGAACAAAGACACTAGGTTATAACTGAGCATAGTAAAATCGGAAATATCTGTATTAGTAATTACCTGGGTTTGACTAAGTGCAAGAATAGCTGGTTTCTGTTTACCGACGTGGACACAGAGGAGAAACTGCGGTGTTACACACATCGACGTGAAATTCCTGTTCCATTGAAATGGCCTCACACAGAAAACCAATACCATCTCAGAAAAGGATGCAAGTCGGACCCGGCGATAGATAAGCGAAAGCAACCACTACAGGTGTTATGCCCTTGTAGTAGGTGCCCCACTAGATCCCTGCCGAAATCCAGGTCACATCCCCTTCGTGACGAATATTACGCCACTCGAAACACAAAAAACCCTCCAAAGATCATAAATTAATCGAGAGTATCGATGCTTGAGGAACGCAACAGAGATTGTATTGCAAAAGCCAGAATGATGCACGTCCTTGAGAATGTTAGGCTAAGTCTGGGGATATCTAAAAAAGTGGGAGGGTTATGTCCTGATCGACTCTACAGGTTTAGTGTATGCGATCTCTAACTACTTGGATAGAGGAATGGCAGGGAGGATTGCGAAACTGAAATACAATTCCCATTTACTCTGGCATCTCTTCAGTGGTGTCGAATAAATCTTTCGCCTTTAAAATACAATTCCCACTTGTATACAATACACTTTGTATCAACTAACTGAGAAGTATAAAACAAGTAAAAAAATATTCACACGTCTGACCAAGCATATAAATAATATGTTCGCCCAGTTTATAAAGAGATATTTGTCTTGGATAGTCGTGCGGAGGTTAGAGTTTAAAAGTACCAGGCGAATTAGACAGGACCAAATAGCCAAAGTGCGAAAGTAACCGAAGTTAATACAGTCTTTAGGAACAAAATAGATAAGTGAGCGTAACACCGTTGCAACCTTTATTAAATAATTGGGATCAATAATTGAGTTTAGAAGTTTTAAACCTTGAGCTAATATTGTTAAAAATGAACTAGGAATAAGTTTAAAGGAAAATATTGAACCAAGAGGATGAGGGTTTGGCGAATCGGGAATGTTGACTTAAATAAATAAATAAATAAATAAATAGATAAGCACATTTATATAAACAAATAAATACTCAGTCGAGGTGGGATGGTGACTTACAAAAACAAGATTATGACATACTACAGCCGTTGACCAAGATACCAACTTGAATGACTTTGGTAATAAGCGAAGGAATGAAAACCCTTGTTATCGACTTTAAATTAATTTATGAAAATCCGTGCGTCGTTCGCGTACGACGGAAGTTTAAATATATACAAGGAGCTTCGTAAACGCGCGCGAACCTACAAATGCTTCGAGTTAACGAAATGCAAACTTTATGCTTTTCACAAGAACGATGTAAAATTGTAAAATATCTCAGATGTCCATGTATAGACAGCATATTTCCTCCTGCAGGTTGCAAGAGAACGGCACTGGATATGGACAACATGTGATTGTGATATACCAGCTTATTAAAAAATGTTGCAATAGTATCTATAAAGTCATGTGGATTTCTCATGTTAGAAAGTTTGTCGTAATTAAGTAGCCAACCCCCATATGTCGAACCTATTGTGGAATTTGAGATAAACTTATAGTTCACAGTCACATCGTGACAATAGAGACCAGCTGAATTTTGTTTAGTCCTATAACACAGCCATCAGATCAGAGAGCAGGGCACTCTTGATAGGGTGAGCAAAAGAATAAAAAAGGTCAGTCATGAAAACATTTTTATCCCACATTTGGGTGCTCGTCCGGGAATTATGGCAGGAATAAAGACTACAATGAAGGAATAAAGATGGCAAAGAAATACTAAAAACGACGACGAAGGGGTAAAAACGTCGAATAAAGACGGTAACATAGCTTCCAACCTCACAAGGACAAATTAACCATCCCTGAAGCGCAGTTAGCGAATTGCGACAAAAAACTAACAAGTGTGAATTAGCCATCGGCGGTACGAAGGCCAAGATAATCGCCCGACTGATTGAACATGATCCAACGGGCAATTGGATGAGAATGACCAAGGAGAGGAGAACCAGGATATCCAAGCAAACCAGGATTGACTTACGCAAAAAATTTTAAGCACGAGTATGGAAGAAACACGAGACCTTTCGAGAATACACACACGATTGTGATGGGTAACCATGTGCCGATAAAGAATGACGATATGTTAAATTATCTTATCGACGGTATCCTTGACAAATTGTTATGCAATCAAGCTCGCATATAGTGCTTTCCTACGAAGGAGTCTTTAATCGACGCCTTCGATAAGATCATCTTGCGGGAACAGTCGTCAGCAAACCCGATGAACAAAAAGGATGAAACGTCACACAAGAAACCCAATGAAAGGGGCGAGAAGAACAAAGCCACTGGCAGCGAAGAAAGCGCATATCGTAAAAGCTGCTTCAATTGTGGGGCAACAGGTCATCTAAGCGCAACATGTCCCTCGTAAGAGCTAGGTCCAAAATGTTTCCATTGCAACGAACACGGTCACATCGCAACAAAATGTCGACAGAAGAAAGAGGCTTGCATTGTAACACGGAAGAAGTATATGAAGATGGTAACGATACATGGCAAGAATATAGACGCACTCATCGACACCGGGACGATCTGACTCTCTTGCGCAGAGATGAGTACGAGAGATTTGGATTCCCACCGCTTTAGCTGACCGAAGTACAGTTCACAGGAATAGGCCCACCTGCTCATAAGGCGCTAGGAGAATTCCAAACGGAAGTCACGATAGGTGGGCACTGTATTCCGACTCTCATACGTGTTGTTTCAGATACTATTTCTGGGCAAAAATTATTGAACGGAACTGACTTCTTGGGACCAAGAAACTTCCACACAAAAAAACGACATAATTTACATTAATCCTGTTGATGATGCTGAAGAATTACCGTAGATTTTGCAGATCAGCGTGCTCGAAGAAAAGAATCCTTTTAAGACTGATCTTTCTCACATCGGAGACGAGAATACGAGGAAAAAAATAATGACGTGCATAGAAATTTACAGGCCCAACAAGACGTTGGAGACAACAGTAAGTATAAGACTTATATTAAAAGACAACGAACCAGTAAATTAAAAGGCAACGCGGCTGCGCCCAACGAAAGGCACATAGTCAACAATCAAATAGCGGAATGGCAGAACCAGGGCGTCATTTGACCCTCATCATCTGACTATGCCAGCCCATTTATGTTAGTCAAGAGGAAAGAAGA
Source organism: Microdon myrmicae (assembly GCA_963931805.1). Taxonomy (NCBI): domain Eukaryota; kingdom Metazoa; phylum Arthropoda; class Insecta; order Diptera; family Syrphidae; genus Microdon; species Microdon myrmicae. The sequence goes on along the minus strand of OZ007500.1, from coordinate 2,199,519 downwards.
CGGAACACACCGATTGTGCGTTGACTATCGACTTCTGAATAGACAAACTATCCGAGATATCCCCTGCCCATAATCGAGGACCAATTGGATATATTGCAAAACGTGAAGATCTTCAGTACACTCGACTTGACGAATGGTTTCTTCCACGTGCTTCCACGTATTAAATATACCGCATTTATTGTCCCAGACGGATAATGTGAGTTCATGTGTGTCCCTTTTGGCCTGTGTAATTCACCATCAGTTTTCCAGCGATATGTAAATGCCATATTTCGAGACGTCATTCGGGACGGGCATGTCTTAACGTATGGATGATCTGATTGTTCTTTCCAACAATCGCGAGGATGGGTTGAAAAGATTGAAAGAGGTATTCGAGACGGCAAGGAGGGCTGGGCTGAGTTTCAACTAGAAGAAAAGTTGCTTCGTTACAGGACGTGTGGAATTCTTGGACCACATTATCGAAGACGGAACCGTCCGGCCGACCGAGCGGAAAACTGAAGCGGTTAGACGCTTTCCCGAGCCCAAGGATATCCGGCAAGTGCAAGCTTTTTTGGCCCGAACGGGGTAGTTCAGAAAATTCATTCTTGATACGGTACCTGGGCACGGTACAAAGATGCTACAACACATCGGATCATATGAATGTCACCATTCCGACTAATGTCCGGAATCGACGTTGGTTTAAAGGACGATCCGCAGATCTAGGAGCTTCTGGGGGAAGAATTCATTGCCTCATTCGACGACCGACGACCAGAACTCCACAAACAGGAATATCCAATGCATTCAGTCTGAAAACAAACGCAACTTCAATAAAAGCAGGAAGGCGGCGTTCCAATATCAAGAAGGCGATATCGTCGCTATTCGCAAAGTACAGCAAGGACCTGGCTTAGAGCTCGCACACAAGTTCCTTGGACCGTATGAAGTTATCAAGACCTGCGCAACGATCGCTACGTTGTGCGTCGGATAGGAGAGGGTCAGAGGCACAAACAGGCATCAGCCGCCGCCAACTATATGAAACCCCGGGCAAGCGACGACAATGAGGATCTATTTAGGCGTGACGAAGAGGACGAAGGCGACGAACAGTCGGGTCGAATGTCCAGTCAGGACAGCCGAGTGTGGAATGGAAATGACGGAGGTGAATTTAAGATAAACTTATAGTTCACAGTCACATCGTGACAATGGAGATAAGCTGAATTTTGTTTAGTCCTATAATTCATAGCCGTCATATCAGAGAGCAGGGCACTCTTGATAGGGTGAGCAAAAGAATGAAAGAGGGTCAGTAATGAAAAGTTTAATAAAGTGAATATTTTTTTCCCACACTATTGGGGATATCTAAGTACCGAGGCGTCAACATAAAATGTCATGTTTTCATAGCGCTCCGAATCGAAGGGTCTTGTATCTGCGAATCACATCTGCCTAAATTAGCGAAACAACAAACAACCACGACCGTGCCTTAGTTTAGTTTAGTTTAGTGAGGGCAGAACCCTCATATATTCCGCTTAGTACAAGCGACAAAACTCAACAACTATCTTAAAACTGTATATAAGGATATTAACTATCGTTAAAAAAGAAAAAAAAAGAGGGGGGGGGGGGGGGTATGTTTGGCGGGTTGGTTACTGGGTTTATCCATCAATTATCACTCATTCATTCACCTCGCTTAGTACAGGATGTAAGAGTGTCGACGGGGAGTGGGCGTGGACAGGAGGGGAAAGAGAGGAGATGAAGTTTGAGAGCAGTAGAGGTAAAGTGGAAATCGAAGGAGGTAGGGTAGGGGTTTGCCCGCTGCAGCATTCGCGAAATGGGTTCATTAGAGCCGTAAAAATTGGGGTGGGTGGGCTGATAGAAGAGATGAAAGTTTCGCAGGTTACGGGGGTTAGTGTGAAGTGGAATGATGGAGAGCAAGCTTGGGCAGTTGATTGAAGTTGTGTCAGATAGAGCCGGCTTGTGTATGGGGGGAGAATTAGTGGATTCGCCCAGTTCAGTCCGCGGAGGGCAAAACTCAGAAAACGACGTTGCACGCTTTCGATTCTGTGTACATGGGCCGAGTAGTGTGGAGACCAGACCTGACTGGCATATTCAAGATGGGACGGACGAAGGCTATGTAGAGCGAACGGGAAGCGTAAGGATTAGAGAATTTTTTTTTTTTTTTTTTATTAGACTTCTCTCGGGAGAGGAGAACCTATAGCGCCGAGTGGGCGCCCCGAGATGCCATCAAATAACTGTTGCAGTTCTTTTTGAACAGTTGCAGGTTGTAACGCTCCGGGAACACTCGCGTGGGAAGGGAGTTCCACAGCTTCCCCGCTCTGTAGCGGAACGAGTTCTGATGTAGGGAAGTTCGCGCCGTCAGGAGATGAACCACAAACGGGTGCGATCCGTCGGATTGTCTTGTGGAGCGCATATAAGCCGAATTGCGTGGAACAATACCACGAATCTCCGAAGAACAGCACCCGTGATAATATCTGTAAAACAGACAGAGGTCGGCTACGCGCCTTCGATGCGATAGCGACTGTAGTCCCGACGTCAGCGCCGAGTCCCCGATCAGGCGGATTGCTCGTCTCTGTATGCTCTCAAGTACGTCGAGGGTATGTTTAGGAGCCGAGCTCCAAACATGAGAGCAATATTCGAGCGCGGGTCTAATTTGGGATTTATATAGGAGAAGAAGTTGGGCCGGAGTAAAATATTTCTTGGCTCTAAAAAGATAACTCAGTTTTCCTGAGGCTGACCTGGCGATGTTCGACACGTGTTTATGCCATGATACATTCCCACAGACCGTGACGCCGAGCAATCTCAAACTTTGCCCAGCCTTGAGGGCCCGGCCATTCATCATCAGCTGTGGAACCGATGATCCAGCGTTTCACAAACCCAAGGGCAGAGTTGGCTTTAAGAATAATATCATCAATATGCGGGATGAAGCTAAGCTCCCTCTCAAATAAGATCCCGAGGTCGCGTATCGAGGGTACAGATGATATCTGCTGGTTTAGCAGGAAGTAGGAACGTGGGGGGGGGGGGGGGCAGGGGGACGTTTGCGGGAGAATGTGATGGAGTGACATTTGACAACGTTGAGTTCAAGGCAGTTATTACGGCACCAAGTTGAGAAGCTGCCGAGGTCCGTTTGAAGAAGTGATGAGTCGAGAGGAGAGATGATCGTTTTGTAGAGTTTGGCGTCGTCCGCATAGAGGGAGATGGATGAGTATTTAATAATGGAGTCAACATCATTGGTGGTAAGGATAAATAGGAGGGGACCTAGATGACTGCCTTGCGGAACCCCTGACGTGGGAAGAAAAGTATTGGACAGGGGAGATCTGAATTTGGCACGGTAGGATCGATCTTTTAGATAAGAAGATAACAACTTGATCAATAGGGGTTCGAAACCTAGGGAGAACAGCTTAAAAAGGATGAGATTATGGGAGATTTTGTCAAAGGCCTTGCTGAAGTCGGTGGTGATTAGATCGATTTCGTTGCCATTCTCTAAGGCACGGAGAGTATGAGATGAGAACTCGATCAGATTTGTTGTGGTCGACCTACCCGAAAGAAAACCATGCTGGTTGGATAAGATGATGGATTTACAACGGAAAGATAACGCGTTGTAAAGAATTCCTTCGAACAGTTTGGAGATATGAGACAGTTTGGCGATGGGACGGTAGTTGCTTATATCGTTTTTAGGTCCCTTTTTATGTATGGGGGTGACATAGGAGGATTTCCAAATACTGGGGAAGATCCCACGTGCAAGGTATAGATTGAATATCTTTGATATCGGGAGGAAAAGAGAAGTGGAACATTTCTTTAAAAATACAGCCGAGAGTCCATCAGGCCCAGGGCTGAACTCGTCTTTGAGTAAGTTTAATTTCTCCTCAACTACGTGACGCTGAATAATTTGGGGGGTGAAGGGGCCGAGGGAGAATTCGGGCAAGTCTTTGAAGTGAGACGGATTAGGTTCGAAGGAGATGTCTGTGAAGGATTTATTGAAAAACGAAACGAATAGATTGGCAGTAGTTAGGGGGTCGGTTGAAGTAGTCGCGCCATAAGAAAGGGAGTTAGGATAGGCGTCGGATTTATGTTTGTAGTTTATGAAGTGGAAAAAAGATTTGGGGTCATTGATCAAATTAGATTGTGTTTTTGTGAGGTAGTTGCTGTAGAGGGAGTTGTAGAGCTCGGAAAATTTATAAAAGGAACCGAGATAGTTGGAGTAGTTTTGGAAGGAACGTATTTTGAGGAAAATGTTCCACAAGTTTTTTCTCTTGTTCCTAAGAGCGCTGAGTGTGCGGTTGTACCAAGGCGGCGGTGAAACTGATGACCTGTGACGAGAATAGGGGACCAAAGCGAAACGCTGTTTTGCTAAGAAGCTCATTTAAAAGGCGGAAGTTAGTTTTGTGGAAGTTGTAGGAAGAGCTGTCATGAGGTAGAGAAGGATGGGTTTCATGATCAAGATATATGGATAAGAGCAGCGGGGGGTGGTAATTATCAATGGTGGTGAGGCCGTGTGGACTAGGGGCAACTGAGGACTTATGTGGGTCCATTATAAACACGAGGTCCAGTTGTCTCCCCATATGATTTGGGACACTGCTTACTTGATAAAGGCATGAGTCGATGAGGCCGTTTATAAAAATACGTTCCTTGGAGCTAGTGGGGTTTGAGACGTAGAAAGCTTGTTCGTCAGCCAATGTCCATTGGAGATGGGGGAGGTTAAAATCGCCAAGAACGACGATATCGTCTATTGAGGTGCTTTACTCGATTGCGAGTTCGTATGACACGCTGGGTCGCGAAGAATATATATAGAAGCAGATAATGAAAAGAGACTTAGGGCGCTTGTCGATTTTTATTACGACGTAGTCAAGATCCGGAGAAGAAGAGATGGCAATTAGAGCCTGTTATGAGTGGCAAGCAGCACACATGGGGAATTGGAATCTTCTCGATGAGCGTTATCATCGCGAAAAACATTGAAGGAGGCGGGGGGAGGGGGGTAGTTCAGGACTATTAATACTAGGGATAAGGTTGGTCTCAGTCAGAGCGTATATGTCGAAGGGGAGGAAATGTGCCTTTTCCAGTGCCTTTTAAATCGCGGTCATAGAGAGAGAGAGAGATTATGGAGAGTATGGTCTGGGAGAGAGATGCCTGACGTGACTGAATGGCGGACAAGTCGAAAAAATAATATCATTAGAACTGCCGACCCAACCTCAGGCAATAGTTTTATGGATCGGAACACAAGTCGCCGACCGAACGTTAGAACGCAAAAAACCCCGAGTACGCGGGAGGAGTATCGAAATTGAAATAATTCTGAATATGAATTCATTTTTATGTTCAGACAACAAGAAAGCCCTAAAAAATAATGTTGTCTGCGAATAAGAGCGGAACAAAGGGTGTCCGGCTAGTAGGCTAATAACCTTGCCCGGAAAAACAAATTGTTATGGAAAATTTAACAAGCCTCAGACTTGTTAAATAAGGCCAAGACCGGATCCCGGTTGTAGTGCGGATGATGAAGATGATGAAAGGGTGTCCGGAAGTTCTTCCGCTGTTATGGTGGATAACGCCGTCCAATGTTGATACGTACTTCTCTGACTGGACGCGCGCTAACTTTTCAATTTCAGAGGATTATGGCGTCAATACTAAAGAGCGGTGTCATCGTTTATAGAGTTTTGCACTAGACTGTGAAGAATGCGATTCGAACTGATTCGCGTGACGTTTAGAACCACAGCAAAAGCTAGAACCAATGCCTCGATACATCATGCCATAGTTGCGTGTGGGAGATACGGTATTTTGCTGGACAAATATTTACCGTTGCGGGATTGCTATGTTAATCATTACGGTAAACTGCAATCATGATCTTATTTATCGGTTTTTTCTTTGGTGGTGTTTTGCAATATGGACTTGCGTGTTCGTGTGTGTCGTTTCTAGTGAAGTCACCACTGGACTGTATTCTTTTCTGACTTGAAATGCCTGTTCCCTTAATGTTTAAAGTGCCTGTTCCCTGAATGTGTCCAAAATATTAAATTCTCTTTGATTAAAATTTCCATATGCCTGTTAGTGTCTCTTTAATATGAACTTGCCTGCGACCACCAAAGTCACTCATATCTAGGGGAATAGTTGTCACGGTAAAGTGAGTAAAGGGAGCAGAGTTACCTAACATATATTGATAGTTTATGCTGGTTTAATGCTCTCTAAAGATAGATAGAGAGATAATAAGGAGGAGAAATTGTAAGAACGAAATCATACAAGACCTGATATCTTTGCGTGTAGCAATACAATACTCACCTCACCCTGCAACTTGGCCCTCTTAATATAATCATGTAGCACTGTCTCCCTTTTCATTTCGGGCATTTTCTATAGACGATTCGACAAAAATCGCCGGAATACTGGCATACGCAGACGTGATTAACTTCGTCGAAAGAATATCAAGGATAGTACAAGAAACTTTCATCTAAGCTGAGCGTATGACGCGAAAATTAGCGGAAGGTTTTAGTGAACTCAAATGATTTATGGTGATCCCGCCTATGAGAAGAGCCAGTATTGGCCCCAAAGTACAGTACGAATTTGAAGTGATGGATGTATTCACTTTCGTGTTCCTTAGGAAGAGGTCGGTAAACTGGCCACAACCGCTACCTCACATAAGTGAGCAGAAACTAGGCCGGAAAGCACTTTGCAATAGGATTTTTGTAAGTGATATTAAGGCACAAAACTCGATTTTTTTATGAAAATCCCACAGACAAAAGAGATTTTGAAGATGTTGTGGATTCAATATTGGGACCGTTTGAACTGACCTCGGTGTCAGTTGTGGACATGGAAAAGTAAGTAAGTATAGTAACAATAGGTATCCGAAGGTCTGTGGGCTACAGACACCTCGTCCAGCTTGGTTTCTATCCATCCATCCTTTTTCACCTCTTACTCAGCGTTCTGTCGGCGTCCTAAAATGTTATTTTTCCCGAAAAGGATTATCAGCCAATCTCCAAATGATGGTCAAGGATTTTTTTCCATTTCACGGAGCCTATAGGTTAATGGGGTGTTATTTCAATTCTACCATTTAGTTACTGTACCAAACTGCCACAATACCAAGACTCGAGACTCGAAACTACGTATGCCCAAGCAAATGCAGGATACAACACCTTCTTAAACTGAGCCACTGAGCCGGCAGCTGGAACTATATACAGATAAGTGCAAAGTGTATGCCGAAAGGCATAAGATAAACAAAAGATTGATAATGTATAATTTAGAGTGCTTGCGAAGAGCCAGTAAGTTAATGTAAGAATGATATTTGTAAAATAGAATTTAACATTTAGTCTTAAGTAAAATCTGTAATTGAATTGTTAATAAATGTGGAGATAAAACAAACAAAAACACAAATGAGTGCAGTATAATTGTTAGTCGGTATAATAAGGATTGGTCACATAAGATTTCATGGTCAAACAATACAATCAACTAAAATATCGTAGGGCATCGCCTTCCTAAACCGGGATAATCTTTTGGTCAACATTTAAGATTACTGAAATTCTATTCAAAATGATTTCCACCTTTCTACGGTGTTAAGTCAGACAAAGCAGTCGATTGGTAAATAATTGGATTGGATGTAATTGTGGGGTTGGGAAGCATGTTTTTGTTTTTATTTCCAACGATTGAAATTGGTGGAAATGGATTTGATAAATACAAGCCGCAGGATATAGGAAAAACCCGAATTAATTATCGAATTATCTGTATAATCTAGACTGTAAGTAAACTGGTTCTGATTAAATTACATGCCTAGCGCAATGGAATTATCGTAGTGTAAGGACACGCCGCCGCTAGCCAAACGCTAAATTAAAAAAAATTCCAAGGAATATGCAAATAAACGCGATTTCAGCATTCCACACAAGTATATTCAGTTCAATAACTGCGCCCTCACACAGTTCTGTGTTCGCCCTGCCCTCCAGGACAGTGAGCTGATCCTTTCATCGTCGCATCGACGATTTAAAATGTAAAATAATTTTATTAATTTACGGAGTGCGTTCGGAAATGAATTTCGTAAATAAAACAAAAACAACGCATCGAAACAGGACTGTGGTCGTTGCATTTACCGTGCATCTCGTTACAGTTTTATTTGCTTTATCAAGTGAACACATTAGTCCACCCACTCGACACGATGCCATCGTGTGGATTGGTCAGTGATACCAGAAAACGGGCAAACGTGCCATGATGGGAGATAATTAAAAATTAAATTTAATTTTATCGTGAAACACAGAGCGAATAAATAAATAAAACACTAGTACTGTTGTTACTGGTATATCTTTGGTGGGGGAATAACGGCGTCGCCCCCACACACTCGTATGCAGGTGCGGTCAATCGATGGGGCTAGAGTTGAGCTGTACGCATCCCTTGTGGACGGTAATAGCATCGGTTAGCACATTAAATTTCGGTAATTAGGTGCGAATAAAATTCTCACCCAAAGGCGGGCGTGGTGGTGGTTGTCTGCAGCATAAGCTGTAGATCCAATGTTAACCAATAAATTAATGACACTCGCATGGTTTGTTATTATATCCCTTTGAAAACGATTTTTTTTTCTTCCTACTGTGGTTATTGTTGCATCGAGGACGACAGTGATGGTGGTGGTAATACAACAATAGGTTGTCTGCGCCCTTCATCACCCACTCCTATCTTGTCCTACATGATAGGCATGTGTACGAGCGTGCTAAGGGTTGGAAAATGCTATTGCAGGCAAGTGCATTTAGGCAAGTGGTGTGTGTGTGTGTGTACTGTGTTTGCATGCATTTTATGCAGTCCAAATGCATGCTCAGATGGACCTGTAAGGATCAAATTGGTGGTAGTTTTTATCTTCACACGCATAATCGTAGATATGTACGATGCATGTACGTTGCCCCAGGGGGGCTTCTCCTATCGACAAACTTCAACTTCAATATGTTCGTTCAACGCACCAATTCATCGTTTAATAGAAAATGTGCATACACGAAGGGTGCACACAAAGCTACAAAACTGCAAGCATACAGTTGCATTGATAAAATTCGTGGGAAAAGGATAGTGCATGTGATTACATACACGGCAAGAAATATAAGAGAAGACAAAGGACATTAACACAACGAAACCTAACACCGTACAACGTGGGCATAGGAGCATACACAAAACTACCGGCGGAGAGTGGATCATGCGATTTATTTGTGGTGAAAACGCGCGCTTCTATTAGAAGGCGCGAGGCCTACTAACGCTTGACGCATATACTTGCGATATTCATATAATACACGCATTTCCCTTCAATCGAGTGGACTAAGGACACGCACATACCCCAGGAGGGTACTTTGATTATATTCCATGCAAGCTCGTTGCCAGATCCCCGATGATGGGCACCAGTTTTCACAACGTGACCGTGGTGACAATTGAGGGAAAAGGGAATGAAATGAAATGCAATAACGCAGAAACCGAGTTGTCCATTCCCTTTCTTCATCCCATGCGACAAAAATCAATATAACTTCTGGATAACCTTTAATTTTCATCTGAATCGCATTGCAACTGATATTTTTCTCCAACGGGCCTTACCCTATTCTTGCTAATTTCTTATATGCGACACTATCTGCTTTAGTAGGTTCGCATACACTCATACAAATGGATTTTGGTGGTGTAACCTCATTCTAAGGCCAACCTAATACATTATCTTTCAGGCGTTGCTCTTGTCATTGATTTAATTGCATCAACATAAAACAGGAGGCTTAAAACCCATACCTTCGCAGGGTTCTTGAAATTTATTTCAGGCTCCCTAACTTATGTTAGTGAGTGATGGATAAATGGAGAATTCAATTCCCAAAAACATTTGAATCTATGCCACACAATCAATCGAACCCACACATTTTTTTAAACAACATAACCGTGCGTGTAAAAAAGCTATCTATGGTTAATTTTCGGATCCATCTGCCATTTGGCTTCATTTTTATAAGTTCCACCTGCTCCCTTGAGAATTCAAGACCCAAATGCGAAACTCCCCTGAAGTTTTACGTTGCAAAATTATGCGATTAAAATTGAGAAGACCTACAAGAAAAATACCAGATTTGATTGATACGCAATTGTTGGTGGTGTAGTCGAATAGTGGCTGCGGCTAAATACACAGATCAACTGAAGATTATTTGTGCCCCTGCAATTTAGAGTATTGAAGGTTAGCCACAATGAAGGTGTAGGCGTATATAAGACGGAGGTATAGCGTTTTGCCCAGAAGTGAAAAAATCACATTTGGAACCCACGCTATGGTTAGAATCTAAGGATTTACACACCAGACCACGGCCGTGTATATACGAGGGTGTATTTTCTCGCGACTTAAGCTGTGGATTACTTAGTGCTGTGGTATTCGTTTTTCATGATGTGTTTTTTTTATTCTGCTCTGTGATGTTCTCTTTATTTTTATTGTGGTTTACATGTTCGTGTGTCTGTTGGAAAGGGCACAGGCGCAAGTTTAATAAACAATTGGAGATTGGTATATAAACAAGAGGACATATCGCACCATCTAATCCCATTTTAAGATATCTTGCGTTGCACTCCCTGCCCGTCAAGGAACATTTGCGAAAAACGAGCGAAAAAAACGACAAGAGTCACACATTGGCGAGACTGCTACCCAATGTTCGAGGACCTACATCAGGAAAGAGAAAGCTAGCTCCATTGTAATGAACGCAGCTCACATATGGGCGTAAATGGCTTATGGTGAAGTGATTTCAGCACATAGTTTCTCATCATTACTGGTATGCAGGACTTCGCGGATAGTATTCCGATATGACAAGGGCCACTTAGCCTCACAGCTAAGCACGCTTCTCGAAAGGTTGACACACTTGCTCGGAAGCAAATGGTTTGCAATGCGCCTCCAAATAGAGGACTCCAGCCAAAGTTAAAGATCCATTGAGAAAGGTGAATGCTCTGGCTCCTGTCTTACATGAAATATACAAATGTTATTTTATTATTATTTATTTATTATTTATTAATTATTTATTGGCCTGTAGGAACCCGAAAGTTCATGACTTCACCGACTCGACTCCGCCATTGTTCCCTGTCCTGTGCGCTCTCCTTCCACGTTCGACCATCCGATCCGATCTCCTCAAGGTCAAACCTAACATTGTCCTCCCATCTCCGTCGCGGCCATCCTGTCGGTCTCTTTCCCGTTGGCTTACCGTCAAGAATTCTATGCACGTTCCTATCGTTGCCCATTCGCGCCACGTGTCCGGCCCATCTTAATCTTCGCGACTTGATTACTTTCACTATTGTAGGTTTGCGGTATAGCTCTTCCAATTCGTGGCTGTGGTGTTTCCTCCATTATCCTGCCTCCTCGTCATATTTGCCTTACGACTGAGTCGTAGGCTTTTTTGAAGTCAACGAATAGTTGGTGAACCGTCTCTCCGTGTTCCCACTTCTTTTCCAGTAGTTGCCTTATTGTGAACATTTGGTCGCTCGTTGACCGGTTCCTACGGAATCCGCATTGGTACTTTCCCAATATGTCTTGTTATGACTTTTGTTAGAATTTAGTATGACATTTGTTAATTTTTTTGTATGTGGTCGGGAGCAATGATATTCCCCTGTAATTCTCGCAGTCGTATCTGTCACCTTTTTTGAAAATGGGGACGACTATTGAGTTTGTCCATTCTTCCGGAATGACTTCCTTATCCCATATTGTTTTAATCAGTTGGAGGATCTTTCGAGCGGTTGCCTCTCCGCCATCCTTCACAAGCTCTACCGGTATGCAGTCGGCTCCAGGAGCCTTGTTGTTTTTCAATCGGTTTATTGCGTCTACAACTTCGTCGAGAGAGGGCTTTGGGATTTGAGGTTCGGCTGTATGTACTACTGGTGCGTTTTTTTGTGGTTGATGGGTGCGGAAATATACAAGGCGAATGAAAACATTCGAGAGGGCCACGACTTGAAGAACTGAATGCTACTGACTAACAGACACCTCGAATCAGAGAATCTTGGTTTAACCCAATTCTATGACGGTAAAATAGCCAAAGCCAGGGTATAATATAGTATTCAAAACAAGGGAAGAGATTCAACGCATCGTCAAATTACCGATAAGAGAGGAGTCAACATGAATCGATGGAATACCCAACATCGGACTTAGCACTTTTGCGACAACGCGGTTAATAATACACACTATCACGAGCACAGCAAAAAATCGATCAAAACACCCATACAAAAAAAAAAAGAAAAGAGAGCACGATTATAATGAATCGGTATTCGAAAAGACCGTAAAGAGAGTCGTGCTGAAATGGGTAAAGGAAAGTATTCCGAATAGCAGGCAACATTTAAGGTAGGCCACGAAGCCACATATACCACATATACTTGTCTCCGATATACAATGGAATAATGGCAAGAACCACAGGTGTCTGTTATACACAACATAGCCCCCAGAATGCCAATGATCACATATGGACGACCAGTGTTGTGCAATGTAGGTACAAATTTTATGGAGAAGGTTCAGGTTTCTGAAAATCCATTTTTCAGGAATTTCCTTATCGGTCTCCCGTATCCATAAGTACTATCCTAATGAAGTTTTGTACATAACATAGACAGGATGTAAAAGTAAAAGCGGCATGGCCAGAATCGTTGCTGTCCTCTTCCCGAGGTGTTGAGAGCGCAGGAGGAGTGGACTATCGCTGGAGGAGAGATACTTCCCGTGACCTCCGAGGAGGTGTTCTTGGCTGCAAGAGTTGTCAAAAAAAACAAGACCCCGGGACTGGATGGTATCCCTAACGCTGCAGTGAAGACTGCTCTAACAAAAAAGCCGGAAGTCTTCAGCAGCCTCTTCACAACCTGCCTTCAAACAGGACAATTTCCGAAACGATGGAAATAACGGCGGGTTGTGCTTATACCAAAAGGATTCAAGAATCCAGAAGCGCCGTCGTCCTATCGCCCGTTGTGCATGCTGGACACAACAGGGAACCTGCTTGAGCGAGTAATTACCATTCGGCTGGAACCATTTACTGAGGGGACGTCGGGGCTCTCTGAATGGCAGTATGGGTTTCGGAAAGGTAGATCGATCGGTAATCACCCCCTATCTGGGGTGTGCGACATCGCTCGCAATGCGATAGGTGGAGCATGATCGCTAGGAGGTACGAACAAGTTTTGCGCCGTGGTGACAGTAGACGTTCAAAATGCATTTAACTCTATGAACTTGAATCGGATTATAGAAGGGTTGGGCTATCTACAAGTCTCACCCTACTTGGTGCGTATACTAGCAAACTATCTCTCGGATAGAAGACTGCTCTATGACACAGATGAGGGACCACCGGAATATATGAGAACAGCGGGTGTACCTCAAGGATCTGTATTAGGTCCGCTGTTATGGAATATCATGTATGATGGTGTGCTCAGGGTCAATGTACCAGACGGAGTTAGAATCATTGAGTACGCAGATGATTTGGCGATAGTGACCATAGCTAAACGTTGAAAACGGACTTCAGGCGCACAAATAAACATAGAGAGTCATTCTTTAGCCGAACCACACGAATGTGGAATGTTCTGCCTGATCATGTGTTTCCTGGCCGTTGTGATGTCCAGACATTCAACACCAATATACATCGACACCTCCTTTCCTTATCCACCTCCTCTCCATCCGCTCCCACTGTGCTCTGACATTTAAGAGCACTTAAAAATCCCATTTTATGCGCACGTTTGTGTAAAAAAAAAAAACCAATTGGACAACCTGGATAACATTTGCTCCCAAGCAATTCAGAACATTAAATTCTGGCTAGATATAGCCGGACTGAAACTAGCTGGACATAAGACGGATGCAGTTTTAATAAGCAGCCGCGAGAATGTTGAACACCTTGATTTGGAAATAGAAGGACAAACAATCAGATCCAGCCCCTATATTAAATATCTTGGTGTTATACTCAACAACAGGTTGACCTTCAACCAACACTTGAATGAAACGGGTGAAACGGCAAGAGTAGGCGAGACTACTACCCAATGTTGGTGAAGCCCGGCCTCACATAAGGAAACTGATAACCAGTGTCAACACCTACATTACAATGTATGCGGCTCACATATTGGCAGGAGCTGCACAGTATAAGTCGTACATAAGGGGAGTGAACTCAACGCATAGGCTAGCATCATTAAGAGTATGCTGTGCATTCCGAACGGTACCCACAGATGCCACAAATGTTTTGACCGGAAGGACACCACTTGACATTGCAGCTAAAGAAAACGCTGCATGGCATGAGGTGTCACTAGAGAATCGCCGGAGAGTGCGGTCAGAATTAGAGCTCTCAAGCCTAAGAGAATGGCAACGAAGGTGGGATTCTTCCACCTTCGTTGCCATTCCAGGTAGAAATCTGGCTGAAAAGAAAAAATGGCGAGCTGAATTACCACTTGACTCAGCTAATATCAGGACATGCATGCTTTCGGCAATACTTGCACAAGTATAAGTATGTCAATCACCCATACTGCTTGTGTTGCGAAGCCAAAATAGAAAATGCGGAACACGTACTCACAGGGTGCGTGAGATTCGAGACCACACGAACGATTTTGGAGAGATATATGAGACCGACAGTTACTTCGGAAGGAGTAATGTAATACATGCTAAGTTCCAAACAGGCATGGTCCGTAGCAAATGATATTCTATGTGACATGATGCAGCAGTTGCGGTGCGATGAGTGGAGTAACAGGTAAACTCCGTCCCGCCCCTCGATGGAATATCTAAAAGAAAGTTCGGCGGGGATCAACGGAATATGTGCCTGGCGGAAGGTGGTTTTAGTCGGTAAAAATCCGGTATGCCTCTCGACCTTTTTATTGAAAACCAAAAACACACTCTCGACCTACAACAGTATTCTCCTAATTAAAAATGATGAACTCACGCCTATGTTACAGTTAATATTATATCCAAGATGCATAATGGATATCATTCCAAAAAATGTGGGTTATTTGCGCCCCACAAAGTAACATCGCTGATTAACATATTTGCAATTCATCACTCACGGCTCTTTATATTGTAGCAATCCGGCGCGTGATAGGATAGGCTGCAATGTCCAAAAATACCGTCTCTTTAAGCTACAGGATCTGTGCAGTGGTTGGGAGAAATGCTTGACCATGTTTCGAAACTTGATTGATGGTCGAGAAAAAATATCGTCTTAAGGCGTCGAATCAGCGCTATAGGTTCTCCTTATCAAAACATTGTTTCAAATATAAACCGTAATTTTACTTTTTTGCTTAGCAAAAAGTTGCGAGCTAGATAAGCTTGTGCGTGGCTGTTGTTTGGTTTATGAAGAGTAGGGGAACCGGCTTGAATAGCGGTCGCGCTCGACTTTGTAGTCAGTACAGTCATGAGCGAGCAAGAGGTACATACGTCTGTTGCGCAACGGGTTATTATAAAATGTTTAATAAATGACGGCGTTAAGCCCTCGGAAGTTGTTTCTCCTTTGAAGGCACAGTTTGGTCATGATACACTGTCTCATAATCGTGTGTATACGTGGACCAGCAAGTTTAAAAGTGGGCGAGAACGTATCGAAAGCGAAAGTCATGATCGACGTCCAACGACAAGTCGTACAGCATCCGTGCCGTTCGAGAGCTTATCCTTGGAGAAATCTCATCGCCGCTTAACTGTTGGGCAAATCTCATCAGAAGTGGGTATCAGCTATGGAAGTGTTCAATCCATTATCACTGATGATTTTAGCTTCAAAAAAATTACTGCTCCATGGGTTCCAATGTTATTGACCGTAAATCAAAAACAGGTCAGGTCGGAGATCAGTGGAAGCCTTCTGGATCGATTAAGACAAGAAGGGGAGGACTTTTTGAAGCGTATCGTCACGTGTGATGAGACGTGGGTACATGATTATGCCCCCGAGACAAAAATGGCAGTAAGGAGTGGCGAAGGAAGGATGAAGGCTGCCCAGTGGAGACCAAAACTCGTCTCTCAGCCGGAAAAGTTTTTGCAACGATTTTTTTCGCCTCGAAGGGAGTCTTAATGATCAATTTTCTTCACGAACAACGAACAGTGAATGCAGCTTACTGCTGTCGGTTGTTACAGTCGGCAATAACCGCACATCGAAAAACAGGCGAGGTATGTCCATTCGAGATGTCATCCTTCTTCATGACAATGCCACTGCGTCCTTGAAACGGGATGTGAAACCCTCGAACACAACCAGCAGAATCGGTTTACATTTAAGTTTAAAATTAACTAAAATTAAGCCTCAATAACAGGTTGAGTAAAAGACATGAAAAAGGCACAGGGGGATGTTAAGTGAAAAAAGGCACACTTTTTTTTAAATTAAACTTTTAATGATAAGTGACCGACATGGGTTAGACAGGCATTAATGGAAGCTTGAAAGGCTTTCTGTGGCGTTACCACGATTATAACCTAGACTTTAAGTTTTTGCCCAGCTAGTAAATCAAATAATAGAATAGAAATCAGTAAATTGTTGCGAAATGTAAAAAAAAAGAGGGACGGGATGGGGAAAGGATGCACAATGGCCTTGAATGTTTGGACCAATGAATACTCGACCTGACAGATCATTCCAGACTCGTGTTTTTCGGCTGAAGTAAGATTCCTTAGGGTGTCTAGATGTGTAAAAGGGACCATGATTCCCTAATTGACGATTTCTGCGAGCAAATACTTGCCAGATCATGTGAGTAATGTTCGAGGCAGTATTTGTAAAACGCGCAGAGGCAGGATACGTTCTGCTTGTGTCCTAATGACGGAATGGATTTGCTACAGATATACAGGAACTAACTTTCAACCCGGCGAAGGCCAGGACGATCCTTTTCCCTGTTCAATCCAAGTTGACATGCAGTGTCCACGTCACACCCCTGGATAGCTACTTTGGCACCCGCCAAGTAGTGAACCAATGCATGCAGCGATAGCCTCAGATAGGAAAAACAAATTATTATAGACAATTTAACAAGTCTCGGATAAGGACCGGATACCGGTAGAGAGACTTGCTAAATAAGGCCTAGACCGGATGACGATACAGGAACATACAAACTGTAGTAAAGAAAATAGTACGAAGAAACAAATCATCAGATCTCTATGCCAGAGCAATGAATATAGCAGGTTTTAGCTTCCGTTGCCAGAAAATACATGCACGTCTACAAGTTGTTGATGTTTCGGTTCTAACGCATTGTTTTGACTGTAACTTTTCCATAGCGTGGATTTGCATCACCTTCTTCACTAGCATTGCTAAACGCGGGAAACCTGGGATGCCTATCTCTCGGAGCCTGAAGCACATGCAATGGTGCTCTTAGTATTCCTGATAAAAAAGAACAATTATATCTCACTTTAGAACGAATATATTCTATGTAAAATGTAGCTAGCTTGTGTGGAGAGAAATATTTCTTACATCAGCTAAGGGATCCTAAGCAGTTTGCTGCATTTTTGGCGGCTTGGAATATGTGTTCTTTCTTCTCAAGGAGTTGGTTTGTTTCGGGTACCAAGTATGGAGAGTTTTTTGGTTTCAATTATGGAAGTGCCATTCACAGGCAATGAGTCTATAATATCGGGTTTTCCAATAGGGACTTGACAACTTTGAATTTAATTATGAACGCACCTTTTCACTAATCATCGAACTGTCAGTGTCAATTTATTCAGTAAACTCACCATTTTCATCATGGTTAACACATCATGGTACACGAACGAACAGCGTCTGCAAATTATAAAAAATGTACTACCGAAATTCGGAGTCAGTGATCGCAACTTTAAGAGCGTTAACTCCAATTTTCGGTCGTAATTCTCCCCCTAGTAGACAGGCAATAACAAGTTTAGTGCAAAAATTTGAGTCTACATATTCATTGTGTGATGTTGCCGTGCCAGTGAGACAACGGGTAGGTCGAAGTGTCGAAAATATCGCTGCCGTTCAGGCGTCCGTAGCAAACGATCTAAATCAGTCAATTCCACGGCGTTCTCAAGAATTGGGCATCGCCCAGACCACTTTATGGCGAATTTTGCGTTAGGATCTTGGTTTACACCCATAGAAGGTCAAGCTGACTCAATAATTGAAGCCGACGGACCATTTGAAGGGACGTACGTTCTCGATTGGGCTCTGGAAAAGATGCGCCAAGATGATGAATTTCATCGCAAAATCATCTTCAGTGACGACGCTCATTTTTGGCTCACTGGGTTCGTCAATAAGCAAAACATGCGTTATTGGTCGGGTGAAAATCCACATGTGCTTCATGAATCACCACTTCATCCACAAAAAATAACTGCTTGGTGCGGTTTGCATGTCGGCGGCATCATTGGGCCATATTTTTTCGTCGACGATAACGATCGTCACGTTACTGTGAATGGCCATCGTTATCGCGCCATGATTACCGATTGTTTTTGGCCCGAATTGAAAGATATGGACTTGGGCGACATGTAGTTTCAACAGGACGGTGCCACAAGACACACAGCACACGATAAAATCGATTTATTGAAGAGTAAGTTTCATGAGCGTGGAAGAGCTCAGAGCCAACATTGAACGCGAAATAACGGCCGTTTCGGCCGAAATGTGTTGCCGAGTCATCGAAAATTGGGTCCAACGAATCGACCGCTGCAAACGTGCCCGCGCTGGCCATATGAACGAGATCCATTCATAAATGTTTTGATTGTACTTTAAGCCGATAATAACGTTTTTTAAATATCTCAAATGGTTTGCGTTTTATTTTAAAAAAAAAGTTGTCAAGTCCCTATTGGAAAACCCGATACATTGGAGATTCTCTTTTATGTTCACAGGTAGCATTGGGTTTTGGAGGCCTTGAATTGTACCTAGTTAAATAGTCTCCACTGCTATATATTTTGTTGTAATCGGAAATCAATAAATTGAGCATATCCAGCTGTCAGATAATGAAATTGTTAAGGCGTATTCGAACAAGTAAGTGAAACTCATCGAGAGATCATTGACTACTGAATTGGGTTATGAGTAATTGACGATAGCCGCATATACATTGAATCTGCTCTACAGATATGCAATTCCGACAATAAGGTTCAGTGCAAAAATCGATGAATGTTGTTGAGACACTTAGTACGACGCCCACACTTAGACCACAGTAGTGAGTGAAGTGTCTCCACTTTCGGTAGGGTACAATAACATTTTCTGTGAACCTTTCGGTACAAAACATATATTAATGGTCGTTAAAGAAGGACACCGTATGATATTACGAAAGTTCACGGTTAATGAGAAACTAATTACAATAGTCCTTATTTACTCCCTATCCTTCCGGAAGGAATTGGGAATTTACCACATCACGGCAATCAAAGAAAACAGTCAGCAACCGCTTTGTGGCGGTTCTACGAACCACACAACCCACTATAGGTTGAGATGTCCTTTCCGGCAAGGAACATACTCACCTTTATCCATTACACGTGCCCACAGACACGTGTCCCAAAAGTCCTTACTCCCACCTGAAACAAAAGGTAACATTTCAGACACCAACATTGAATTCAATAGCAGAAATCAATCGAACTAAACGTTCAAAAGTCTCTAATATTGAATTCAATGCCCATACAAGGCATCCAATCCAACGCATCCAATTCGACGCGCCAATTCAACACATCCAAGCCAACGCACCCATTCAAGGCATCAATGCAATACATCCCTTAAACGCGTTCTTCGATAAACAAACCGAACAACGATTATCTCCGCTTGTAGCTAATAGCAATTAGCACCTTAATTCCTAGCATGACCCAAAACCTAAAAGGCACACTTGTGCAAACAAAGGATAGCGATTGGCCGCCGACCAACAATCATGCAATCATAAACATCTGAATGTAGATCGCTCACTAGATGTTTATGATTTGGAAATGCTAACAAAAACTATACCGATCCCACGATTCCTTTGTACCCATCTGAAGCGCACAAGAACCCTCGTTGTCTTGAGCCAGATGGGGAACACAAACAAATCCCAAGAAAAGATCGAAAATTAAGCGGCGGTACGATCGATCGTTCAAACAAAGGAACAAGATTCCGATAAGAAGACGGAAAACATAATTATCATTATGATGGGAAATTTTCTTTTGCAGATGCGGGGATGCGACGTTCGAATTGGATTTTAAAGACAGAGACAATTAGTCTATTTCGAGCAGCAGAAGTACAGTTAGAGAACTCCGACGAGGAGGTATCCGCGTAACGAAAAATGAAGAAGAAGAACTTTGAGAATCGGGACGAGAAGGTAATTTTTGTACAGTGGGTTAAGACGCGATCAATTGGATTAAGTCCTTGAGTTTTCTTGTGTTACAACCGCACGAAAGATATCTATTATTAGAATCGGTTTAGAAGTGAAACTAGTTTAGTGTGATAGTGGCGAACTAACATAAATTCGACTAAATCCAACGGAACGAAACGTCTAGGGCGAGAGATACATGCGACTATGTATTAAAGGCAGCTTAAACTATGTGTAAGCAACTGAACGTGCTAAATAATAGGTGAATTATTAAAGTGGTGGAACTAACCGAATGTGTACTTACAAACTAAATTTTAAAACTTACCTAACAAAAAAAGTAAAAATAAAAAGAAGTTATTAAGAAAGCATTTTACAGAGTTTCTGTCGTGGCAAATTCGCCCCGGTGTTTTATTGGTTACAGTGTCTGCTCCAGGTTCGCTTTTCGTTTGGATCAGTGTTCGGCGGAACACTCCAACATCAGTCAACAGTGACTCTTACGAAAATCCGCTAAAGCTTCACTTTCGAGTTTTCGAGTATTTGGGTCGTTTTTCAAGCGTCATTCGATCGATTGTTGGCTCGTTAATCTGTTGCGCTCATAGACTCACGTTTCGCCACCAGTTATTATGCGATTCGTGAAGTCGGCCATGTCTTCAGAAACCTGTTTTTTTTACACTAACGTGCGGAAAAGAGGGGCTTTAGGGGTACCCTGTGTTTTGGTCTCTTTGCAAAACCTTGAGCTCTTTCGGCATCAGTCGAGCGGCGACGCGGCTCAATCCCAAAATATTAGTTAAAATTGCCTGAACGGCAATCTCGGCAATATTAAACACTTAAGCTATCTGTCTTACACTGAAACGATGATTTTCAAGCACTAATTGTTTGGTTCATGGGGTGTTAGTTGACAGAGGGCGCTCAATTTTGATTTGGTAATTAAGGTTAAATTGAGAAAAAAAAATTTTTTTTACCGATTCTTTCCGGGCTGTTCATTTAAATGTGAGATTTCGGGTGATTGAATGTTGCCCCAACTATCCGAAATGCCTCAGTTTTTGGACGCCCTAATTTGTTTTTGATTTGGTTATCTCTTCTGTTACATTTTAAAGTAGGCAGAGTGAGCGGTAGGTAGGGTCTCAAAGCCCAGCTGCCCGGTGAAGGACCCCCGCATTAAGCTATAGGATTCGTGAAATGGTCGGAAGAAATCCTTCTGCATCTTTCGGAGCTTGGCTCATGGACCCGGTCGAGAGAAGAAAATCGCATCTCAGGGCGCTGACTCTGCACGCCATATGTTCGCCTTTCCTGGGAGAAGTAAAATAAAAAAACTAAAAAACCAATTTTCTACGGGAATTAGTGCTATGGGTCGATAGGAGCAGGAAGATGCTGGAATTTCCTACGATGTCCGTCTGAAGTGTTTGGTATATGCAGAGAGTTCTACGAATTTTTCACCTTGGCTTTGCACAGCAGGGTCGACCAAGTAGTTAGCCTCTGTTTTTCATACTAATTGGGTATAGAAATTTTATTTTATTATTGATTTCTACTTTTTTTTTCATATATTTATTCTCAATACATTTTTCTTCCTCCGCGCATTCTCTCTTTTGAAGAAGAAGAAGGAATCAAATCTGGCCGCTTCTGGTCGATTGCTTCCTTCAGGCGGTCCAATTGTTGACATTACACGTTCGAATTAAGATTTTGGTCGTAGGGGAGCAGATGATTCCCTGCCAATCCCATCAAACACACAGCAAAACTTTCCTGACCGTCAACCCTGGCTTGGACACCGTTTGCGCCGACTCACCGCAATTGGGTCACGCCCGTTTTTGCTTGGAGCTGTCGTAAGTGACCCACTTTTCCTCACCAGTTACCACTCGCTTCAGAAATGGGTCGATTTTGCTGTGAATCACAGACGGAAATTGGATCCATGAGGTTTTCTTGCGTTAACTCATGTGGCCCAACCAAACGGTTTTTGTGCAATGTTTAGCTTCTGTGCAATTGAAGCAGTGCTTACATGACGGTCGGATACGACGATTTCCATGATTTTATCGACATTTTCGGGAATTGGCCTTCCAGAGCGGAACAGACTTGCCGAAACAAAAATTGCGTGTGATTGGCTGTTACAGTTCAGAGCCATAAGCACTATTCACATTTTCAGCAGCCTGATTAGCGTTTTCGCCTTTATCGAAGAAAAAAAGATGGGGTATTTTCTCTTTGCTGGTGTCCAAATTTGACGCGCGCTCAAACAAAAGTGAGTCAAGCATTCACAAAATTGTCTGAAAAGTTTATTGGTACGAAATATTATTTTTCTAACGCCATGTAGCGTAACCCGATCGCACTTATGCAACGCGAGATCATCATCATCATCATCATCATCGGCACTACAACCGGGAACCGGTCTAGGTCTTATTTAGGAAGGCCTGAGGCTTGTTAAATTTTCCATAATGATTTATTTTTTCTGGGCAAGGTCATTAGTCTTGCGCCAGAGGCTCCCCGACGGGGAATCGGACCCCGGTCTCCCAGGTGACAGGCGGGTATCCTAACCACTATACTATCGAGGAGCGCAACGCGAGATACAGATTACTACATACTCTATTGGAAAAGTCTCCTTTTTGCAGAGTGGGTGTTTTCTTGATGAAGGAGGCAGGACAGGTAACGATGGTGGAGTCTAGTCGGTGAGATCATGATCTTCCGAGTCCTACAAGTCAATAAATAATATAATAATAATAATAATAATCTATTGGAAAAGTAATGGATATTTTTCGAATACACCTAATATAATGCGTTCTATGAACGTGGGGTTGGAATTAATTATAATAATTCTAGCATGTCTTCAGCGATCTTTACACGATTGAGTTTTTGAAGAAAATTCAGGAAAAATCGCAAGACACACTTGAGATGAACTCACAAAATCGAGCACTGTAAACAAACTAACAGATTGGGCTCAAATTTCACCTCCGGAGAATTGTGTCAACTTAGCGACTAAAAGAAATTTGACAATCCCTTTAAACGGGCTTTTTAAACCATCAATTCCTGGTAGTTTTTTGACAGTGCGAATTATGCTCATATGATGATTAATATTTGGAACAACCTATTACACTTTTTACTCCATTCACTTTTTATTTATCTGGTAGCTGACATAGTTCAAAGTACCTAGATATGCGAATCAAGAGATCCATTTTCAATTGGATCGTCCGATCACAATTTAAAAATACGCCACCCTTCACATGTGCTCACTCTGAAGACTTATTGTAGAGAACAACGAACACCTCAACGTGAAATTGCAATAAGCATTCCTTCTTTGGAAAATTCGTCATATCTGACACAGAATGATATATTTATAACAAAACCCCATTTACGGTTATAATACCAAAAATATCAACGCGGTAAGTGCTTATCGTCATGTCCTTCATATGCCCTTCATTGCAACAGATTCATTTAGAACAAGTAGTCAGTAGCCTAGTCACCACTTGACGTGCCGTCCTTGCAAAAGGAACTTCCCCTAGAAAAATACAGTCGAATATTTTGTCTTTGACACGGCATTTCACATCCCCAGGGGCTTCCGATTCATAAGGCATCGCTCTGGACCACCACAGTTCCCACCCTAATTAATTATTCTTCCAAACATCCGAATATTTTCCCTTCATTCCTATCACTCGACAAAAGTTGTTCATGTCATTTGAAAAGAATTAAAATGCATCTTATTAGGAAGCATCCGTCTGAGGCGACCAACCCCACAACCCACCGGAACATTTTAATGCTGCTGCATTACTGCAACGAGATTGTATTGTTATTCTATTATGTATTTGTGTTTCCTGTAGCCGCCATTCGCGAATCCGCCTATAAAATGAATACATCGGCGATTCCTGATGTCCTGCTCAAGCGGGCGGGTACAGCTCGCAAGAGAAAAGGACTCGCGCACTATACTTGATTAGGATTTAGCTGTTATCCTTGATGTATCAAGGTACAGGCACATGCGTTCGGGCTATTTGCAATCATATAAGTGGCATTCAGGACTCTGTGAATGTGTGCGAGTTTTTATTTAATATAAGGCGACGCCATAACCGCAAGCCAGTCAGACACGATAATAATGCCTTCTGCTATCTGTGGAAGAGGTACCGTGTGGAGGGGGATGCGATTGATTCCACACTCTTTAATCGGTCTTGACTGCTGTTATTATGGTATTATTTCTAAGCAAGTAATTATCGAGTATTAGTAAGTTGATTGACTAAGTGAACATCGCAAGCACTGCCTTAAGAGGAGGTAAGCGGATTTAGAGGATTAAAGAGTAGCCATGCAACACAGTAGTGGTTTTACTTAGAGAGTCATATTATATTAATTCGTTGTATTTAAACCACAACCTACTCTTTGCAATTCACAAGCCCCTACGAGATTTTTAATCTACCTATAATATCCGTTTTGGCTGGTAAGATAGAAAGACGTAGTGAGAAGACAAGTATTTTGATTATTGTAGTAGGTTCTATTATCCAAGGGCCAAATTTAACAATTGCTTTTACTTCTTTTAAAGAAGAATAAGTTGCTCTTTTAAATATTCTACCCAACAACAAGTCGTTCAACAAAAACCACCGGAACGTTTCGTCAGAGCACTGCTGAAAGGACAGGATCATCAATTCGGCACCATAGTCTACAACTCTACATTTGACAAGCTTTCCACTGGATATTCTCTCGAAAGATTAGCACCTTAAGTCAAGGCTAGAGACCCACTGGCCGTACACCTTGAAGAGAATTCTTTGAATGGACTATGAAACAACAACATGTATCTGCTGATTTTTGAAATAATATAATCTTCTACGGCGAAATTCATTTCAATCTTGATTGGTTTTTGTTAATGGACACATCTAGAGTGACTGCCAAAACAGTGATGTTGGGGCATCTATTGAAAGAAAAATATTGCATCGAATTCTTTGATGTTTTGAGCATATATTTGTGACTACACAAATAATTGTGATTTGAAGGAATTTATTAAAACAAAAGTATTACATAGAATGATTTAATATTTTGAGGACATATTTGTGCATTAATGATCTATCTACATGTGCCCTATTGGCCAATGTTACCCGGAAAAAGCAAAGGTTGGGCATCGGATGATTACCCATACTATACACGAGGGTCGTTCATTAAATCCTTAGAAAAAAAAAAGTCAGACCAGGACGTTTTTTCTTGATTTCTTCGCTCAGCCAGCGACACAGAATACTCCCCGTTTATTGTTTTTCCTCTTTCCAAGTAATCGATGTATTCCATTCCGCATGCATCCCAAAATACCAGTGCATCACCACCCTTCACCCATTTTTCGGATTCTTCGGAGCCCGTTTGCCTTGAAGTCCCGCATTTTTGATTATTTCTTTGTTTCTGGAATGTGATAATGTGTCCATGTTTCGACGCAGGAATTCGTCAGGTTTACGACAGAAAAGCACCGAAAGCAGCCTCACAGTCGACGACACGATTGCGTTTATTCTTAACTGACAGTAATCGCCGCACCTATCTTGCCGAGATTTTGTTAACACCCAATTTTTCGCGCAGGTCTCTATTGAGTAATAGTACTGGAAGCTGTCTAGTGAGTAGTGATGCTTACTAAAACAAATCGTTTGCGATATTAAGAGCGCCATCTCCTGGACGTTCTAATGAATTATTGAACGACCCTCGTATGTGCAATAAATGTTTGCTATAACCACAGCTAATATCCAGCGTACATTCTGTCAAAAAAGTACTGGGAATTGAACTCGGATAGAATTGCGAATGCACAACACCGCGATAGTCAAAGAAAACAGTCAACATTACTTTGAGTTTTGACCGACTTTGACGTAGTTTTTCGGAAGGTTTGTTATTTACTTCGTCTAACAGAGTGGCTCCCAAACTCTTTTGGCCCACGGACCTCTTTTCATAGTCAAAACTTGCTCACGGACCCCTTTCATAGTCAAAACTTTTCCACGGATCCTGGGTCAAAAACTACATAAATGCATAATAGAAAAATTGAAAATTGAACTTTGATGTCTTGTATGGTAAATGGTGACGTAAAAATAAAATATAAATAAAACATTTTGTTGAAGTTTTAAAATATAAAATAAATTAATGACCTGATGGGATGTTATGAGTGTATGTCCGGCTCAATGTTTGTGAGTAGCAACCGCAAATCCCCACGACTACTCATTTTTAGTCGGTTTCTTTTTTTTGTGACAAGGCTCATAACAGCGCTGAATCCACGTTCTACCAAATAGGAAGACGGAAAAGCAATCACAAGCTTCTGTATAATAACCCATAATGTTGGATATAAAATTGGGATCCGTTTTTGTAACCAGAAATTGTCGTATCCTTGTTTAAACATTGGTGTCAGCTCCTCATTTGTGGATAATTCATAAGTTGCTTCTGTATTAGTATGTATTCATCTGCATTTGTGCTCTGAGTTTGACTACTTGCAAAAGGGTTCAACACCCGGTCGGGAATATTCAAGTGAAGGATGTCTTCAAATCTTTGGTTAAGGTCCGAATGAAGCGCCGTTAAGTGTTGACAATAAGCAAACAAATCTCCATCTCTATTTTGCAATTTTGAAAGATTTGGAGACTGAGAACATTCTCCTCTTCCCAAGTTTTGTTTGTATAGCAAAAGTTTTGCAACAAAAGCAGATATTACACTTTTAGTTTTGATTAAATATAATGTGTCACTTTGTAGTTTCAAATTAGTCTCATTAAATCTGGCAAATAAATCAGTCATATAAGCGATGTCATTTTTTGAGATAATTAAACAGTGACGCAAATCATTCTCTTTACTCTCCAGGAATTCCAACATTGAATCAAAGAGCGAATAGAAGCGATCCAAACATGCACTTTTAGATAACCAACGTACTTCTGTGTTAAGTAGTAAACGATTATAGTCATCATTTTCCAAACAAAGTTGAGCAAATAATCCCTCGCTCTGATGACATAATGTAGTGGTTCTTACACACGTTCACTAAGGTTTTTTGCGACCAAGTGATTGACACAATGTACCGATAATACATTCGGTATAACTTGTTTTAAATATGCCAGAAACCCTCGTTGTCGTCCTACCAATGCCGGAGCACCATCAGTAGCAACGGAGATGATATTAGTCAAGGGTATAGCTTTTACATCGAAAAATCTTTTTTATTTAGTAAATAACGTTTCACCTTTCGCATCAGTTTCAAAACATTTAGAAAATAACAATTCTTGGGAAATTGTTTCTTCTTTTACAAATCTCCCATAAGCTAAAAGTAATGCTTCGTTTCCTGGTAATGTTGACTCGTCAAGCTGTATAGAGAATCCAGACGTTTTTAAGTAGTCACATAGAGACTATACTCTGAGCCATTTCGTCGATCCTTCTTCGCACAGTATTATTACTCAGTGGAATTCTTTTTATAATATCGAAAGCTGGTTTGTGCAACACGGTGCGTATTACCTCACTTACAGCTGGTAGAATAAGTTCTTCGCCAATAGTGTGCGGCTTTCCAGACTTCGCGATCATTAAAGAAATCTTATAAGAATCAAGCAGTCTACCGTCATCTCTCTGAGATCTTGCCCCTATGAGTTCTTGCAATGTCGGTGTTTTCAAATATTTTTCTTTGGCTGTTTGAAAAAACGTTAAATCCTTATCTTTTTTGTCACTATGGATTTTTATTGAATGTTCCTTAAACTCAGAAGGTTTCATTCAATCGTTTGACATCGTTTTATTACATATATGACAGAGAGGTAAAGTACTATTTCCTGGTAACGGAACAAAGCCATATTGTCTGCATTTTTTCTTCACCTCACTCATACTGTTATATGAAAAAAGGGGCACTGTGTCGAAATCAAAATGTGCCCCCCTTTTATATTCTGTGGCGACAGAGATTTGTTAATAGTTTTACATAAAAATTCCAAGAAGCACAAACAAGATTTTGTGTGTGCTTCAGTTGGAATGGGGTTCTAGGAAGTGGATGGGAATTTGGTTGAACAAATTCCCGGAAGGAAATTATGAAATGCATTTGGATTTGGGAATTTCATGATGTTAAGGTTACTGGGAATTGAATCAATGGGCGACATATGGTTTTGGTTTAATTTGTCGTGCATGTGATTCATTTGGGGAATATGATTGGGGTTATGGACAAATATGGGGATTGGATAGGAGTAGTGATTCAGGATCACTACACCGCTATCTGCGTAACAATACAAAAAATTATACTTCTTTTGTCCAAGACTAGGAAAATTTGATGTATGCACTTCACATGACGCATAAGACAGAACTAAATTGTAGATTAGATGCGCCACTCTTTTATAGTTCATATTATAGACTAGTTGGTGGAAGTATCGACTCTATTGCGCTCCTGTATAAACCTGCCTGACTCACTGTAATGCCTGTTATTATTTATATTTTATGGACCTGTCTATATTTATATTTTACTTGGGACGTAAAAATCCCTAATAATTTATTCATTATTATTTATTTTAACTTCCATATTAATAAAAATGTGTCACTTTTTATTTTATTTTATATTAAGCCTTGCGCGGAAACCCTGACGTTGTTCAGGGACCCCAAACTCGTTTTAATTAGCCAAGGACACCCCGAATGATCCCGGATACCCATTGAGGTCCGTGGGGACCACTTTGGGAACCAGTGGTCACAAATCTGATATTTACCCTTTTAGAATGGAGTACATAACAAGTTTATTGCACAACCGATAAAATTGTACAGTTTCGCCTGTTGAACCTGTTAACACACAGTACCATTTGAAAAAAGTCATACTAGTTGTACCCCTTGAACGTCAAACAGTTGGATTCGGGGTTCAGAAAATCCATAAGTGAGTGTTGAGAAACGATTGCACCTACTATGTTTCTTCTTGCTCGAGGTGCCGGACCATTCTCCTTTGAAAATGCGTTTGGTCGGGCAATAGATCATCATCGCGACATGAAAATTTAGTATTTTTATACCTAAATTGAGAAAGATGGATATGGATGACATGCTGTTTTAACAGTTTCACATGTCGTATAGCTGGAGATATCGCGATTTAAAGTCACTGAACTTGTTCTTCATGATTTTTTAGAGTCTCGAGCTGATGCCAACAAATCCACGCCCACCAATACCTTAAAGGAAGAAGTCTATGGACAATTTCGACAAAAGTGTCATTTAGGCGAGAGTGTAATTTTGACTAAAGTGCCATTTCGGCAAGAGTGCCATTTCGACAAGAGTGCCATTTCGTCCATAGTGCCATTTCGACAAGAATATCATTTCGACATGAGTATCATTTCAACAGCAGAGCCATTTCGACAAGAGTGTCATTTCGGCAAGAGTGCCATTTCGACAAAATGCCATTGCATCAATAGTGGGATTTCGTCAATAGTGCCATTTGGACAAGAATGCCTTTCGACAATAGTGTCATTTTTCGAAGAGTGCAATTTCGACAAGAATGCAATTTCGTCAATCGCGGCATTTCCTTAATAGTGCAATTTTGGCAGGAGTGGCATTTCGGCAATGGTGCCTTATGTTGTGGATGAGAAGAAGGTTGCGCCGGCGTACGGCCCTGATTCACTCCAATCCCGATCACAAATCGAAAGTTCCACCGCAGCGCCAATAAGATATGAAGTTCATCCGCGGACCGAAGAATGAGGAACAATGAGACTCCATTGATCCTTCAGCAAACTGTCATCAACACAAGGAGTAAAACTCCGCCACAAGACACGCACCAATAAAGGAAGTAAAACGCACTGATTGTCTATTGTGATTTGCTTTATTTTACGTAAAAAAACTATGTTTATAATTACTTTTACAACTCGGTACTCTGCCGCGGCAATGTAGTTGTTATATTTCAAAGGTAATGTTGAGTATTCGTTTGTTCTTATTTTCACATCGATATTAGGTCATTTTAATAATATTCACGAAGCACGTATAAACATAAAGGTGGTACTTAGTTAAAAACTCCGTATCTCATCGTACCGTGTGGACGGTACGGCGGAGGGTAGAAGACCCGACCGACCCCTTGTGGTGGTTATAATCAGACACGATGTGCGCGCACTGAAGGATGGAAGACGACTCAGCGATATTGATTCGCTGGCAAAGCAAATTCGGCCAGTGGTACTGGCTCTCTTTATTAAAGGATGCATTTTCCATCCCAAGAGAAACGTGGTCTCTCTTTGGGGGTAGGTAACCTGATCTCATAGAGAAGATCATAGAGATACACATGTATGTGTGCGCTTGGTCCTTTCATGGGACAAAGCCATGAGAATCTGGAAACGAAGAAAGGGTATAATGTGCATTGATGAGATGTGAGTTCGGCTAAGTAGACAAACCGAATCTTATTGGGTGCTAATTGGGTTTCTGTTTGTTCATGCCACTAGGTCATGAGAAGCAGATCCAGAACTATGGGAAGACAAAGAGATCGGGTAGATCATTGTCTAAGCTGTGCGTTGCTGTAATGATAGCCGCAATGCATCATTCACATGGTGCTAATTGATTCTAGCTTATTTACAGGGAATTGGTGTTTATGGCGTCGCTGCCAAGTGTAAGTATACCATACCTATTTGCATTTGCCTATGCTGCAGGTTTTGGTTTCAGCGTCGTTTGCGCCAATTGTGTGCAGATGCGTTGGATTGTTTATAGTAGGGAGAAAAAGGTCGCCGGCCAATGTGTATGTAAAGTGATTTATTATACCATGGCTGGGAATAGGCGACGCAATGTTTATGATCCCTGTTATGATTGTTACAATATATGTAAACCAAATTATTTCGTTTTCAGAAATTCTACTAGGGAAAATGCGCATGTAAAATTGGGATTTGCCTGGCAACCGAAGGTGCCGAATTGGCTTGGGATTTATGATGTTTGGAACAGAATTCTTATAGGGAATTTTGAATTCGAATAAATGAATGCAGGTAAGAATTATCTTCCAGGAGCTTTTAGCTAAATACATTTGATAAACTTAATGCGTGTAGCATTTACAGGTGCTAATGCGATTGCATTAGCAGAAAACTATGAAGGTTGGGTTGTAGTTACGGGGGTTCTTCGGGTAAGCAGACAGTGGGGTTTGGCAGAACCACCACAACGTCAAGAGTGCCATTTCAGCAAGGGTGCCATTTCGACAAGAGTGCCATTTCGTAGAGGACCTTTCCGACAATAGTGGCTTTTCGACAAGAGTGCCATTTCGTAGAGGACCTTTCCGACAATAGTGGCATTTCGACAAGAGTGCTGTTCATGGAAAATTTCGAGAAGACAAGAGTCCCATGGCATACACAACTTTATACCGTATTTTTTATAAATCATTAAAACCTTGTGTTTTCAATTAAAGTTACTAAAGTCTTGCGTGCACGTTGGTACACCCTTTAGATAAATCACCACTTTACGGTCTACACAGATAAGTGAATGAGTTTTGTATAATATCCAAATATTAATCAATGGGTTTCTATCGTTTAAATTATATTCCGATATAAAATTTGGCCGCTTCGATGGGATGTGGTCATCAATGTCTAATAAACCGTCAATGGCCTTATCTCATGTCTTATAAACTGATACTTCAAAGCACACATTAAATAACTTATCATACTATTGCACACTTTATATGGGGGCCACTCGTAGGAGATTCGATAGGAGGGCAGGTCAATAAGTCTCTAGAAATTAAGGACGATTTTCTTTTATTTCCTAATTTAGCGGACCTAATAATGACGCATAATACTGCCCACTTATCGCCTGTCCCTTTTCCAATTAGTCAATAAAGCTAATACCACG
The DNA here is from genome assembly GCA_963931805.1 of Microdon myrmicae. Taxonomy (NCBI): domain Eukaryota; kingdom Metazoa; phylum Arthropoda; class Insecta; order Diptera; family Syrphidae; genus Microdon; species Microdon myrmicae. The sequence continues at coordinate 2,167,746 of OZ007500.1, read as the reverse complement.
TGCATGCCAACACAAAGTAGCCATAACCTTTCCAGTTGATTTCACCGTCTTTGGCTTCTTTGGAGCCCGTGCACCTTTAACAATCAACTGTTTTGACTATTTTTTCATCTCTGTAGTGGTGTATCCATGTTTCATCTACAGTCACTAATCCGCGCAGAAACTCATCTGGGTTGCGTCGCGTGCGCTCCAAAAGTTCTCTGCTGAAAGCAAATGCGGCACCTATCTCGTAGATATTATACCCACTTTATCATGCAAAATTGAAACATGAAACAAATTGAAAATTGACAGGTATCTAGTGAGGAATTATGCTTACTAGAAACAGACCACCAGCGATGCTACGAGCGCCATTGTAGCCGTTTTTAAGGATTTATTGACCTACCCTCGTGAAAGGACACAGGATGAAAGGGTCTTCCCCTCTCAGCTTTGTGCGAGAAAATCGTAAGGAACGTCCTTGAATGCGAATGTGAATCATATGGTGAGGAATATACAAGCATTAGGCTCTCAAAGGAAATGTAAAGGGATCGGTTCGTGCAGGCGTTCGGGAATTCTTTAAAACAAAGCTTCCTAAAAGCAAGAGTTAAGTTGGCTCCAATGAATTCTTATGGCGGCGGAACTGAAAAATTTAGAGATTTATTTAACGAAGGTCAGAATCAAATACAGAAGCAATGGCTTTAAAGAGTTTCGTATCGTCAGCATGAAAAGAGAGGCAAAAATGTTAGGTGACCATATCGAGGTCGTTTATAGTTAGTATAAAAAGGTGAAGACCTAAGTAGCTGTCTTGTGAGACACCAGAGGTAACCAGCAAAGGATTAGATAAGACGGATCTGAAACGTACGTGATATTCAGAAAAGAAGAAACTTACTACAACAAGATTGGTTCAAAGCCAAGAACGGATAAGTGGAGTTTTCAAGTTATTTTGTCCCAGGATTTATTTCTATTATAGAATAATAATTGCTGTAAAATTAAAAGAACTTACAACATTATATTTACTATAAATGTCAAGCTTATGGTCTCCTGTTGGCTGTTAAGGTCACTACACATATGTTTGTTTATTTATCATAAATTCAAATGATGAGAGCAATAAAATCCTCTCGCGATCTTCTAGCAGTCTATGCAGTGCGACAACTAAGGTTCGCGACTGTCTGTGGAAAACAGCTTTGAATGAACTGAATTGGCTCTAGTGCTCATGTTGTAGCTGTTTTAATCGTCGAAATGTTAATGTTATTAAAAAATATTCTTACAACTTCAATCTCAATTTTGGGAATAAAGATATGTCACACGGAACCAAATGAGATGAATACGGTGGATGATTCAACACATAGGCTCCTCCATCATTTCCAGTGAAGCATTGCGACCATTTCCAATAGAATCACGTCCTTTTTTTATTATTTGGGGTGTGCGAGCTGAAATTAGGCTTTCTTCACTATTATAAACTTTTAACCCCTCTTGGCTCTCCAAAATACGCTTATGCCACAGAAAAACATTTGTTTTACTTAAACAAACATCGCTGTACATTTGCTTCATCAACCACAATGCAGATATTTTTTTCATACCCAATTTATCATGCAAAATTGAAACAAAACAAATTGAAAATTGACAGGTACCTAGTGAGGAATGATACTTACTAAAAGCAGACCATTAGCGATGCTACGAGCGCAATCGTTAGCGTTTCTAAGGACTTATTGACCTGCCCTCGTATGTCGCCAACGATTTCACTAAAAGTCACGGCCGCGACCAAATGGTTTTAGAACCACCTTAATGTCAATGGACAAAAGGAGAATGACACATTAGCTGATCTGTCACGAAATGAAGTTACAATCATGGTAACTAGTTTTTGAAACGAGCTAGGATTAATGAAGTCACTTCCGGTGTTACAATTATTTATTTATATCGAAGATCTTTGTCAGCCGTTGGAAAAGTGTATGAGATTTGATATTGATATGATACATATATCGATCCCTCTTCTTCAACTGATAGTGTGCTTTACCATATAAGGATATTTAAAAAATGTTATGTACGCGTTTGTGTAAAAAAATGAATAAAAAGGAAAAAAATTAATAACGGATTCCACAAGCTTTCCCAATTTTCCCTCAAAAACAAATAAGTTATCAACAATTTTAGAAAAAGAACTGATTGTTTAGTTTGCAGCACTTTTTTGCAAGTTTTTTTCTAGTTTATTTTATTTATTTATTAACTTTATTTTCTCTGGAAAAGCGAACTTATAGTCTTGAGTCGGCACCAGCTTCGAAAGATGGTCAAAGATTTCTCCCAACCAATTCACGGGGCCTATAGCTTAATAGGATGACATTTAATCGAGCGAGTGGCCATTGGACCCGGTCCAGACCTCAGTAATAACAAGCAAGAATCGTCAGTTGAACCTACATATGCACAATCAAGCGCATATCACAACTTCCTTAGCAAGCACGCCATTTTGGCGTCATTCATAGAGTATGCATTATGAGAAAGTTAAATGAAATAATTAAACTTTTTAAAAAGAAAAGTTTAGTAACGAGTTGCCATTTATTACCACGAAGAGCTGAACGTACCTTCCTGCGGGAGAATACTGAAGCCACAGAACGAATATTCCTAGTAACGAATTTGGTATGGGAGTAGGGTAATAGTACCTAATGGGTAGAATCAGGTGCACCATCGAGAATTAATATACTATTACTATATATAAATGATATCAAAGTGAAGTTTCCATAAGCAGAGCATTAGCGAATTAAGGGGCACTACAGTTTTGGATAACTTTCTCCTACATCATACATAGACATACACATGTTTCATGGGATTCATCGGTGTGGAGATCGCATTTAATATTCCACATCCAGGAATTATTACGCGGACCGATAAGTATACTGTTTTTATTTACAATACTTTCGTGGGGCAAGAGTGCGTTGGCGAGTTGATCGAGGCGAAGTGTCCAATAATAGAAGTAGTAGGTAGAAAACCGTCAAAAGATGATAAGGAAATCTCAACATTTTTAAAAATGTACGCCCGTGGAAATTGTGGGCATAGCGAACAGCTTAATTTCCGTCTCCTGCGGCTGAGAAATGACTTCATAGTTTACGGGTTCTTCTGAGACTTGATTTGAACTCATTAGCTGGACGATCTTAATGGGTGGACCCGTGTAAATGCAAATTTTTAGTAGGTAGATCGTTTGGGCAATACTTTGGGGCAACATTTTGAGCCGAAATTCAGGCTAAACGTGAAGGTAATGATTGGACTAATCTAGCTTCGATTGTGTGACGAAAGTGGACGACAGGATACCGGTTGTTGAAGTAGGACAGAGGAAGCAAGGCAGAAAATATTTCTGAAAACGAAATCTGATGACATTCATTTTTGTTTCCACGAGTCTTGGGGTTCCAATAATCGCCATATCAGAGCCCCCTTATGATATGGTAAGGTATACTTACTGCTCTGATTCGACCCGGCGTCAGAGTGGCGTTGTTGTAATTCATTCGATATACTGCGGGGATTAGGAGTATATTGTGTCACACACGGGCACACGGTGCACTCCTATCCCCATCTGTCTGTCACTAAAGTTCCAAAAATGTTCCGCCAAACACTGAAGGAAAACAGCATGTCACCGGTGATCAGGAAAACACATTAGGAACGGCGAAGGCACTGCAGCAGGGAAAATTAAACACACGAATTGTTAGGTGATCGCCGACTTTTTTATCTTTTTACTTAGAACTTATATTAATATTAAATTGGTTTTTATGATGATGAAAGATGAAACACTTCCTTCTCGACACGACTTCACTATACCTACGCTTCTCCGCCGCACGACGGAGAGCGGGAGATCGCGCGACCAGCGTGGTCGGCGGATGTAATAAGACTCAGCGATAAACGTTCATTGTCAAAAGAAAAACGGGTTCGTTCTCGAAGCTCTGTCGACGTTCGACTGATAACGGCATTTTGTAACATCAGGGACATCGGTTTCACCGATACGAAAAACGCCGTCCACCAATATATGCAAACATCGAAACGTGATATCCTTGCCCTAACTGAGACCCAGGTCGATTCGTCAACTGATTTGACATATCTTCGTTGCTCAGGATACGATTTTAATGGTGGAGTCTGCGTCTTCACCCGGTCCGATGTGGCTTGCCAGAGGATGGAGGCGTTACAACCCAATAACTTGGACATCATGTAGTTGAAGGTCGTGCTGCGGAATTGTGTTAAATTTCTTTGTTGTCTTTATCGCTCCCCGTATGACATTTTTCGAACATCTTTCATGTACCGAATACAGATCAACCAATCGGCCTTTGACATTGTCATCCTTGGCGATTTTAATGTACACAATTCAGGCTGGTTGATGCATTCTAACAGAACCGACGAGGCTGGAGAGCTAGTGGAGATGTTTCCTGTTGGCCACAATTTGGTTCAACTCGTGGAGCACCCTACGCCAGTGCCGGATGCCTGGGGTGATTATGCGAGCATTTATACCGTAGAAGTTTCTGCGCCAGTGGGAAACTCAGATCACTGCTTGGTATTGGTCGCGCAACCATTTGCATTTCAAACGAATAACCGATCTCAGAAGCTTTGGCATGTATGGAGGTATGGGGCTGTCGACTGGGATGATTTTTGTGTTTCTTAGCATCCTTTCCGTGGTCGGAGGTGTGCTTTGCAGACTCCGATGTTAACGGATGCGCGGAGTCGGTCACAGAGATTATTCTGGTCGGGATGGAGATTCCGCATCCTATCAAACGAAATTCACCAGATAAACGTTGGTTTGATAAAAACTGCGAGCAGATTACAGCGATAAAAAATTAAGCTTTTAAACTATGGCACTCCAATCCCACCGGGGTTAACAGAACGAACTTTGTTAGAATCAGAAACGCATGCAACCAGGCGATTGATTACGCGAAGAAGGCTTACAATCACAGAGTGACCAATAAACTCTTTAAGTGCCCAGCTGGTTCGCGTCCCTTCTGGTCAATGGCAGGGGCTGTCAGCAGTAACTTCACCTCCGCCTCTTTTTCTCCGTAAGGGACGGGCAGCAGGACGTTAGTCACAAATTCAAAAGATAAAGCTAATGCGTTCGCGAATTTATTTTCCGCTAATTCAAACCTCGATCCTGGTCTTTTGGAACCACCTGTGGTTGCGGCGGTACAGTCTTCCATGCGGCATGTGAGATTTCGCCCGCGTACTATCCAACGCAATCTACGTGAACTGGACTGTAGGAAGGCAGCCGGCCTGGACGGAATACCAGAAATAGTCCTTAAGAACTGTGCTCCTGAACTATTGCCGGTTCTTGGTAGACTCTTTCGCTTATCTTATGCACCGAGGACATTTCCTATCTGCTGGAGAGCAGCTCGAATTTAGTCAATCCCAAAGAGGGGGAAAGGGCTCCTCGATAGTATAGTGGTTAGTATACCCGCCTGTCACGCGGGAGACCGGGGTTCGATTCCCCGTCGGGGAGCCTCTGGCGCGAGACTAATGACCATGCCCGGAAAAAACAAATTATTATGGGAAATTTAACAATAGGACTTGCTAAATAAGGCCAAAACCGGTTCCCGGTTGTAGTGCCGATGATGATGAAAGAGGAGGAAAAAGTGTCTCCCACAAAATTACCGATAGCATTACTGTTTATGTTATCTAAGGTGATGGAAAAGGTCATCAGTGCCGAGTTAATTAAGTATTTGGAGTGCAACGGACTTCAGAATGATCGTCAATACGGATTCGGTGGCAAGCGGTCCACGGGTGGCCTTTTGACCCTTATAACCGATATATGGACATCTGCGATTGATCGGAATGGTGAGTTAAGGGCGGCCGCATAGGATATCTCCAAGGTTTTTGACCGCGTCTGACACGGGGCATTGCTGAGCAAACTTCGTTCATACGGACTTTCCCAGCAGCTTTCTCGAAAATCAATCGGCCCGGGTTGCTGTAAACGGCGAGTGTTCGGATCTGTATACTGTTAATTCAATGGTGCCCTAAGGGTCCAACCTTGTTTTTGCTTCACATAAATGATTTGTTGGAGTCAACGGATAACCGAGTGTTCAGTTTTGCGGATGATAGTACGCTTGTTTCCTCGTTTTCGGGAGAGTGGCCAATTAGTGCATCAACGTCGCACCAGCTGAGATGTGGACAGGTCAACTCTCTAAGACGGGATATGGATTAGGTCCTGCAGTGGGGAAAGTTCAACCTCGTCGACTTCAATGCAACAAAGACATAATATACAACATTCACAAATAAAAGTAGATCATCGGCTCCACAGGTGATGATGAATGGCCGGACCCTGGAATCTGGGGAAAGAATGAAATTGCTCTGCCGCACGGTCTGTGGGAATGTATAGTGTCACAAACACTGAGTTATCTCTTTAGAGCCAAGAAATATTTTACTCCGGCCCAAGTTCTTCTCCTGTATAAATCTCAAATTAGACCCGCGCTCGAATATTGTTCTCATGTTTGGAACTCTGCTCCTAAACATATCCTCGACCTACTTGAGAGCATACAGGAACAAGCGATCCGCCTGATCAAGGACACGACGCTGACTTCGGGACTACAGTCGCTATCACACCGAAGACGCTGGTAACGTGGGAAACTATTCATACAACCGGAACGTGTTCACTAATTTTAGTTTAGTAATTAACCATGAATATAGCTACAATATAATAAATGATAAGTAGAAGTCGTTTCTTTTTGATATTACTTGTTTCAAGAAAAGCGAACGATTTTTTTCCGACTAGGTCCCTCAGCCAAACTCCGAAAGATGGCCAACGATTATCTCCCAACCATTTCACGGAGGCTGTACTTAATGGTGTAGTATTCCACTCACCGACTAGGCATCGGGATCCAACTTACTACTCAGTATTTGTGTCAAACTGCCACTATAGAAAAAGCCGTGACTTGAAAATACGTAGGAACATTGAACACTGATCAAGGACACGACGCTGACTTCGGGACTACAGTCGCTATCACACCGAAGACGCTGGTAACGTGGGAAACTATTCATACAACCGGAACGTGTTCACTAATTTTAGTTTAGTAATTAACCATGAAAATAGCTTCAATATAATAAATGATAAGTAGAAGTCGTTTCTTTTTGATATTACTTGTTTCAAGAAAAGCGAACGATTTTTTTCCGACTAGGTCCCTCAGCCAAACTCCGAAAGATGGCCAACGATTATCTCCCTACCATTTCACGGAGGCTGTACTTAATGGGGTAGTATTCCACTCACCGACTAGGCATCGGGATCCAACTTACTACTCAGTATTTGTGTCAAACTGCCACTATAGAAAAAGCCGTGACTTGAAAATACGTAGGAACATTTATTGCATGGAGAGAACTGAAAGTAGCTATTCGGGCGCCCGGCTTTGAGCCTTTGAGAAGATTAAATGTGTGATCGCAGAAATCGGTAAGGACGGTGCTGGGAATATTTCTTACAACAGCTTTCTGCATTTAAAGGTTATGGAAACGGCCGAAAGGGACACTAAAGAAGAAATTTTGAAAGCGTTTTGTCTATTCGATGATGATGACACCGGGAAAATATCCTTTTAGAATTTAAAAAGCGTCACTCGTGAATTCGGTGAGAATCTTATACGAGGGTGGCCTGAAAAGTTTCCGACCTTAACATAAAGATAGTGGCATTCAATAAAAGCTCGTTATTGTAGTTGTGCATCTTTTGACACTCGCCAAAATGCCAGCCATTTTGGACGGGTAGTTTTTATTTGACAGTCGTTTGAGTGAGTCGATGTGAGTGTTTTTGTGAAAATGGAAAAAATTGAGTATCGTGCTGTCATTAAATTTTGTTTTTGAAAGGCAATACGCCTACGCAAATCAAAGATGAGTTGTACTCTGTGTCTGGGGACTCTGCACCATCATTTACGACACTGAACTTTTGGGCAGCTGAATTTAAACGTGGCCGTGAGAGCTTGGGAAACTTTTCAAAACACTCATGTAGATGAAGAACTAGGGAAGATGATTGACGAAGCTGATTTCGACATTGACGGCGAAGTCAGTCAACAAGAATTCCTTAGAATTAGGAAGAAAAAACTAGTTTATACTAGTTAACCATGTTGTTCACCAACGATTTTCATGACTTCCAAATTATGGGGTCTCTTTGCTTCTGGTAGTATCAACAAAACACCTAAACAGTTTAGGATTTTAAAAAGCAAGCGTGACTGCACACTTGATATGATTTGTTATCGATTTTATTTATTTATATGCGAGCTAATAAATTGCCAACTTAACCATTGCTGTGGCTATATTCCAAAGATGGAATTGAGAGGTGGATACTCAATGATTTTCATTCTATCGAGCACGTGGAGCGCTGTTTTGAATGCACTTGACCAATTGTGGGAATTGAATGCCCTCTTTGGACGAATATGCGTTCTAAATGTAGACAAATTTGAAAGGGGTGAAGTATTTCTTCGGCCTCTTAAGAAACCTTATATATTTACCCGAACTTTTCATAGCTTTAAATGTGATTCGTTCTGATTAAGAGCCGACCTAATCCGAATGCCATGAATTGAAGGTTAGTTGCTTTCGGTTAAACATGTGCCGTTCATAGACAATTTGTAAACTTTGGGGGTTTCCGCTGATGTTTAGGGATAGCACTTCGCTTTGAAAGCATTGAGTTTCACTAAGTTAGATAACTCTTACTGGTTCATTCAACGAATTGACCATATCCCTCTGTTGGATAATAAATCCCGGATACTGTGGTTCAGCATATTTAAGTGAGTACGAGAAACTCAATGTGTTGTGATTAGCAAAGTGGTGTTCTGATCTGTGAATAGTACACAAGAGGTTCTTTACAAAAATGAAGAATACTGTAGGTGACAGGAGGGAGCCTTATAGAGAACAAGCATTGATTTGATCGGTGCAGATATTACGGAATCTGGTATTACTCAAAATGAATCACCAGAAAATCTATTCTTGCGAAATTATCACGAATATTGTCATTTGTTTCCAGATATTTAGAAAGTTAAAGGTAAATGATACAAACCAAGGGTATGACCAGTTCTGAACCGAACATCACTGCATCAGCCCGAGGAAGACCTAATTATTCGCTACATAAGCAGTGATTGCTACGTTAATGCTCTGATATATGGCTCTAATGATTTTTTTTTCAATCCTGGTTCTTAGGAAAATTTAAGGAAAAACCCCATGTACTTTCTATTATCATGGAATTCCGTTTCTTTTTTACACAAACGCACGCATACAATGGGGTTTTGAGGTACACTTAAATATCGGTGTTGACGAGTCCTAGGAGTTCAAAGTCAAATAAATAAATAAAGAGGACGTAGTTGGAAGACATCAAGTGGCAGCCCTCCTAAGCACGTCAAAATTGCCTTAAAATTTCTTCGGCGGTATTTTTCAAACTAAATTAGATAGCCCATGATGTGGATATTATTTGCTTTCCAGCCCACCATACTCATCGCGTCATGAGTGCTGACAAAAGTAGAGGGGGATGACAAGGGCAAAAAATTACGAATACCTAAGGTGAAGTATTTTTGAATCTCCCCTAAAATTTGTTTATCGTGGTCCTTATAATATTGCCAGAAACAGTGCGGACAGTAGGGCAGGCATATAAATTGTAGGTACAGTAATATTTGGAAGTCAGTGAGTTCTAAAAAAGTTCTTAGATTAGTAGTGCTATAGAGAACGAAAGATATCCACGAAAGATTAACTCTACAAGCTTTAGGAAACATCTCGTTAACGAATCGGTAGCCGCCCTCATGCAGTTCGTACAACTCTCTTCAGAATACATGCATTACACATAGACACGCAACGACGAAATCCAAGGAGCACTGTATGGAGCACTGGTATCTTCTGCAGCAAATTACTGGAAATCAATTGAGTGAAGCTGGTAATGGACCTTGTTGTGTATCCAACTGTAAGTTGTATATTGTGTACAAGCATTTTGAACACCCATTGAAGACGACCCCGGACGATTACTAACTCCATCGGTATTTGTTAAAAAGAATATTTCAAGCATACTAATTAATTCGCATGTGGGAGGCATGTCTAGGTCACGTCGCATATAGCGGTTTCTCATGCCACTCTATGTGCGAGCTTATGGTCCATTTACGAAATCCAGAATGGCCGTTTCGAAGCTGATTAAACATTGCAAGAGCTGTTAATCTGTCGCTTTATTGTTTAAATGAAATTGAATCGAAGTTACTGATGACGGAGCTGGGAGAGTGGAGCACATCTCTTTAGTTTTTTTGAAAGGGAGGCAGCGGACGATGGAGGTTGGTTGGGGGAGGATGTGGTTTTGTGGTCACGATTCGTGAGTCTTTGGCTCGGGTAGAAGTGCTATATTAGCCTGCCACTCCTATTTTTACAGCAGGAAGGAAATGCATACACTATAGGCACGAAAGTAGGAAAATGACGAAAAAAGTACAGCAGCGACAAGCTAGAAGGGGAACGAGATATATAGATAAAGTGAGAAGTTTTAAGTGACACGAACGGGGCATCATAGTACCTGTGTACGGCCACTATTTTATAAGTCCCCCACCATCATATTCGGCGGAAGGGTAAGGCGAACAGCTTACACACAAGCTGAGGTTTCGTGCATATTATGATTAAATCACTGGATTCTAATGGATACTCCCCTGCAGCATCAGTGGAGCAAGGAGCCAACGATTCGAGTACAGTGCATTGGATACAAACTCAGCATGCACTATCACGCACGCACGCATACGACTATTGTTCAATCGGAATCAATAGGAACACAATCAATGGAACGGCCAGATTGTATGTGTATCAGTACTGAAAAGGGTTGACATAGAGAGCTGTTGGATGTGGGTGCCATGAGTTTCAATCGAAGGGGCCGGACCCACTCGTGGGGCTTTCAGATTTTTATTGTTGTTCAATTTAGTGCATTTTTCTTGTGTTAATGATATGATAGCTGGTAAGGTGCCATGGATATTAATAGTTATATAGGCAAAGAAAAACGGGTAGGACGAACTGAATATTCCTCCCTATATAGCATTATACGTTTCACTGCAACGACGTTGCAATTGTTGTCAACTCACAATCGCACGGAAATTTTCAATATTTAAAACCGCCCTGGAATGCGCCGCGAATGGTGCAGTAGCAGGAGGTAGCTGTTTGTAGTCGACGGGTTCCACAACCACGGTTTTAATATCAGCGCACTATCACGGGGGCAGTCCGTCGTTCGCTGGTACATGGGACAAAGCCCAAATTAATTATAATGGTCAATGATTTTGTATGTATCGGAGCTTATGCATGGTAAACACACGCATTGGCGGAATATGTAGGAACCGATTTATGCAGGGCGTGGTCTTCAGAAACATTTATTTTTATTAATAATGTTCACTATATAATTTTCTTCGGGTACATACATATCAGGGCAGGACGTGAAAATATTATGGATTTTCATACTATGTACTGGCCAGCATGCGACGGTGCAGCAAACAAACGGGGAGGCGTTTCTCAATAAATTAAGAGGAGTTTGATGATATGATATTAGACGGTAACGAATCAATTGCACGTAAACGGAGGTATCGACATGCATGAAGAAAACTATTTCTTAATTTCTTGTGAACATTTGTAGGCGAGAGAGCTTCTTGTCATCAAATAACTGGAGTTTAAGTTTTCAATGAAAAAAATTTAAAAAAAACCGATAGCGAATTTTCTCAAAGCACATTTAGTAGTAGCACAGATGTGTGTTACTAACAAGTATCTTCTGCCCAGCTTCTCTTGTGGAAGTTTCCGGTCGTGCTATAAAGTCCCACTGTAGAACTTGTTCCTCAATAGCTACAAATCGCACCACCAAGAATCAGCCTAAACGTGTAAAAATAACATGCACCACCTACCCCTGTAATTATGGCAAATAAGACAAAGTAATTGGGAAAGGATGAACCATTTCATTTTCATTTGAAATTACTGCAACCGATGAACCCTCTTGGATTGCCGGCTAATCTGCGCAAAGATTTGAAAAGAATCGCTCGAGATCAGTTGAGCAACCTAGTGCTAACTGCTGTAGAACAGCAGAAGACATGGTACTTTCCACATGTTTAATGACAGAATGCAACTTAGTGCCTCGTACTATCACCTGAATTTCATTACTCGATTTTGGATTTTTGATACTGCTGATTCAGTTCCGGAATTGCATTCCATCTTCTTGCATTGCCTAAAAGTCCCCAAATATCTCGCTGTATTTTTCACAGCATTCGAATTTATTTATTCCAGTTAAGGATTAAAATAAATGGATTGCAAAGAATTTAAGGTTGTTGGGTTTGGTGGTACAAATATCACTCACGTGCAATGGTCGGCGGTATAGTTTGTTTTTAATAACAGCAATTAGTGTGGGGGTTCTTTATATTACATGGAGAACCAATCCACAAAATCAACCTAATTTCAGTCGCTAACAGCGCGTCATTTCAACCCCTATCCCTCGTGCAGCAATTTCACCTGTGAAAGATAGATCCCAAAAAGAAGCATGACCGGAAGTCATCGATCTATGCAGTTAATGCACAATTTCATTCAGTCTTTTCTTGCAATACGGCAACACTATTGTATTAACCCCATGAGATTTCCACCGGAAATCACAATGTCATATGGTTAACAACAGCCAAGTCTGACCAAACGACGCGGTTGCATCATCGTGCAATGGCTGGGGTAATTACCGAATTCCTTAGTTTGGTTCCCATGGTCATATTTCTCTAGCCGATGTAGCGTCCCTTTGACTTCCCCCAGACACTCTATTCGCTTGGGATCAATGATCTCTTTAGTCAGGTGAATAGTTGCAAATAATTTCCATCCCACTTCATTTCATCTTCTCAGAGTACATTGCACTCTGAGATCACCACAGTCACCGAACTAGGTCACTCGGCCAGCCTCAGATTTGGCGTTGGTGCATGCACGCAAAAGCCAAACCAACCCCTGGTCATTGTGCTCTCCCTTTTGATTTCTCCATTCTTCCTATGCCCAGCGACAGTCGAATGAATGCACAAGTGGTTATTCACCTCGATGGGCTGGGAAATTTAATGAATGCACGAGAGAGCACGACGGTGATTGGTTAATCGTCGTGCAAATCCTAAATGCCAATTTTCATCCCTGATTGGGATCAGTCAATAACCATCCACCATCGCGTGCACACGCTATGTCGAGCGTTCACTGTGATCAGTCACGCCGCTTACCGAGTTGATTTATATCCACAGAGGTGCACACTCTCCCATCCCAAAAAAAGTCTCTAAGCGAGTACAATCGATTCTCATTATTAGTGAAATTCCTTTGTTTTCTTCCATTCCTCCCTCTGTGAACTGTTGTTAAATTGAATGTGCTTAAGATTTATCGGACGAACTCTCGAACAGTAAGGACGCAAATTGTAACCGTATTGTGCAGTGAAAGAATTGTGAAGACAAAACCGCGTGCGAATATTTTATTACGGTACTGTGTGTGTTGTAAGTGAATTGTTTTTGTTAGTGAATTTTAAATTAACCGGTTCCAAAGTAAAGCAAAAGTAAAAGAAAAATAAATAAAAAATGGCCTTAGGGCCAGAGCAGCACACCGGCAACAGATTCGGTATGTTGCAGGAAACGTCCTTGAGTGACGTCCCCGTCAGTAAAAAAAAAACGGCAGGCATTTAGTCCTATTGAAATTAACTTCCCGGAATTACCAACAAAGACAAGTGAAAAAAACCCGAGATTCATACAAATTGTTCCTAATGACGCGACAAAACCTCTGACCGGAGTGAATGTATTCATATTAAAAAGAGCTATAGACTCAATTAGTACACAATATGAAAAAGTTTCCATGCTAAGAGACGGTTCAATTCTTTTACTAGTGAAGGATGAACAGACAGCTCTACGTTTTATAAATACCAAACGGTTCGATCAACTATGTCCGGTAACAATAAAGTTGCATCCGAAATTAAACCTCTCGAAAGGTAATATACCTAATTAATGTTCCGGAAGAAGACATCGTCCAAGAAATGAAACCTCAAGGAGTGGTAAGTGTCCACAAATTTAAAAAACCGCAAAATGGCGAAATCAGGGCTTCCTGACTAATGTTGCTTTCATTTGACCACTTCAATCCACCGAGTAACATAGAAATCGGATGGCACAAAGCCAAAGTAAATGAGTATATCCCAAGACCAATGCGCTGCCGCCAATGCCAACTACTCGGACATACAGCCAAATGGTGCAAGCGAAACCCAGTGTGCAACAACTGCAAACTTCCTCCACACCACGACTTAGAATGCGCCCGAACCCACTGCGCCAACTGTCAAGGCCCTCACCCCGCTTCATCACCATCATGCCCCTAATATATAGAAAACCAAGCCATTCTTGAAATACAGACAAGAAATAAAACATCTCTATCCGAAGCGAAACGGATATATAGGGAACGAAATCCCACGCCATCAAACAAACCAAAGGAATCCCATGCCGCACTCCTCAAAACAACAGCCACACATATAACATCACCAATAAAAGAAACTATAAAACCAAACTCAACAAAAACTACACTCCAAGCAACATCGACAAACACTTCATCCATTTCAAACTGCCCTTCAACATCTGCAGAATACCGTAAAGCCATACAAAACCAATCATCTCTAAACATAAAACCCACAACAACTAACCGTAACAACGAACCTGTACCTATTAACAAAATCACTACCAAGAATTATTAAACTCCCCACTCCCTCACAATAACCACATATAACCCCAACACTCCCAAGGAAAGCACATTCTCTGAGTCTCGAGAAAATCCCAACTCGGGCCGAAGCAGACAGGGCTTCGGCTTGAATGGATCAACACTCGAGACACGGAGACTGAACCCTTACAAAAACAAAATCCCCAACAGCAGCAGGTTTAATATACACAATAGCACTCATGCCCATACACTCACAATACTACAGTGGAATCTGAACGGACTCGAAAATAATATGCACGAGCTCCAAATACTCATCAAAGATCTGAAACCATCCATCATAGCTCTACAAGAAACACACATCCGCCACGACTCTCGGGCCACAGGACCCAAAGAATACGCGGCATTCTTTCACAACCTTATGGAAAATGTTGCTTCTAAACATGGTACAGGTATACTTATACATAGATCAATCCCGCATAAACTTATAGTAGTACACTCTGCAATCTCGGTCGTAGCAGTAGAAATAAATATCGGCAGAAACCTCACGATAATATCAGCATACACCCCCACATCCCAACCAATAACCATACACGATCTTACCACTATCACATATAGCATCCAAACACCTATACTTCTCCTCGGAGATTTTAACGCATGGAGCCCCAACTGGGGATCTTCATCCACTAAAAAAAGGGGAAAACCGTAGAGAAATACATACTGACCGAAAATCTATAACTACTCAATAACGGTAGCCACACACATTTTTCCACTCACAAATCCTTCACACATGTAGACTTATCACTAGCCTCACCTCAATTGGCTCCTATTTGCACTTGGAATACTTTACCCAACCTGCACGGGAGCGACCACTTCCCCATAATAATAAACATTGACACAAGCATGTGTCCCAAACCCTCAAAACTTCTTCCTAAATTTCAAACCGAACTTGCTAATTGGAGTAAATTTCAAAATATAACTACCCAGGCACTAAGTCAACATGTACAGAGTCAAAATATTAATCAAGAAACGGCCACAATCACTAAAGCAATCCGAGTAGGAGCAAATGCCTCGATTCCACAAACAAGTCGAAAACTCCATAAGGCAGTAGTTCCCTGGTGGAATCCAGTATTGGACAACCTAAGGATGAAAAAACAAGAAGCCTGGAGAATTTTCAAAAGATTCCCCTCTGATTTTAACCTAATCAATTATAAAAAGTTAAATGTTCTTTTTCGCAAAAATGCCAAGGAAGAAAAAAGAAAAGCCTTCCAAACATTTACCGAAAAGTTAAATCCGAACTGTACTCCCAAATCTGAGCGGATATAAAACCGCTCACTGGACAGTATCGCCCCCTCTCAATAAAATGCATGAACACCGACTCAGGCACTCTCACATCTCCCCTTCAAATTGCAGACCATCTCGGCAAAATATGGTCAAACTACGCAGAAGACGTAAACTTCCATCCGTCATTTCTCTCTGCCAAAAGAGGCACAATTAGCCCGTCCCCTCACACAAGCCCATCCTCTAAATTAATAGATCTCCCAATCAATAAAATCGAATTAGAGTCAAGCCTACACGGTGCCACAGGTAAATCACCAGGATATGATCGAGTCGATTACATAATGTTAAAAAACAGTCCACCACACCTGAGACACCGAATACTCCATCTCTTCAATAACATACTCCAAACAGGTGTAATTCCACAAGTGTGGAAAACAGCCACAATTGTACCCATACCAAAACCCACGGGCGAAACGACCTCGGCAAAAGGATATCGGCCAATATCGTTACTCCCATGTCTAGGAAAAACATTTGAAAAAATTTTTGCTAGACGACTCAACTGGTTCATGGAGAAAAACAATCTAATAAGCATTGAACAAGTTGGTTTCAAGCAAGGACGTCGAACGATTGATGCGCTACTCCATATCGACAACTTTATCACATCTTCTTTATCAACCAAAAAGCATACAACAATTCTGTCCATAGATTTTGAAAAAGCGTTCGACCGAATCGGTCCTCATGTGATTTTGAATAAATTAGCGCAATGGAGAGTTGGTAATAATATGTTCTACATAATCAAGTCCTTTCTTTCCGGAAGTTTAGAGTCAAAACAGGTGGTGCGCTTTCACTAATATACAACATAAAAAACGGTATCCCACAGGGTTCTCCACTATCAGTTCTATTATTCGCTATAGCCTTTGACGGAATAAACGACATTCTCATAAAATATAAAAACATAAAACACTGCCTCTACGCTGACGACCTAGTTATTCTAACAAACCTAAACGATCTCAACGAAGTACAATCTACCTATACAGAAATACTACACGACATCACTAATTGGTGTAAAACCTCAGGCGCAAAGATTTCCCTCGAAAAGACTAAAATGTTACACATTTGTAGAAAAACCAGCTGCAGCAAAAGCATCACACTTACCTTTCAGAATCACACAATCCCTACAACACAATCCATGAAAATCCTCGGTATCCTCTTTGACAGTAAATACAATTTTAAAGAACATTATTTAGCACTTAAGAAAAGCCTAGCTGCAAGATTAAATATTGTAAAATACTTAGCATATAAGAATGGATCTGCACATACCGACACCCTTATTAACATAACTAAAGCCATCATCCTATCTAAAATCGACTACGGACAAATGATATACGGAAAATGTAGCAAAACGACCCCGCAAACAATAAAATCTCCCTATCACGCCGCAGCTCCTCGATAGTATAGTGGTTAGTATACCCGCCTGTCACCCGGGAGACCGGGGTTCGATTCCCCGTCGAGGAGCCCCTGGCGCAAGACTAATGACCTTGCCCAGACAAAATAAATCATTATGGAAAATTTAACAAGCCTCAGGACTTGCTAAATAAGGCCAAGACCGGTTCCCGATTGTAGTGCCGATGATGATGATCACGCCGCAGCTCGAGCAAGTACCAGGGCAGTCCGTACTACAACAATTAAAAACATCCTCGTCGAATGCGGTCTCCCATCTATAGAAAACAGACTAAAATACATATCAGCTTCACTCGCTTACAAATTTACAACGTCTATAGCAACCCCCATAGTGCAGGACATCCGAAAAATGTATAAAAAAAACGAAGGTCGAGATACCGTTCAGGACTGGAAAGGGCCATCGATATAGCCAAGGACTTACATATCCCTATAAATATTTCAAAACCTCACCGCACACAGCACCCTCCATGGTTAATTCCGAGAAATACAATCTTAGATGACATGTCCCATTATCCAAAACATTCAACAAATCAAATAATCTATCAAAAACTTTTCAAGGATACCATCGACAAACATCAAAACTGGAACCTGTTTTTCACAGATGGTTCCAAAAACGAATCAAATGTGTCATTTGCTATGGTCAACAATCGCAAAAAAATAATCAGAATGGGATCACTTCCCACCTTTTGTTCCATCCTATCAGCGGAAGCAACGGCAATTTTGGAAGCAACAAAACTAGTCCAGAATTTCCCAACGATTATCTGTACTGATAGCCTTTCATCTCTAGTACCAATAACTAACGTAAATTCCACAAATGCTGTCATTCGTCAAATCCAAGATAACATTATTAAGAAAGCTAATAAAATAGAGCTACTTTGGACCCTCGGGCACTGTAACATTAGTGGAAATGAAGCTGCCGATGCGGCCGCAAAACTGGGAACAAAGTCTCCTCTCGTCTCCTTCTATTACCCTAACAAAACGGACATAAGAAGACAGGTCAAAAATGCCCTTAAGAACGTGGAGGAAGAAGAATGGCACCACTACACCCACCTGTACAGCACTATTAAAAAGGACACAAAACCCGTTACTTACCCAACAACAGTCTCAAATAAAAAAATAAAATGCTTCCTACGACTCCAGCTAGGACACACCAAAATCACACACCAACACATCCTTACAAAAACCAGCCCCCCACAATCCAGCAACTGCAACAACCAAATCCCACTTACTCCACATCACATCATATTCGACTGCCCAAAAGTACAAACCATCGCAAACCAACTATTTGGAAACGACCCCTTCAGCAACATTCTGGCAAAACCATCAGAACAGAATATCAAGTACACATACGAATTACTAACACTTACTAACCTTCAGAACAAAATTTAAAGTAACTCGATATTAGCCGAAAGCCCTAGCAGCTAGAGCTATTTAGAATTAAGTTATTGTGTAATTAATTACATCGTAATAAATAATAATAATAATAATTATTATTATTATTTATTGGGCTGTAGGAACCCGGAAGTTCATGACCTCACCGACCCGGCTTCGCCATCGTTCCCTGTCCTGGGCACTCTCCTTCCACGCTTGACCATTCGATCCGATCTCCTCAAGGTCAAACCTAACATTGTCCTCCCATCTCCGTCGCGGCCGTCCTGCCGGTCTCTTTCCCGTTGGTCTACCGTCAAGAATTCTATGCACGATCCTATCGTTCCCGATTCGCGCCACGTGTCCGGCCCATCTTAATCTTCGCGACTTGATTACTTTCACTATTGTAGGTTAGCGGTATAGCTCTTCCAATTCGTGGTTGGGGAGTTTCCTCCATTGTCCTGACTCCTCGTCATATTTACCGCCCAATATACCCCTTAAAACTTTATTCTCAAATACGCGGAATTTGTTTTCTTCCCGTTTTGTGAGAGCCCATGTTTCGCATCCATATAGAACAATCGGCATGATTATGGTTCTATAGACACGGAGCTTTATGTTACGTGATAGAATAAATAATAATATTAATAATAAAAATGAATACGCCAGGCGCACTGGTGCAATTAAACCGTTTATAAACAGGATAAAGAAAGACAAAATGTATTGTAAATAAGTGATAATTCAATTCGTAATAAGAACAAAAAAAGGATCTTTACCGAAGTGTTAAGAATAAAGACAGACAAAATTTATTGTAAATAAGTGATAATTCAATTCGTAATAAGAACAAAAAAAGATCTTTATCGGAGTGTTAAGAATAAAGAAAACAAATCACCGTCAGCAATAAAATAAATTGTGTTTGATTTTACTCCACTCTTCTTGATGAACATTTTGCTTTGAACAATTGTTGGGGATAGAAGATAAACGAGTGCCCGTGTTTGGCACATCTACTTTAATCCCACATTAGCACTGTGTTTTGAAGGCATTGAAATTAGATACTGCAATTAATCCAAGGATCAGAAGTAAATGAGCTCAGCACACACTACAGTTTGAATATAAAGTCGTTCGAAGAACTAGGAGAATTTCAATGTGCTGCTGGCAGCAAAAAGGGCGATAGGTTTCTACCGGAGATTGTTGATGTAAAAATGAAATAAAATATCCAAGAACATTAAAGCCTAGAAAGCACCACCATAGTCCTATGAAATGAAAGTTTAATACTATCATGCACTACTGCCATGCACTTCCAGAAAGCTGCCTCCTTGACTATTGTTGTACATCGCAATTTTCTCTCCCCTCTTAACTACCACACCCAAGGTGATTATTCATAAAATGATAAACAATTATTTTAATATTCCTTGAAATATGACACCTAAAACAAAAACCCACAAACACCAGGCCAGTAACCCCGAGCGCACCATTTTGCAGAAAATCCTTGCTTAGGATTAAATAGCATACAGCATCATACAACAAGAACATTCCGTCTTCAGCACCTCCTTAAGCCGAAGCACTGATAAACCCATGTAAGCACCGCCATCCTGCTCCACATTATAAATATATTTTCATACGACTATTGGATGAGAGATTCGGCAATAGAAAACTGCGGCAAAATGGATTGATATCATTTCTTGGTTATGAATATCATTAAATCTCCTGTGTGTCTATTGCGAGATGAACCAAGTTTTCGGAACCAAAGGTGATATCTATCAAAATATTTCGACAGTTGCAATGGATCAATTACGATTTCATATGAAGGAAAAAGTCAGACAAAGTTTATCTTGGTCGACAACAAACTCTTGTGAACTTGCAACGACCTAACATCTCTTTTGAGTGGGATCTAAGCAAAGCTACGTAGTGGGTGAGCGAAAGCGGCCGTTGGAGGTGCTAGGCTTGTGTAGGATTCTATGGAGTCCGCACTTAAACCACAAGCTACCCGTGATGAAGATTATACAACCACATTGTTAAATGAATACAGGGTGGGTGGGTGGTTGGCTCCTCGATAGTATAGTGGTTAGTATACCCGCCTGTCACGCGGGAGACCGGGTCTCGATTCCCCGTCGGGGAGCCTCTGGACCACAACTAATGACCTTGCCCGGAAAAAAAAATCATTTTGGAAAATTTAACTAGCCTCAGGACTTGCTAAATAAGGCCAAGACCGTCTCCCGGTTGTAGTGCCGATGATGATGATGTTGATGATGGGACAGACAAACTTGCTGATTTGAAATAGGTGCTTACAAGGGGGTGGGCAGATTCAAGGGTGCGTTGCATAAAATTTTCGTTCCGCGTGATTTAGCCACCAACATACAGTGGACGAAGGCGGAGCGCGCGTCCTTGGTCGAATTGGTCGCTGGTGTCCTTGAGGGGAAATTTGCAAAGATCTGCAGAGCCCAGCACGGTTTGTCAAATCCCCTGTTTACATCGACTATTCCAGGACCCTGACTCACTTAGAGACCAACATTCGTCAGGCTGCTGCCAACATAAAAATCGATATGTTGGAAAGACTACGAAGAAAGTTCCGAATTCATTTAAGGCTGTGTATTAACAAACGCCATTTGCCTGACATAATCGTTAAAACTGTGTAAACTAAATAAAATGACAAAATACTTGATAATAGTTGATGAGGGAAAAAGAATTTCATTTGCATTATTTATTTTTGAATTGTATTTCTAAAGTTCTTCTATCCTACTCCGTGATTAGAAACTAAAACAATGTGGGGGAATATGGAAAGCATTTTTATCACTAATTTGAAAGAAAATTAATAAAGAAACGCAAAAAAAAAAATTTAAATTCCAGTTAAGTTACATGTTTTTTTCCCTTGTGATATCTCTGATTCTCTTACTTTTGTAATTTAGTATTCAAATAATGGTTATCGCAGCGCACATTAAAAACATTAAAATTTAATGTAATATAGATTAAAGTGTTACCATAGAGTCAGAAAATTATGTAAAGAAATGTTATTGTAAAAATATATTATTGTGAAAAACAGGCACTTAGGCGATGATGCCGCGAAAACATACGAATGTCGAGATCATTTCTGTTTTATTTAAAATTCCATATTACTTTCTAGGCGCGTGCTGCTGAAAACATCGTTTTCCCAAAATCAGTCAAAATTACGATTTTAAGTCGAATTAAGTTGGAAATCATCTAATCAGACCGCCAAAGCTTGTATTTTTTACACAAACGCGCGCACAAAAATTGAATAACCTTCGCCGGAAATAAGTGGAGAGAAGTCGCCGGACGTAGAATAACATTTATAAATTAATAAATGAAAAAAATCTATCATCGCGAGTGCTCGACAATAAGAATGTAATAAAACCACAGCCGTGATTGCATGATAATAAGAAAATAACAAAACTACCGCCACGGCTGAACGCCATCACCCCCTGCAACGACAAGAGCAGGAACTTCGACCGAGGAGGTTAGACTAGCCACCAAGTAACTCCTTTTGCGTATGTAATTTAGTTTAATTTTATATCAATTGTTAAAATAACCCATAACAATTTGTATCCAAAAATATGGAAACAAATCGGTGGCTGGTAAACCGAACCACTTGCTGCAATCAGGCTTCAATATTCAAGTATTTAGTCTGGCCTGTCGAAAAGCTTTTTGCGTCTTGTGAATACAGGGTGCCCCAATTGAACTGCAACCAATTTTATGTTGTTAACATTTTCAAACACCTGGTACGACTACCGCCATATTTTGTCTAATGACAGGCAATTTTACTGTTTACAGGCGTGTCAAGCGTTTTCGTCTCAATTTTCTGCAATCATTTGTTTCCGTGATTGCGGTATATTTGATTGGAAACCGCAAGTGGCTCTTGTTAGAACCCAACAGCACCTCGATGTGAATAAATTCGTGTTTATTTGGACAGTGGTGTCAAGATTAATGTGAATGTTTTTGAGCGGTAATCTGGAGCCGTGGGCAGCCCAACATTTCAGTGAAAAAGAGTGGACAAGATTCCATACTGTCCCACAAAGCACGCGACAACCAATACAATGTTCCACATTTCCGGTGGGCTTAACATGGTGATCGGATGCATTTTTGATACCAAAGTCAGCACTAAAAAAAACCGCAATTTCTTGAGAAAGCTCATCTTCATGAATGCGGCCAGTTACAGCTGGCTCACCTTCGGGCAACGTGCGGGGCGTTCTTCGATACACACAGGGTCATAATCCACGCTAAATGAGGCCATATCGAAACTTTGAAGTATATTCTTAAATTTTGTATATTTCTTCAAATTTTTAGTTTACTTCAACAAAAAATTGTTAAAAAATAATTTAATTAAGCGTTTGTAAAAATTGCCACTATATTTGGGGCACGCTTGTGGCGGACATAATTTCCACTCTAAAATAGTTCATAAACATTTTCCTAGCAAGCCTTGACACTCGAAAACAAAATTATTTTTCGCCATCAAAGATTACTTTGAGACCCAAATTTTTAATTAAGTCAGTCCAGACTGAATTTTCATTTAGTAAACTTTCTCAAAATGTAAATATTTCAGAATATTAAACAGTCGATTTTCAAACGTCCTAAAAAAAAACGAACGAGGGAAAAATCAAACGCCTGTAGAGAATCAGTCGACACAACTAAAGAGATATAAACGGTAATAAATAAATAAAAAATAAATTAGACCGATTCCCCGTCGGGGAGCCTCTGGCGCAAGACTAATGACCTTGCATAGAAAAAACAAATCATTCTGGAAAATTTAACAAGCCTCAGGACTTGCTAAATAAGGCCAAGACCGGTTCCCGGTTGTAGTGCCGATGATGATGAAATGGTAATAAATAAATTAAAAAAATGAGTTCGGAACATTTTAATTAAGAAAACGTTAAACTGTATTTTGTTATTTAGGTTTTTAGAGTTAAAAATTAAAACATGTGTTTTTACTGTATCGAATCAAATTATAACGAAGGTTTTTTGAACCCAAAACGAAGAATTGGGAGAATTGTTTATGTGAAGTGTTCCCAAACCATTTACAGGCATAGATATTTTCCATTAGGCACTCAAAAATAAAGGTCTGTGTCTGTGCCTATCGAATAATCATATATTCAAAATTTAACCCTAAGCCGGTAAACTTGGGTGTATTTACACGCCAGACGTTTTTAAATCTAAGAGAAATTTTTGCCTTTTTTTACATTATTCATCCTTCTTACCAATTTTTAACAAACTTCATTGAATTTATACAAACAATGCTCTAATGTTAAAATATACCGGAGATATGGAAATTACAAGATTGGGGTGTTTTAATTAATAATCCCGGTTTACCGGATTAAGTTGACAAAAATATCTTTACCGGTTTAGGGTTAAGTATGTCGTGCATGAGCTCCACCATGATGCAACCAGCTTCACGTGCATCGCTACTCGCCACGGTCTGTGTCATAATTCGGCACTTACTTAAAGCTATGCTATAGCGTTTGCGACGATAGTGAAGAGCGTGCGATTGGAACCGACGCTATCACGGTTAGAATCACTAGAAGATAGAACCAAAGCTCAACGCATCTGGCCACTGCCGCGCGTACGAATTCGATTTCTAAACTTAAGTACACTCAACTGATACGAGAGTTGCCTCTTATGTTTCGGGATTTGGCAACCCTAGTGTTGCAATCCGGCAATTGACAGCTCTGTCGTAAAGTTGGACATTTTTGAGGTTATACGCACTCAGAACGTTTTGACTTACGAGCGCTATTTGTGTTGTTTACAGTAACTTAAAAGATTCATCTCGGCCCAAAAATGGAATTAAATCGTCAACATTTTCGTGCGATTATTTTTTACAACTTTCGGCGTGGATTAACTCAGCAACAGTGCATGGGTGAACTTAATTCAATTTTTGGCGATGAAGCTCCACCAAGGACCAGTGTTTATCGATGGTATGGTGAATTCAATCGCGGTCGTAGTTCACTCCAAGATGAATTTCGTGAAGGTCGTCCAAAATCAGTTGTTGTTCCGAAAACCATTGATGCTGTGCACGAACTGATATTGGAAGATCGTCATGTGACCTATCGTGAGATTGAGACAACCTTAGGCGTTAGTGGGACCAGCATACATTCAATATTGCATAAACATTTGACTGTCAAAAAAATTTGTTTGCGTTGGATCCCACACAATTTGTCAATAGCCCAAAAAAAGGCTCGTGTCAATTGGTCGAAAGAAATGCTCAAAAAATACGGTCGCGGTGCTTCGAAACACGTATATGACATCGTGACAGGTGATGAATCGTGGATTTACGCGTATGAGCCCGAAAGTAAACAGCAGTCGACTGTCTGGGTGTTTCAAGATGAGCCAAATCCAACAAAAGTTGTTCGCGCACGAAGCACTTCCAAGCAAATGGTCGCCTGTTTTTTCGGAAAAAACTGGACATGTCGCAACCGTACCACTAGAGCAACGCAGAACAGTCAATTCTGAGTGGTACACAACCATTTGTTTGCCAGTTGTCCTCCAACAAATCAGGAAAACCAACCGCCGAAACCGGATCACTCTTCACCACGACAATGCGAGCTCTCACACATCGGCTGCGACAACTGCATTTTTGAGCACCCAAAACATCGATTTGATGGGTCATCCGCCGTATAGTCCTGACTTGTCACCGAATGACTTCTTTTTATTCCCGTACGTAAAAAACAAACTGAGAGGTCAACGTTTTTCGACACCTGAAGAAGCGGTTGCTGCATTCAGAATGCATGTGTTGGAGATACCTCAATCAGAGTGGCAAAAGTGCTTCGACAATTGGTTCAAACGCATGCAAAAGTGTATAGATCTTCATGGGGAATATTTTGAAAAACAATGAAGTGATTTTCGATGATCAATATTTGTTTTTGTTCTCTAATCCTGAAATATAAAAGGAAACCCTCGTATGGAATTGTTATGTTATCGCTATGGTACACGGCTCTGATGCTTTGCTTATTCGAATTTCCTTTCGGTGTTCTTCACTATTTGCTTGTATATTGTGTGTGTATCTGTTAGAAACGCCACCCTAGGCCCTCCTCAGTAACTTTGTTACGATCAACTTCGTGGGCGAATGACGAAGCGAGGAACGAGCGAGCGAGAGGACGTCGGTGCAGGCGAGTGTGCCGGTGCTCCATGCGGAAGTCGTGATCGAGTAATAAAGTTCTGTTTACCTACGGGAGATTGTGTGTTGTGGTGTATACAGATGACGTCGGGGTCACCAATCATAGCGTTTTGCAACGATAGTGAAGAACTTGTAATTCAAACTGACGCAGTGACGGTTAGAATCACTAAAAATTGAACCAAAGGTCAACGCATCAGGCCACTGCCGCGTGTACGAATTCGATTTCTAAACTCAAGTACATTCAACTGATGTAGAATTGTTATGCTATCGCTATGGTATGCGGCTCTGATGCTTTGCTTATTCGAATTTCCTTTCGGTGTTCTTCACTATTTGCTTGTATATTGTATGTGCATCTGTTAGAAACGCCAGAATACTTTAACAACTAGGAACTAGTACGAATGAGAGCTTTCAAAAAAGTAATAGTTTTTGTAGTTTTTAATTCCTTATACTTTCTGGGACCATCTTTCTCCACATCCGCAGTTTTTTTTAAATTGGTTTTTAAATTATACTTAAGATCGACTAAAAAATCGGTTTCTTTTTGCCTTAAAAGTTAGGATCTTTCCCGGAGAAAACGCTCGTGAAACTTGCAAAGCGAAATTCGACCCACTTCTATGTTTTTCCGACGATTTTCTAAAGTGGCTTTTACAGCGCGCAGCAGTTATACTGGAGCGGACGATGAAAGAGACCCTTTCTATATTATATCTCTTTCCAGATGTACAAAAGCATATATTACCAATTTATGAGGACTTATCAAAGGACGACTGCTTGGGTGGTCACACGCCAATGCTAATGAGAGCTTTAACAGTATGATTTGGCCCTTGGGTCCAAAACACCTGTAGTGTGACAACATAGCCACGAAATGACCATGAAGTATAATACCAAGTAAATTAATTTGACCTTGTCACAATTAACAAGTGTCACGTAACCAGCATTCGTTGCCGACAACAATTCAAGGTCGATTCTCTTCATTGAGCAAAAGAAACGAATCGCTCCGGTTACGATTTGCAAGAATCAAATGACAATCGTTTGCGAGCTCGCTGCAGGTGACTGATTCATAAATTAATTGGGTCAAATCGTGTCATTGTTCTTACACTATGCACCGAGCTGGTGATAGAGAATAGAATAGCGTAATAAGCATTTTGTATTTTTGAGTGAATTATGAATTAAGTGATTGATTGGGAGTATAAATACCCCAACAATTTCGATAATAAATCAATCAAATACCTGAAACGTTTTGATTCATTAACTGCTGCGCTCTACGCCATAAACTTAAAGCGGGCTGCGCTACATACAGCAACAATAGGGACTAGAAAGTTTAGTCAGTTATCTTGATAGATTGGATATCACGACGTACATATTGGATGGGGAAATGCAATAAACAATTCAATGGCAGTATTCCCTTCATAGCATTATATTGCCATTTTTGTACCGTTGCACTACTTGACGTAACAGCCCCAAAACCTTTGCACGCCTACACTGCAGTGCTAACATCGTTGAGATTTCAGCGTTCATCGCCGCTGGAGTATTCAATGAAGGATCCTCATTTATTTTAAGAGTAATGAATGCCATGGACATCATCGTCGGCCGGAAGAGCTTGGATTTTGCGCGATTGAAAGATTC
Organism: Microdon myrmicae; assembly: GCA_963931805.1. Taxonomy (NCBI): domain Eukaryota; kingdom Metazoa; phylum Arthropoda; class Insecta; order Diptera; family Syrphidae; genus Microdon; species Microdon myrmicae. The sequence continues at coordinate 2,140,322 of OZ007500.1, read as the reverse complement.
GAGTCGGATACAGAGGCAAGAGACTAAGACCTCCTTAAAAGCAGCAAAAACAAACCCGTAAAGCTCACAAAGGCCTTCAACAACAAAACTATGATCTCTACGAACAAGTTAAATGTCTTTTATACCGTCCTGGGATCGCTGATTAAGGTGTATCATTTTTCAATAATCGAAACTTTAAACGCGTTTTTCTCTAAACAACATTTTTCAAATTTACGACCACGATTACTCAAAAACTACGCTATCGATTTGGCTGAAACTTTGAAGATATCTTCTTTATATCATTAACTTGTCTGTAAACCTAAATGTTTTTGAATTTTATGTTGCAAAATTAAATTGTTATTGCAAATATGCCCGAAAAAAGTCGAAAAATGATCAATTTTGCCGAAAAACTTCAGCCAATCGGTGAATTTATTTTTTCACTTATTCTGGGTTTACCGACAAACTGTGAGTGTTTTTAACATAAATATTATTTTTGGTATTTTTCAGATGTAAATTACGGTCTCCAGAGTTGTTGCAGTTTTTATTAATATGGGTCAACTTTATGCCGCTACACAGTCGCTATTTGAATAATAATGCTTTATACTGATATTAACGTGCGTACAAATGTTCATTACAATTGAATAAAAGTTCCTATATGAAAAAAAGATATTAAAAGTGTATTTTTTACCTGTCTTAATTGTATATCCCCCCTTAAGAAATCATGTTCTTTTTGTTGATTCTAAATTTTTCTGTTTTTTTTAATTCTCTATTTTTTGTTTTTTTTTTATTTTTTTTTATTTTCAGACTCTCTTCAATCCTGTAAAAACCTTTTAAATGTTTAAAAAAAGGGTTTTATGGCAAACTGCTAGGTCCCCTTTTGAAAAAATCCTTAAGTTATGTCCTTGAATTATGCCTAAGGAGGTTTAACACTATTAACTACTATGGAAAGCCGGGGACTTTTCAATTGACCAGTTAGATATTTGTGCGACTATACATACGTGATTTCAATTGACGACATGGAATTATTGTGATACTTGTCAGAAAAATTAAGTTATATATTCCAATGACAAATCACGGAGCCTGAAACCAAACCTTGGTCCTTTTTGAAGGCGGCAATGGTTTTTGTCTACAATCTCCTTGTAATGTAATATTAAATTGCTAATTATACCGTCATATACGACCTTATAGACGTGCACCAAAGTACAAGCACAGCGAGTTGTTCACGAATACTTTTCTAATGGGCTCAACTTCCTACTCGAACAAAATCATGTAGAACTATCGTCGTGGATTCCATGAAAACAAATGCTGTTGTGATAAATGAAAAAAGAATAGAATCAGCGAAACACTTTTCCAGTTGCTTAACATGTTCGTTCTCAGAAAGCGTAATCAACAATTATAGGAATAAACGAGTTCTTCATTAAACCCTAATGTACTCTGGATGTCTACGGATGTCTGCACCCCCTTTCCACTGCTATATTTGCTTGGTGTTTATGAGGCTTGAGTTGTCTTTCTTCACATCTGTCTGCATGGACCGCATGAATAATAGAAGGTTGCAAATTATTTATAACTTCCTTAACATGTGCGAATCGTCAAAAAAGCCTGATGCGATGATGAACTGATGCGAAGAACAACATTGACTCCGAGAATCTTAGGAAGTCTAACAATTGATTGTATCATGTATCCCATCTAAAATCCTGCTTGTAAAAGTAATTCTTCTAAACTCATTCCGATATTCAATAGAGTTGTGATAATAAAAGAAGGGATGTCTAGGAGCGTCAGAGGAGGATAATACCAAGCAACTTGGTGGTCGGATGTAAATCTTTAACGGCCATAATGAACGAAAACATTTTAGGTTGACCAAGATAAGCGTTAGCTGACTTTCGAATACTTCTTGCCTTAAGTAAGACGAGCTTGTAAAATTATCAAGGAGAATACAGAAGGGAAGTTACATAAAATTGCATTGACAAGCATCATCATCATCATCGTCGGCACTACAACCGGAAACCGGTCTTGGCCTTATTTAGCAAGACCTGAGGCTTGTTAAATTTTCCATAATGATTTGTTTTTTTTTCCGGGCAAGGTCATTAGTCTTGCGCCAAGCATGCATCCAGCTAAATTGAAAACAGGCAACCATTATCTGACATAATATTAAAAGAACCCCAATTAAATCATAAAACAGTTAAAAACCAAAAACACAAATAATAATTATAAATAAACACAACAACGTTCCCAGTCCACGGACAAATGGAAAAAACATGTTGACGTCCGGCGCCGTGCTTCCTCTATCGAGGGAAGAGCGGGGACCTTTTATTATTCCTTTATTAAATCTTCTTTCATCAATTCGCGTTTTGTTTTATTTCAATTCTTGATATAAAGTTGTCCGGTTTTGAATTGAAAAATGTTTCTTTTCTTTTATTGTGTGTTACTTTGTTTATTTTTATTACAGCTTCTCCTTTTTTTTTAATAACAAAACTCAAACTACTTCTCAACTTCCTTAACTCTTTGATTGGCAACCAACTAACTGAACTCAACTCCAAACTCAAACTGATTTTACAAACGAATTTTTTTCTCTACTTATAGAACATTATGTTCTAATTAACTGGAAATTATAACATGAACAAAATAAATTTTAACAAAGTCTCTGTGACTTTTAACTTGAATAAAATTTAGACGAAAATCAAAGTTACTATGTTTTGAATGAATAAAAAGGTGCAGGTTATTAAATGTGCATGTTATTAAATGGTATAGAATATTGTGAATGTTTATGAATGGAATGTATTAAGTGAGAATGTATTATATGTTAAGGGAAGTTTTTAAGGATGTGTAAGGAGATTCAGTGTTAAATTTAATAAAGGGTAGTATTCTGGAATACAACAAACACCACATCCCACTTTGAGAGACGGCAAAAACTCCATAGGCCGGCAAGTCTACTTCTTTTATATGACACGCGTATAAACCAGACCTTATGGTTCCCCACACAATGCGGAAGAAAGACGAGGGAAAGGATGAAGAAAGAAAACCTTCATGCCCATTGGTTCTAAATGTCTGTATATTGCATTGACGACTAAAAACTCACAAATGATCAACCAGAGCATTCCACGGAGGAGTTCGGCTGAAGAAGGATTATGAATGGTAATCCGTACATCAAAATCACCCGCTGCATATCTTCGAGATACCGCACTGCCTCACTATTAATTAAAGCCGCATCATCACTACTGGCAACGGCAACTTACATGATGAATGTGGAATCCGAAGTGGAACAAGATATACACAACAACCACTACATAGGTGATTATCTGCAAAGTTTGTCGACAATAGAATGAGTTAAAAATTGCGGCAAAGGCGGTGCACAATATTCGCTCTAAGCCAGGATTTCAACAGGGGAGTGGGGCTGCAATAAACCAAAAAAAATCGAAGGATTCAAATGGAAGTGCATGACATATCGAAGAAAAGGTCTTCGAACCCAGTTGGCTGATGACAGAAGGCACATTGGATTTCGGAACATTCTCGTAAAGGCCCTCATTGGAAAGAAGACTTCTGCCAAGGAGGAAATCGTCAGAGCGTTAAATGACCGTTGGAATAAGAAGCGCTAGGGAGCTCTATTTATATGTCCGCCCACGACAGAAATACGTTTGGAGGTAGCTATCTCACTCAGTACTGTGCCTATGATTATGGAGTTCGGAGGGATAGCTGCCAAAAAGTCCTATTCTTATCTCTCCACGGATAATGTAAGCGACAATGAAACAAATTCAAAAGAAAACACACGACCGTATAGAAGTGCTTCATGGCGCATTCAGCGAGTTGTTCACGAATATTCTTTTAGTGAACGCAACTTCCCTTCATCAAAATAAATGCAGAGTGTTGTAATGTTGGCAAGTATTTGTCAGTAAGCGTGTCTAAAGCTATTATGGGCTTATTATCAGAGGATCGTCATGTAAGGTTGAAGAGTATGCCTTTGCAGGATCGTGGATGCCAGGATCATCGCGTAATGTGAGACGGCTTCGTGCAAACTTCTTCTATTTTAACCGCGTTATGTAAACGCGTGAGGATACCTTGGAGCTGGTCCCAGCTGTGCTAGCTGCGGTAAAAAGGTGTCAAAAAGAGGGATATTTGCCTAGTCATCCGGTAAGGCACGAAAACCATAAGTATTTGCGAAAAAAGAGGACCGTAGTTGGCAGGGCACGAATACCATACATATTTGCCAAAAGATGAGAAACAAGTCAGTTGGTAGTCTGATTGAATCTGAGTTATTCTTTAAAAATGCTGTCCTTAAATACTACCATATTTCTCCCATCAACATTTCCGATGCATACCAAAACTAAGTATGTCACATGCCATCATATTTCGGGCTTCCAATCATAACCTGAAAGTTACGTTCCCAATTTCAAAACCTAGTGCACATTGCAAAGCAAATCCACAATGAGTCACTTCTCAGATTACACGTTAATAGGTGAGTATCATGCACGCGATATCGTATACCATACATGACACACATCCATCGGAACATCTGGGAAATGAGTATTGTCATGTCATACTTTTTGTCTTTGCTTTTGGCGTGTGCCGTCCGGTATTTTGTTTCCAGATCGTGGGAAGTGAATTATGATTCAATTATCATCATCATCATCGGCACTACAACCGGGAACCGGTCTTGGCCTTATTTAGCAAGTCCTGAGGTTTGTTAAATTTTCCATAATGATTTGTTTTTTCTGGGCAAGGTTGTCTTGCGCCAGAGGGTCCGCAACGGGGAATCGAACCCCAGTCTCCCGCGTGACAGGCGGGTATACTAACCACTATACTATCGAGGAACCGTTATGATTCAATTATCGGTGTGTAATATGGAAAAATTTGTTTCAGTTTTAATGGGTACACTACAGTGTATAGGAAAGGCTCATACATTCTGACAAAACGGCTCTAACTACTATTCTATTCTACAGAAGAGGCTCTCCACACACAGAGGTGAAATATGTATGTCGCGGACTCTCATTCATGCCGTGAACTCACGGCCATTTATCCACATAAACATGGCCCCGAACAGTGAAAACAGCCTCATACACTCCTACTCCCTGCTAGAGCGTACCCGCAGAACAGTGACAACCAAAACTTCAGAGATCACGAGTATACCAGTAAGATCGATGGAGGACGAACTGAAGAGAGATCAGAAAATATATAGAAACGTTGATACCAAGAAAAACCTCGGGTCGGTATACCACGGATCTACAAACTGGTGCTAGATACTTTAGTAGCACGAAATACTTGACCCCGCGCAGAAGTGCCCTATCAGGTTAGTAAGTTTGATTTCTTGACTTAGGGAGTCCATGGGAGAGACTGTGTCATTGTCTTAGTCCCCGCAACAGCGTCGCCACTGTATGGTAGGGGTAATTCGCACTGACATTCAAACTGTTAGCAACGCATTACACCAACAGGAAGATGCAACGATCGCCAGCATCCCAATTCTCGGGAAAACGCAATTAGCAATAGTGCTTCGCCGCACGCCTTATAAGGCAAGCAGGACCGGATGTTCAATCAGATCTGTCTTTGCATATAGAGACCGCATACACTAACCCAATTATCAAGTTGGAAACTTTGTCAGATATCCCATGACCGAGCCTCACATTCTCATGGATGTGGATGATTCTTATGGTCGCAAGACTGCTATAAGACCGAGACACGATGAAACGCACAATTTTCGTTTTGCAAGTTGTCCTTCCTACCATCACTTATTTTTTGTGTTATATCAGTTCCGCATGTGAACTCAAAGAAGGGAGACTCTTTCCATGATTTTGAAGAGAACATGTTCTTCTATTCTATAAAAAAAATTTTCTCCGGGCGACAAAAAATTGTATATTCTACGATAGAGTTGGAGCAAGACATCATTGAAACTTTTGTCACACACTTTGTATTAACAACTATGAGTCATATTTCAAAACGCATTGTGGAACATATCACGGGAATATATTGCGAAAGTAGGAAAGAAAAGGAAAGCAATCGAAATTTAAGTCGGATGTAGTGGTTAGTATACCCGCCTGTCACGCAGGAGACCGGGGTTCGATTCCCCGTCGGGGAGCCTCTGGCGCGAGACTAATGACCTTGCCCGGAAAAAAACATCATTATGAATAATTAAACAAGCCTCAGGACTTGCTAAATAAGGCCAAGACCGGTTCCCGGTTGTAGTGCCCATGATGATGATGTAGGAATCAAATAGAGAATTGTGTGCAGCTGCATTACACCATTATATGTATACACTATATAGAGTTCAGTTTGAAAGCGTTTAAATTTGAGTCGAGATTATTATAAATGAAATGGGAATGAGATGAAAAAACAAAGTAGACCAAAATGCTGGAGTGGAACATAGCGATAGCAACAGGGTCGGAGATAGTTCACAGAACCCTCTAGTTATATATTCAATAAATAATCGTGTATTATTATTATATAATAAAATATTATTATAATAAAAATTGTTATTATTAATAATTCGTAATTTTAAAAACTTTCGGGATTAATATCGTGTATTATTGTTATATGTAAAATTATCATTATACATTAAATATTATTATTATTAAATATATGCATTTTTAAAGACATTTGGGATTTTTATCGTATATTGTATTATTGGATTACAAATAACGTTTGGGGGTTCTACAAAATATGACGTAACAAGCATTAAATCGTATCGGACCAACTTGTAACTATATTCATGTTACAACCTCATTATTTGCCTCTGAAAATAAGTATGTGTCATTTCTCCTAAAGTATTAACAACAATATTACATTGTGTTCTAACCTTGTCATCCTTTGTGCCCACAAAACACAATTTGCGGGAAGGCTGCTTTTCGGTTTTAATTTGAAGAAAAGTACAGCTGATGGTCATCGAACGCTGTGTGACGCGTATGGGGAACATGCTCCATCAATAAAAGCATGCGAGGACTGGTTCCGGCGTTTAAGAGTGGCGATTTTGACACAAGGGACAAAGAACAGGAAGAGAGGCTGTGACGTTTCTATCAGATACACACACAATACGAGGTTAGGCTGAAAAGTTTCCGACCTCAACGTGAATGTAGCAGCACTCGTCAATAAAAGCTAGTGAATGTAGTTGTGCATTTTTGACAGTTACTCATCCATGCCATTTTGCACGCGTAGTTTTTATTTGACAGTCGTTTGGGTGAATCGGTGTGTGTTTTTGTGAAACTGGACAAAATTGAGTATCGAACTGTCATTAAAATTTTGGGCAGCTGAATTTAAACGTGGCCATGAGAGCTTGGGAGACGATGGACGTCCGGAACGTCCAGAAACCGTAACAACTGACGATAACATCACTAAAGTTCAATGGTGGTAGAGGACTGCCGAATTAAAGTGAGGGAGATAAGAGAGACTATGAAAATGTCCAAAGAACGTGTTTGTCACATATTAAATTAAGATTTAGGTATGAGAAAGCTGTCCGGGCGTTGGGTGCCGCGTTTGCTCACGTTAGACCAAAAACGTGTTCGAATGAACATTTCCAGTGCTCTGTTGGCGCAGTTTAGGCACAATAAATCCGAGTTTTGGCGCCGATTAATTACTGTCGATGAAGTTTGGATACACCATTATACGCCCGAATCAAAGATACAGTCAAAACAGGGGACTGCGGAGGGGGAATCGGCTCAAAAAAAAACAAAAAATTATTTTTTCGGCTGGGAAAGTGCTGGCAACTGATTTTTGAGATAGTCATGGAGTTATCTTAATCGATTATCTTCATAAAGGAAACACCATTACAGGAGCATACTGCGCATCATTACTCGACCAACTGAAGGCAGAAATTGTGGAATAACGGCCACAAAATAAAATCCTGTTTCACCAAGACAGCGCGCCGTTTTGCCATGGCGAAAATCCATGAATTACGGTTTGAACTGCTTCAGCATCCGCCTCACTCACCAGATCTAGTCCCAAGCGACTTTTTTTTGTTCCCATATCTAAAAATTGAGTTCGGAGGAGAGAGATTTTCGTCAAATGAGGAGTCATTCACCTTCGTGAACAGTTATTTTGCAGAGAAAAACGCCGAGTACTATTTGGACGGCTTGGAGAGATGGGAGCATCGCTGGGAGAAGTGTATAGAGTTACAAACAGACTATGTAGAAAAATAAAAATAATTTTTAAGAAAAAATGTTTTGTATCTTTGTTAGGTCGGAAACTTTTAAAGCCACCCTCGTACACCAGAAAATCGAAAGAAAATCGAATGTTGTATTCCAGAATACTACCCTTATTAAATTTAACACTGAATCTCCTAACACATCCTTAAAAACTTCACTTAACATATATTACATTCTCACTTAATACATACCATTCATAAACATTCACAATATTGCCAGTTACAGCACACTTAATAACCTGCACCTTTTTATTTATTCAAAACATAGTAACTTTGATTTTCGTCCAGATTTCATTCATGTAAAAGTCACAGGGAGAAGAGAAATAAAAAAAAATTCAGTTCCGAACGAGTTGTTAGTTTTGAGAAATAAGTTAGTTTTGAGAAATAAGTTCACAGAAGAGATTAGAGACAGAGAAGTTATTAGAGAAAAGAATATACAGTTCTGAAAAAGATACAGAGAGAAAAGGAATAGAAGAAATAGAGAAGAATCGAAATAAAGAATAGTGAATAAAGAAAAGAATAAAGTTAAATTATTCAATTCGAAAAGAAGAGTAAAAGAAGGAGTTTTAATAAATGGAATGAAAATAAAAGGTCCCCGCTCTTCCCTCAACCGAGGAAGCACGGCGGGACACTACAACACGAATAAGAAAAACCATCAGCCGTATACCAAGCAATAACATAGCAATTCCTTCGTACACGCGGCAGTGACCTGATGTGTTGAGCATTGCTTCCATTTTTAGTGATTCTAACCTTCATAGCGTCAGTGACTATCGTCACAAACGCTATAAGGCCAGTAAAGTTTGAAGGCGCTGAGATGCAGGCGTTCTTGGAACAAAATTCATGCCAAACTCAAAAGGCAGTCGCTGAAGTGACTCAACAACAATTTCGAGCCGTCTGAAGCTCATCGGTGGGGGGATGGGTGCGAACATACAGGGCAAAGTCTCTGATTGCCTTCAACCCGGCGAAGGCCAGGACGATCCTTGTCCCTGTTCAATCCAAGTTGGCATGCAGTCTCCACGTGACACCCCTGGATAGCTACTTTGACACCCGCCAAGTAGTGAACCAATGCATGCAGCGACACCCTGAGAAAGGTTGGGGCAAGGCTAATAACCAGGCCCGTAAAAATGAATTATTATGGCAAATTTAACAAGCCTCGGATATGGGCCGGATACACGACGACGACCACGGAAACGAAAATGGCTAAATGATTTAAGGATTTTTTCATGGAACATACGCTCACTATACAGAGCTCGAGCTGGACAGCAGCTAGCCGATGCCCTGTCCGAATATAAGGCTGACATAACAGCATTACAAGAAATAAGATGGACGGGGAGTGGTGTTTTTCAAAGAAAAGAGTATGACATTTATTACAGCTGTCACGCAAAACACCATGTGCTCGGGGTAGGGTTTCTAGTCAGCCAAAAACTGAAGCCTGCCATCATCGGCTTTAATGCAATAAATGAAAGGCTATGCACTCTTCGCGTGCGAGGCAAATTTAAGAACATAAGCCTCATAAACGTTCACGGACCTACAGAGGAGTCCCCTGACGCCGAAGAAGAAGAATACTATGAGAACGTCGAACGGGCCCTCAATGCCTGCCCAAGATACGATGTGAAAATCGTTCTTGGGGATTTGAATGCGAAAATAGGTCGGGAGCCGGTTTTCAGGCACTACGCAGGTTCCCATAGTTTGCATGAGAACACTAATGACAATGGACTACGAGTCATCGAACTGGCACCATCAGTAAACTCGGTCGTTGCGAGTACCAGGTTTCCGCATAAAGATATCCACAAAGCCACCTGGGTATCACCTGATGGAGCCACTCGCAACCAAATTGACCACGTGCTGATAGATCGCCGCCACTCTTCGAGCCTGATGACGGTACGAACGTACCGAGGTGCCAACGTCGACTCGGATCACTATCTTGTTGGTATGGTTTTCCGAGCGCGGATTGCCTTACGGAGACGTATTGCATCCGCGGATCAGGTTCGAATCAACACGGCTGCCTTACGCAATGAGAACACCAGCAACACATTTGGTCATGCGTTAAAACTCGCCCTCGAAGAGCTCGACGGAGGGAGAGTAATTCCTGGGGCCAGAATGCCGGGCGTAGAAGAGAAATGGACACGCCTTAAGAATACTGCCATTAGTACTGCCAACTCCATCTTAGGCAGTAGTAGTAGAGATCAGAACGACTGGTTTGATGATGAGTGCAAACTAGCGACTGAACGTAAGAATGCTGCATACCGGGCAATGCAGCAGTCTCATAGGACGCGGGTACGCGAGGAGAAATACAAAGAGTTCAGAAGATCTGAAAAAAGACTTCACAGACAAAAGAAAAGTGCCTGGGAAAAAAAACTTGTCTGTGAAATAGAGAAAAGTAGAGAGCGAGGTCCGCACCAGACGCGGAAGTTCTACCAAATAATCCGCAGTATGACGCGGTACACACCACGCTGCACTTACTGCAAGGATAAAGAGGGTAATCTGATCACCGATCCTGAAGGTATTCTGGAGCGATGGGAAGTGCACTTCAATGAATTGCTAAATGGTGAGTTCACAGAAGAATTGGAGGCTCCACCAATGCAAGACCAAGACCAAATGCTGCCGCCACCAAGCATTCAGGAAACATTAAAAGCCATTAGACAGTTAAATCAAATAAAGCCCCTGGAGCTGATGGCATACCAGCTGAGCTGATCAAACAAGGAGGGACAGCGTCACATCACGCAATTCACGAGATCGTGGTGCACGTATGGGAGCAAGAGGAGATGCCGGAAGATTGGCGTCGTGGTATAATTTGCCCCATACATAAGAAAGGAGATATCACACTGTGCAGCAACTATAGGGGTATAACATTGCTGAGTACCGCCTATAAGATACTCTCCACTATCCTACAAGACCGGATATCCCCATACGCTAAAGCCATCATTGGTCAATATCAGTGTGGCTTCATCCCAGGCAAATCAGCGATTGATCAGATATTCACTCTTAGGCAGGCGATGGAAAAATGTCTGGAATTTAAGATTCCATTTTATCATCTGTTTATAGACTTCAAGGACGCCTACGACAGCATAGCCAGGGTAGAACTATATAATGCCATGAGAGAATTCGGCATTCCAAACAAATTGATACGACTTTGTAGGTTGACCATGACCAACGTAACTAGTCAAGTAAAAGTAGCGGGATTGCTGTCCAAACCAATAAACATCTATAATGGACTCCGACAAGGGGACGGTCTGTCCTGCCTCCTCTTCAACCTGGCGTTGGAGAAAGCAATCCGTGACTCTTGTGTTACAACAAGGGGGACTATTGTCACCAAGTCCAGCCAGATACTTGCCTACGCAGATGACATCGACATCATCGGTAGAACCGAATCGGCGGTACAGGAATCCTTCACCCAGATCGAGCAGGCGGCACAAAAACTGGGACTGCACATTAATGAGGGAAAAGCCAAGTACATGGTGGCAACTTCTGCGAAGAGAAGACCTAACGTTGGTCAAACTATCAGGGTAGTGGAGCACGAATTTGAAGTAGTGCAATCCTTTAACTACCTTGGGTCAATAGTATCAGCCGATAACAATATGGAAGAAGAAATACGCGAACGGCTGATTAAATCCAACAAAGCCTACTATGGTCTATCAAGGCTCTTTAAATCCCGAAATTTATCTAGAACATCCAAGCTACTACTGTACAAGACCCTGGTCTTACCAGTACTTATGTATGGATCCGAGACCTGGGTGCTTAATAAAAGGCACTCTGAACTCTTGGCCGCGTTCGAGAGAAAGGTCTTAAGGAGAATTGTTGGCCCCGTATGTGAGGGAGGACGATTCCGGAGACGCTACAACCATGAGTTGTACGCAATCTACCTTGAAGCTCATATTGTAAGAAAAATCAAGCTCGGTAGACTCCAGTGGGCGGGACACCTAGCTCGAATGAGCGAAGAGGAGCCTGCCCGGAAAGTCTTTTGTGGCAGGGTGTATGGAAGGAGACAGCGCGGCAGACCTTGTCTGCGATGGAGGGATGGCGTAGACCAGGACGCCCAGAGCGTGGGAGTGCTAAACTGGATGACATTAGCTCGAAATCGGGACCGGTGGAGAGATTGGTTAAATAAGGCCAAGACCGGATCCCGGTTGTAGTGCCGATGATGATGATGAAGGTCATCGGTATGGCGCAAAAAAAAGAAAATTGGATTCCGTGTGAGCTCAAGCCAAGAGACGTCGAGCGCCGATTTTTCACCTGTGCACAACCGTTCCAAAGGCCAAATCTAAAAGGTTTTATCATCGAATCGTGACAGAGGCTTAAAAGTGGATTCAACACCACAACGCAAAGCGGAGAAATCGTGGGGTAAGCCCGTGCCATGCATCAACTTCAACGGCCAAACCGAATATTCATGGCAAGAAATTAATGGTGTGCATCTGACGGGGTCAGCTCGGAATGATCTACTATAAGCTACTTCAGTCTTCTACTTCAAGTGTCACCAATATGCCAACAGACATGACAACGTGATCTTTCAGCACGACAACGCTCGGCCACATGCAAAAGTCGTCAAAGAAACGTTGGAGGCGTTTCAATGGGATGTCCTACTCCACCCGCCGTATTCACCAGACATTGCTTCTTCCGACTACAACTTGTTCCGCTCGATGACTCATGGTTTGGCCGAGCAGCACTTTGCTTCTTACAAAGAAACCAAATTTGGGTCGATTTTTGAATCGGAATTTTTTCAACGCGGAAGCCGTATGCTGTCTGAAAGATCATAACTAACGAAGGATGATAATACTTAGAATAAAAGACATTGTATCGATTTCTCTGAGTAAAGTTACAACAAGAAACCTTCAAACCTTTTCTGTAGACCCAATATTATTATACAAAGAATTATTATATAATCAATATTATAATTATTATTATTAAATATATGTACGAGTAACTTTAAATACATTTGTATTTTTTATTGTGTATTATTGTTAGGCATTAAGTTAATATTATATAATAAATATTTTTGTTATTAAATATATGTAATTTTAAATACATTTGGATTTTTTATCGTGTATTATTGTTATACATTAGTTAATAAATATTGTTATTATTGAATATATGTCATTTTAAACTAATTTTTAATTTTCTTTTGTATGTTATTGTTATTAAATATATGTCATTTGAAATACATTTGGAGTTTTTATCGTGTGTTATTATTATATAGTAAATAATTGTGGGGGGGGCGGGGGGGGGGGGGGGGGGTGATAGCGAACACACAGGGCTAGGTCTCTGATTGCCTTCAACCCGGCGAAAGCCAGGAAGACCCTTGTCCCTATTCAATCCAAGCTGTAAACCAATGCATGCAGCGACATCCTGAGAAAGGTTGATGCAGGGCTAATAACCTTGCCAATGAAAACAAATTATTTTGGAAAATTTAACAAGCCTCGGATATGGACCGGATACACAACGACGACCACGGAAACGAAAATGGCTAAACGATTTGAGAATTTGTCATGGAACGTCTGCTCAATATACAGCGCTCGAGCTGCACAGCAGCTAGCCGATGCCCAGCCCGATTATAAGGCTGACAAACAGCATTACAAGAAATAAAATGGACGGAGGGTGGTGTTATTCAAAGAAACGCCTATGACATTTATTATAGCTATCATGCAAAACACCATGTGCTCGGGGTAGACTTGCTAGACAACCAAAAAATGAAGCCTGCCATTATCGGCTTTAATGCAATAGACGAAAGGCTACCACGACGAAAAAGAACAATTCTACGAAAACGTCGAACGGGCCCTCAATGCGAAAATAGGTCGGGAGCCGTTTTTCAGGCAATACGCATGTCATCATTGCATGAGAACACTAATGACAAATGACCACGACTCATCGAATTGGCAGCATCACAAAACTTGGTCGCTGCGAGTACGGTTTCCGCGTAAAGATATCCACAAAGCCACCTGGGTATTGCCTGATGTATCCACTTGCAATCAAATTGACCACGTGTTGATAGATCGCCGCCACTCCTCGAGCCTGATGACGGTACGAACGTACCGAGGTGCCAACGTCGACTCGGATCACTGCCTTGTTGGGATAGTTTTCCGATCGCGGATTGCCTTACGGGGACGTATTGCATCGGCGGATCAGGTTCGAATCAACACGGCTGCCTTACGCAATGAGAATACCAGTAACACATTTGGTCATGTATCAAGACTCCCCCTCCGAGAGCCCGATGGACGGAGAGTAAATCCTGGGGCCAGAATGCCGGGCGTAGAAGAGAAATGGAGACGCATTAAGCATACTGTCATTAGTACTACCAACTCCATCTTAGGCAGTAGTCGTATAGATCGGAGCGACTAATTTGATGATGAGTGCAAACTAGCAACTGAACGTAAGAATGCTGCATACCTGGCAATGCAGCAGTCTCATAGGACGCGGGTACGCGAGGAGAAATACAAAGAGCTCAGAAGAACCGAAAAAAAGACTTCACAGACAAAAGAAAAGTGCCTGGAAAAAAAACCTTGTCTGTGAAATAGAGGAAGGTGGAGAGCGAGATCCGCTCCTTGCGCGGAAGTTCTACCAAATAATCCGCAGTGTGACGCAGGTCACACCAGGCTGCACTAGCAGCAAGGATAAAGAGGGTAATCTGATCACCGATCCTGAAGGCATTCTGGAGCGATGGGAAGTGCACTTCAATGAATTGCTAATGGTCAGCTCACAGAAGAATAGGAGGCTGCACCAATACAAAATCAAGACCAAATGCTGCCGCCACCAAGCACTGACGAATCAGCAAAAGCCATAAGGCAGCTCATCAGCCCCCGGAGCTGATGGCATACCAGCTGAGCTGATCAAACAAGGAGGGACAGCGTTATATCACGCAATTCATGAAATCGTGGTGCCCGTATGGGAGTAAAAGATGCAGGAAAATTGACATCGTGGAATAATTTGCCCCATACATAAGAAAGGAGATGTCGCAGTGTACAGCAACTATAGGGTATAACATTGCTGAGTACCGTCTATAAGATACTCTCCTCTATCCTACAAGATCGGATAGCCCCATACGCTAAACTCAATATCAATGTGGCTTCACCCCAGACAAATCAGCGATTGATCAGATACTCACTCTTAGGCAGGCGATGGAAAAATGTCTGGAATTTAAGATCCCATTTTATCATCTATTTATAGACTTTAAGGCCGCCTACGACAGCATAACCAGGGTAGCACTATATAATCCCGTGAGAGAGTTCGGCATTCCAAACAAATTGATACGACTTTGGAGGTTGACCATGACCAACGTAACTAGTCAAGTAAAAATACTGGGATTGCTGTTCAAACTAATAAACATCTTTAATGCACTCCGACAAGGGGACGGTTTGGCCTGCCTCCTCTTGAACCTGGCGTTGGAGAAAGCAATCCGTGACTCTGGCGTTGCAACTATTGTCATCAAGTCCAGCCAGATTCTTGCCTACGCAGGTAACATCGGCATCATCATCGGTAGATCCGATTCGGTTGTACAGGACTCCTTCACCCACATCGAACAGGCGGCACAAAAACTGGGACTGCACATTAGTGAGGGAAATAATAAGTACTTGGTGGCAAGTTCTGTGAAGAGAAGACCTAACGTTGGTCAAACTATCAAGGTAGCTGAGCACAAAGTTGAAGTAGTGCAATCCTTTAACTACTTTGGGTCAATAGTGTTAATATGGAAGAAGAAATACACGATCAACCCAACAAGGCCTACTATGACCTATCAAGGCTCTTTAAATTCCGAAATTTATCTAGAACATCCAAGGTGCTACTGTATAAGACCATGGTCTTACCCGTACTCATGTAAGGGCCCGAGACCTGGGTGATCAATAAAAGGCACACTCTTAGACGCATTCGAGAGGAAAGTCTTAAGGAGAATTGTTGGACATGTATGTGAGGGACGACGATTCCGGAGCCACTACAACCATGAGTTGTACGCGATCTACCTTGAAGCTAATGTTGTAAGAAAAATCAAGCTTGGTAGAGTCCGGTGGGCGGGACACCCAGCTCGAATGAGCGAAGAGGAGCCTGCCCGGAAAGTCCTTTCTGACAGGATGTATAGAACACCAGACCTTGTCTGCGATGGAGGGATGGCGTAGACCAGGACGCCCAGAGCCTGGGAGTGCCAAACTGGATGACATCGGCTCGAAATCGGGACCGGTGGAGAGATTTGTTAAGTAAAGCCAAGACCGGTTCCCGGTCGTAGTGTCGATGATGATGATGATGATGAAATAATTGTTATATAATAGATATTGTTACTATTAAATATATGTATTTTGGGATTTTTATCATGTATATTACTTTTCAACACATTAAAAACTTTCAAGTCAGCTTGCGATGGAAAAAGAAGCCGTCGCGTCGGGAGCATTGAGAAAGACATCGTCCCACCACACAGTTCAGTTGTTTTTATTTTTAAATTTTTTTAAAAGAGTTAACGCTTGTGAGCGTGCTACGCTCTTTTTATCTACCGGTTACAATGAATGAGTGGTTCTGTGACGTGACGTATAAAAAGGACTCTTTGGATATTGGGAGATGGACTCAGGCTGAAAGTTAAAAAGGCCAAAGACTAGCTGTCGAATCGGACGAACTGGGGAAAGGGAAGGAAAAGATGCCACTGTCGGAGCAAATAAACAGTACCAGTGCGAAGCATTTCATTTAGACAATCAGCATCAAACCATTATATATGTTACATATTACAAATTGAGAACAGTATATTGGACTTACCTTAGAATGCAGCGTCCGAGGTCTGTCCGTTCTGTCAAGGTTTTCCTTCGGCTGGGATCAGAATCTGTGTAGTAAATCGCTGTTACTCCAGTAGAATGAAGGTCGAAATGATAGGGCGTTAATTGAAAAATGAACCGAAAGAAAATGAAAGGAAAAACTAAAAGGAAAAACGACTCGACCAATTAGTGGGATGTCCGCGACGCGATCACACACTTACTCGCTCAGTCCATGGATGAAATTGTAAATCAATGAATTCTGTTCGTATAGTTTGTTCCGTCATATCGTCATTGGCACACGCGCGCGTAAAATGCCCTTCAATGGGTTTCAAATGTACTTCTAGGAATATCTGTCTTCGGTGCTGTCTTAATCACTCGCGTTTCCTTCGGGTCATTCTCTCAAACATAAGGACACGGATTATTTGATAAAATTATGGCAAATGTTTGTGGCCGGGAGTATCTCGAAAATGACTCTTGGAAGTTTCATTGGGTTCCGATCCACCGCCATTTTTGTATATCGTTATTGGTGCGTCCTTTCAATTAGGTTTTTATGTTATGTTTAACAGTTGTTTTTTTTTTGTTTTTTTGTTAGTTTTCGTTTTGTTATATTGAATTTAAATTTGAATTTAAAGTATTAACAAAAAGTTGTTGTTCCGGTTTTGCTTACAGATAGTAATAATTTGTTTTGTACTTGTTTTTTGATAACATAAAATGTCTTTTTTGTAAGTATTATAAAATCTATAATGCTTGTTTTTGTTTTCTTCCGAAATTTAACTTTAAAGGTGGTTTTCATTTGAAATTCTGTTTTTACAAGAAAGCTCAAACTGAAATATTTATATTTTAACGTAAGGTCCCAGAGATGTTTTTTTTTTTACTTACTTTTTTTTATTAATTTTGTTAGTGTTCGGTTTTATTTATAATTTTGTTTAAGCCTAGAGTTTTTAGATTAGGATTGCTTTATAGTGGGGAATTTTAAATTTGACTAGAAACTAAGTTTTGGTTTTCACAGCGAGTAGGGGAAAGGATTGTTTTTTCTGGTATTTTTACATATATAAAATTCTGGTTTATTTTTTACTAGAGTTTTTATGTTACACTTTTTTCAACAGTTTTTTTTGACTTTTGTTAACAAAAAATATATGATTTTTTTTTACACTAAAAATATTTTTCATATGATTTGGTTTTTTTTTTTTTTGTTTGGCCTAAACTTGTAACTGTGCACTGGCTGCAATGTATTTGCAATGGTTGTAAATGCTTACCGCGAATATCGTCCTTACAGTGTCTTGTAATAGTTTTTATTCACCGGTTGCGTTACATTGTTTCACATTGGTTTACTTGTGTTAATTGTTGTTTAAGGCCAAGTTAAGGCACACGAATTTTCAGATAAGGGTTGTTGTTGTTGGTTTTTGGTTTTGTTTTCTTTTTTCGGTTTTTTTTTTGTTTTGCTAATTTTTGTCTTCTTTATTTTCTACTACGTGTGGGTCGTCGCACGTTTTAGTTGCAAGTAAATAACACACGATGTGCGTAATTGTTGTTAAAAATTTAAGAATAAATATATTTATATACACCACTTGTAAGAAACAAATTGCAATACGAAACGAAAAATGAATATCTGAGAACGGAAAGTAACAAAGATATTGTTTTTAATAGCGTTTTGTTGTTGTTTTTTTTTAAATTATGGTTTTTCTATACAAAATATTTTATTTTTGTTGTTTTTTTTTTTCTTTAATTTTAATGATCACATTTGCGGTTACCGAAAAAGGGTATTTTTAGTTGAATTGTAGTTTTTCGTTTTTATATATATATTTTTAAAATTTTTTTTGCGTATCTACTTTAGGCCAAAAATATCACTTGAAATATTTCCACGATTATTTCCACGCTTTCCAAATAGAGGTCGTTATATAATTTAGGATTATTAGTTCTTTAATCATATATTTACTAGAAATGTTTTGTATAGTAATCTCGTTATATTAAATTTAAATATTAACAATTATTCTTCCACAACATGATATTTGAACAGAGGAACATAAGGATGAAACGATGAAAGTGTCGATCGTTTATATATGTATTTTATAAATTATTAATTTTTATATATCTCTTTAATTAAAACTAGCCCGTTTGAGATATATAAATATAAATATGTTGTAGCCCACAACAAGAGTGTTATATTTCTTTAATGTTTTGTATGATGTTGTAAAATGTTGGTTGCGATGTAATTATTTTTATTTTAGTTGTGATTAATTTTTATTTATTGTTTTGCCCTTTGTTAAATGGTTTTTTTTCTTGTATTAAAGTTGTTGGTTATTAAGTTTATTTCAGTTCACACTGGTTTTAATGGTTTTTGTGTTGTTTTGTTATTGAAATTTATTTAGTTTTTAAAACTACGAATAGGTTGAAATGATGTATTTACTTTTGTTTCTTTTAAATGAACGGAAAGATGTTCGCATTAATAAATTGTAGTAAATCTATTTTGCTTTTTATATCTGTAAATTAGTTTTTTCTTCTAATAGTTGCCCTGAATTACGTTGTTTAATTGAAATTTATTCAGGTTACTTGTCGCCAAAAATAGATGTTGCTTGTTTCAATTCCGTTTTGTTTTTCCGTAACTACGATTTCCAATTTTGAGGATTGCTTCTTCTCTCGGTATGCTGTTCTATTCCCTTGTTATTTTCATTTAATTATAAAGTAAATCTCTTATAAGGAAAGGTAATTATTTAAGGTGAGTGTATTCGTTTAATGTTTGCTTTTTAGGGTGGGGTTTTGGGGTAAGTTTATTTTTGATTTGGAAGGACGTGTTATTAATGTATAATATGTGTTAATTTTTCAGAGTTGTTTTGATTTGATTTTTTGTTAAGTTTTTAGCAAATGCTAGCTGTATGGTAAGTGGTATTGAAAACTGTATGTGCCGGTGTCAGTGTAAGTTTGTGTAATTGCTTTGGGGTGTATTTTGAAAATTGAAACGGAAATGTAGTAAGAATTTATTGTGTTTTAGTTCTTGATTTAGTTTTGGGATTCTGCGCTGTCACGGTTTATTTTATTTATTTATTTTTTTTTTAGTTCTGTTTAATTTGATTTATTATTTTATAAACAAGGTATAAAATGTTTCAAAATGCTTGTGCCAAATTTTCCATTAATTCCTCTTTAGTTGTAAACTTAATATACTTTGAATTTTCTTTTAAAAATACTAAATTTCTGCTGTTTAAAAATGAAAAATTGTCTTGATTTTTTTTTTGTTTCTGCGTTTTTTTATTATTTTTATTTTTAATAATTTTTCTATTTTTTTGTGTTACTTTTATTTTACGATAAATTTTTTTTTAATTTCGTAGAAAATTTTGTTGCGTTGATTATTTTTAAAATTTTATTTCTGTTGGCTTTGTACTTTTGGTTCCGAAATTAGTTGTGAATTTTGTTTCTTTTTGTTTCGTTCTGTTTTCGTTTCTCTTTCTTTTCGTAATTTTTTTGTTCGTAATTTACTTCTTTTATGTTTTTGTTACTTTTTCTTGTTCAAAAATTTCTTAATTTAGTGGTTTGCTGAGACGTGTTTCTGAAGTTTCCTTTTATATATATTTTTTATTATATTCTGCTTATATTTTTAACTAAAAATTAATTGTCCGTTCTATTGGGAAAGTAACTGAAAATGGTTTAGTTTGTTTATTGGATACTATTGCTCAAATTTTTTGATAAAGTTTATAATATTTTTTGGTCTATTGCGGTTTTAAATTATGATGACTAGACCTGTAAAGACACAAAACAATAGGAGGTGTACCTCTTTGTTATATATCGTCTATCAATAAATAATATTAAATAAAATTAAAATAAATCATAAATAGTACAGTCTTCCTCCATCGATTTCATTGCTTTTGCCGCACAAACTCTATGCAAAAAGGCTTCATTCGTGGCATTTATTTGATTCAGTGTCACTATAAACTTAGAAAAGAATAGTGCGCCTGGAACTTTCCTTATTTGCAACTTGGCCCTATTACAAAACTGCGAGCGTTTTGAAAAATAGACAATAAATCCAATCACCAAGTGTCTAAAGACTGAGCTATTAAATGCCCAAACTACTCTTTAGTTCATTATGTACTATCACAGTATTTTTAACATCTTATCTTTCATAAGCTCTATCGAATAAGTTATTTTAGGGTCCGTAACTTTCCACAATTTTGCAAAATCAAATAGCAATATTACCCAACCGCCATAATATCACAGAATCGTCAGCTGAACTAATGTGCATACATGATAGCAATCTTATAAATAGTTGAGCCAATGAGGCGAGTTAGATAAATCACAAATAAAAATTAATTAAAAACTACTACAATATGTGTGAAACTTATCCCCTCTCCCGCCTTCTGCTGACAATTAATGGTACCTCAAGATCTCCTCAAAAACACGCTTAAAGGTGAACCCGTATATGACCTTCTCTCACAACACACATACAATGTATTATACGGAACTCCGTTATATGGCAATGAACGCAGAATAAGAGGTAGGAAGAGGGGAGAGCGTGTCTTAAGTATCAATGTACATTGGTGTTGAATGCCCACCTATTGCAATAATGAGAAAATATTTAATCAACCAGCATTTGTTGTGTTTTTGTCGTTCGGCTGAAGAACAATACTCTGTATTTATTTGAACTTAATTCTTAAAGGGAGTGGAGGTATAGCGTTTGGAATGGATAGTGAAGAACGTGTGATTCGAACTGACGCTATGACAGTTAGAATCACCAAAAATTTAACCTAAGCGTGACACATCAGGCTACTGGCCGATTTTAGAATTCGATTTTTAAACTCAAGTATATTCCACTGATGTGAATTGTTTTGTTATCGCTATGGTATACGGCTCTGATGTATTTTCTTATTCGATTTTCGTTCGGTGTTCTTCACTATTTGCTTGTGGTATTGTGTGTGTATCTGTTAGAGACGCCACAGATGCCTACTCCAAATGACGGAATTCTCTTTGATGAGAGGTAGGATTAGAGGCTTTTACCTGCGGTCTATTAATTTCTTATCAATACAAATTATCAACTCAGCGAGCTGATTCAACGCTGTTTTTTTAATAAAGAAGTGTGAAAAGAATAGTCGACCATATTCGAATTGAAAAGAGTCTACTCGGTAGGGTCATGAACTTCCGGGTTCCTACAGGCCAATAAATAGTAATATATACATATAGATTGACAAGTTATTGAGAAAATACTGTGCGCCGAAAGGCAAAACAAAACAAAAAGACATTGTTGAAAACCAAAAGTGGAAAGTCTGAGTTGAGAAGCAGCAGCCTCCGATTAGCAGAGAAGAAACGTTGTATGTGACCGCGTATGTAAAAAGTGAAAGAGAAGATAACTTTAAATTAATGAATAAATAAAAAGCGAACTAGAAAATAAATGTGATCGGATTATCCAACTCCGACTCAAGTCGTTTAACCTTACAGCGGAGAACCACGCATATCCAGAAGATCTAGAAGATCCAGGACCAGCAGGATCAGCAGGACAGTCAAAGGAGTTTTTTTTTTTAATAATAATTTTAAAAAATATTTTTTTTCTGTTTTCTCCTCTTTCTTCTTTTTTTTCTTAAATCTACATTTTAATTATTTATCAATTTTTTTTTTATTTTTAAATTTTATTAATTGTTTTTTCTACTTATTTACGGCTCTTCTTTATATAATTTTTTTTTTTTTTGCTTTTTAGACCGTCTGTTGTTTTTGCTGTTGCAGGTAGTTGTATTTTCTTACTTGAATATTTTACTTTTTTCAGTGGTTTTCTCTTTTTCCACTTTGATACGTGACTTGGGAACCGACGAGTTCTCTCTTTCCCTTGATTTCGCGTTTTCTTGTCTACGCGGCTTGGGAACCGACGATGTCCCCCACTCCTTTGATTTCGTGTTTTCTTGTCTACACGGTTTGTGGACTGGCTTCTCTACTTCGGTTGTTTTCCCATTTCTAGGTTTTCGTTATTCATCTCGCTCGTCCCTTTCTACTGGGATCGGGGGCTGACGAAGTCCCCCATTTTTCCTTTTTGGGTTCGTATTTTCCGTTGACACGGTTTGGGAACCGACGAGGTCTCCTACTTCGATAATCGTATGGGTTTTTCCCGGGGTCGTTCCTTTTTGGATTGCTCAGGAAACCGACGGGGTCCCCTATTTTTCTTTTTGGGTTCGTATTTTCCCCCCGACGCGGTTTGGGAACTGACGGGATCTCCAACTTCGATAATCGTAGGGGTTTTTCCTGTGATCGTTTTTTTTAGATTGCTCAGGAAACCGACGAGCTTCCCCATTTCTTTGATTTTGTTCACATTCTCTCTCTCGACCCAGCGCCGCACGAAGCCCCCTTTTATTTTTTTATTGTTTGATTACCATTTAGGTAGAGGGTTGTTTCTTTTCCTTCTCTTTGGTCTACGGACCTTTGCTGTTTTTATTTTCTTCTCTTTTTCGACTCGCCCGTGTTTGCTTGCGCTTGATTTCCTGCAGCCTACTGTACAAACGATTAAAGGTTATGTTTGGTTAAAGGAAGCAGCTGAATAGAAACCAGCAGAGCTCCCCCTCGCCAAAATCCCTACTTCTTGGCCACCTAAGAGTACGCCAAGAAACCAGCAGTCTTCCACAATTGTTTACAACATTAGTCACCTTATGTTTTTAAGGGCACATTTCTATCCGAACACAGGCATATGTACAACAATATGTGGTATGCTTACAACCGAGCAGTTTGTGCCACGAGAAGTTAAATTCCGTCTTGGACAGAAGCTGATAATTTATAACCTTTCCTTCACTTGTCCACAGTTGTACAGATGGGAAAAAAACAGCAGAGAAATTGTATCTTAAGTTATGTTGCTCCGTCCACCGCGAAACTCTTTTACCATTGCAGCGACTTAGCACAAAAGTTTAAAACTACCTCGGACTTATTTGTATACTGAGGCCTGCAATGGATGAAAGGACAGGGTTGCTATAAAAGTTATAACCTTATACCTGCAGAAAGTTTTACCACAACCAATTAGAAAAAATGTTATCCCAGTTTCGCATAATAAAATCTTTTGAAGTCATGGAAAAAAGACAAAGCAAGTAGGAAACGGGAAACAAGTTAAAAAATTGGAGTTCTTAGTTAAAAAAAGGTTTCACCATTTCGACTGGAAGAATAAGGATACTTTACGCAACAACCGACTGTAATCAGAAGATATCCTTTAGTACGAGGGTCGTTCAATAAGTCTTTAGAAGAGATTGTCCTCGAAGTAGCGGAAATAGTTTGTTTTTAATAATCATCGCTAGACTTGAAAAACAACAAGGCTCCCGGAGTCGACTGCATACCGGCAGAGCTTGTGAAGCATGGAGGAGAGGCAACCGCTCGAAAGATCCACCAGCTCATCCCAACAATATGGGATAAGGAAGTCACTCCGGAAGAATGGAAAACCTCAATAGTCATCCCCATTTTCAAAAAAGGCGACAGATCTGACTGCGAAAACTACAGAGGAATATCATTGCTCCCAACCACATACAAAATATTAACAAATGTCATTCTGGCGAGAATCACACCGTACGCAGAAGAAATATTGGGAGACTACCAATGTGGATTCCGTAGGAACCGGTCAACAAGCGACCAAATGTTCACAACAAGACAACTGCTGGAAAAGAAGTGGGAGTACGGAGAGACGGTTCACCAACTGTTCGTTGACTTCAAAAAAGCCGACGACTCAGTTGCAAGGCAGAGACTTTACCATATTCTAGTTGAGCTGGGAGTCCCAAAAAAATATGCCGCCCTCATACAAATTTGCATGAACGAAAACAAAGGGCGAGTCAGAATAGAAAACCACCTCTCAGAACCATTTGAAATCCGGGACGGACTAAAGCAGGGAGATGGTCTATCACCGTGTCTCTTTAACCTTGTGCGAGTATGTCATCAGAAAGGTACAAGACGACAACATGGCCGGATCATCCCTGAACGGGGTCACACAAGTGCTCGCATATGCGGATGACATCGCCGTTCTGGGCGATAATCTAGAGACTGTTAGTAAAAACTGTGAAATCATCATGCAAGCGGCAGAAGAGGTGGGCCTAGAAATAAATGAAGACAAAACAAAATACATGATTACGGCGAGAGCAGGTGGACCTCGGGGAACACATATAAACGTCAGAGGTAAGATATTTGGAAAAGTTGAAGAATTTAAATATCTGGGAACGATACTGACGGCCAGTAATGAAATGTCGAAGGAAATTAACAAGAGACTGCATTCCGGCAACGAGAGTTGGCATGCAGTCAGTAAACTGCTGAAATCCAGACAGCTATCACGTAACATAAAGATCCGCGTCTATAGAACCATAATCATGCCGATTGTTCGATATGGATGCGAAACATGGGCTCTCACAAAACGGGAAGAAAACAAATTCCGCGTATTCGAGAATAAAGTTTTGAGGGGCATCTTTGGAGGTAAATATGACGAGGAGGCAGGACAATGGAGGAGACTCCATAACCACGAATTGAAAGAGCTATATCGCAAACCTACAATTGTGAGAGTAATCAAGTCGCGAAGATTAAGATGGGCCGGACACGTGGCGCGAATGGGGAACGATAGGACCGTGCATGGAATTCTTGACGGTAGACCAACGGGAAAGAGACCGGTAGGACGGCCGCGACGGAGATGGGAGGACAATGTTAGGTTTGACCTTGAGGAGATCGGATCGAATGGTCAAGCGTGGAAGGAGAGTGCCCAGGACAGGGAACGATGGCGAAGCCGAGTCGGTGAGGTCATGAACTTCCGGGTTCTTACAGGCCAATAAATAATAATAAATAATAAAAATAATAATCATCGCTAGACAGTACTCGCAAATAACTATCATTACCCTCAGCAACACCTCCGCGAGATGGGTCATGGATTTAATCTCAGTGGAGATTAAACGCAATCGTACGGCCGACTCTGAGGCTTACAAGGCGGCCAACTTGCCACAAAAGGCGACCAAAAGCTGAGCGTCAATCAACACGAAAACATTAGGCTGGATAATCAATAAAGATGACTAAAAGCTGAGTAGCGATTAACAATTAAAGTCAGTTGATATAGATATCGTTTTGCAATTGCAAATGACAAATAGCGGAATGCGGTTAATGGTTTGGCTGGTGGATATTTTCCACTTTGTGTTATAGGTATGGCGCCTGTATGTGGAAAAACTATCTAGGATTTTTCACTTTTGGTTCTACTTAATGACGTTGAATTTGGGTTTTATCTCTATGATTATTGTGCTGATTGGAAACGGTTCAATATTAGAATTCACTATCGCAGTTAGTTTATCCATTGTTATGGATTATAATACATTCAAAGATTACTAGTTCGCTTCTGTGGCGCATTTCAAGTGTGCACTATTCGTGTCTTTCGATCTGATGAGAATATTCGCATTTGCTTTTGAATGACTTTCCAGTGAAAATGTAGTCATTGAAGAAAGCGATTATTGAATTAAAAATTTGTATTCCACGAATGGAGACTTTAGAAACTTTTAACCACGAACTAAGTGTGAGAATTTTTATCACATAATAAAGAAACGAAAAAACCTTTTCAGATAATTAGAACCCAGACTACCGTTTCAGTCGAGAAATGCCTATTTCTAACCAAATTTTGAATAAGGGCTCAACGAGAAGTGACACTATAAGGGATAGCTTGAAGTTGTATCGTATAGCCAATGTAAGGATTTAGTAGTCTATGAACGAAGTGCGATCTATATCATACTGTAAGAGATTTCATATTATAGAAGTCTTACTATTGCGTTACATATGGTATAAAAAATATATAGAATCGTCCGAATCGCATAAAAATGGCACCTGTCAGACTAACATAGTCAAGGAGATCAGAACGTAAAGAGCAATTGAAATATATAAGGAAAATGACTACTGGCAAATCTTGATCATCCGATGATTTAGATCTTCGGGATAGATCACTTAGTCCCGGGTTATCAAAAAACTGATTTTGGATACACCTATTTGTTCTTTTATCACTAATACCTCAATGAGACCGATTTATCAGTTGAACCTCCCCGAAACCACCGATGTGTCTCATCGGCTTAAACGATTCTAAAATAAGGAAGTAACAGACTGTGAATTGAATGCAACGCTACAAAACTAAATAAATTCGCTGACTTCGTCACTACTCTGGTAAGGAAGTTATGACCTTCGGCTCTGAAGTTTTGTGGCCGTAGGCAATAAAGAAGTTCCTGTAAAATCGGGGCAAGCAAAACAAGGAGGAGTTCATTTCAAAAGGATTTCGACCTGATTGATCGGTAATTCCTGTGGGCTTTCTTTTTTTTCATCACTACAGATAGTTTTTTTTTCCAAAATGTAAAAGAAGAAAGACGTATATAATGAGCGCTTATAATGAAGATTTGGAACTCGGTAAGGAGATACATCAATTTATTATATTCCAGTTTGGGAATCTAATATTGGATATCTTGCCTTCGGGATCGGTATAATCAAATTTCGCGATCGTGGACATCGCTCAAGATAAACATGGAATTAATTATAAACCGATGGCGCAATTGAAAGTCTACAACCGTGGAATCCAGAGACGGTCGACTTATTACATCGATCTCCTCTGCAATAGAATTTCCTTAAATACCACAAAAATGTCGAACAAAGTAAGATCATTAACTAAAAACAAACCGACTTTAGTTTACTTATCACTGTTCTTTGATGTTATTTTCGATTTCTCACATAAGTCTCATGTTCTTCTACGCTTTCGGGTTAGTTTCACAAGAACTTACATCTTATTGTCCGTCATTCGGCGGTTTCTTTATCTAACATTATTTACTTAATTCAAGGATAACATAAGAGGCTAAAGGCAACAAGATGTTATCAAAAAAAAAGAGAGGAAAAACACTTTAATTCCATCTTTGAATTAGTTTTCTTGTAACAAAATGGCGGACACTGTAGCTTGCTTTGGAAACACGCACACACTTGAGTACACTCACGTTTTGGGCAGGCCCACAAAGCTAGACGAAAGAGGAATTGTGAAAAATTATGTCTAAGACGTTTTCAGGCGCGCTTTGTCTTTCCCTTTTGTTTTGTTACTATTTTTATGGTTTTCTCGTTTCTTACATCTTCGTAGGTTTGAACTGTCGAGTTTCGAGAAAAATATCAAAAAGCATAGATGGAGGAAGGTGGGCAAATAAAACAAAAAAGAAGCGAATAGTATTCTCAGTAAATAAAGGGATTCCCCAAAAGGCGTCTGGTATTTTTGAAGTTTCATTTTTTCACTTTGTTTCAAAAAAATGTTTTCGTCCTTTTTCAAACTTAGTTTTCGAAATATCACAGAATTTTATTGTTACAGAAAAAAAAGTTTTTTGCACTAAAATATGCGAATGGAGTTTTTTTTTAACTTTTTAAAATATATTTTTATACAAAAAATTAAAATTATAAAAAAAATTTAAATACAAGTTTTTATAAAAATATAACTTGCTTTGGTTTATTGTATGGTTGAGAAGAATGGAAAAAAACGTTGCCGGAAAAATATGTTGTGTACTGTTTAACCCAGCTAAAGGCTTATTATGTTTTGCTAGGACATTTTTTGAGCTCCAACATGGTCGAAGTCGACATCATCGGAAATCACAAAACATCTACGAGAGGATTGCAGATGTATGGGTGTTAATGTACAAACACTCATGCTGGATTACCGTAAAAAAATGTCAGTGTGTTTGTAAGAAAATTGGAGGGAAACAAACCGACGTTGCAGCGCTGCAATTTTGTAGAATGCAACCGTTTGTGGTAGCGCAGTTGATGGCAAGCGGGGTGCGGTAGACAAGTGGGATGCATCTGAAACTTTAGCGGGTGGAGAGGAACGATGGTCGAACACCGACTGCATCCATGTGGCCTAGCAATGCAAATCATTGAACCAAGAGCAGGGTGTATGGGTATTTCGTATGTTATTGGGATATCATTCCATGTGTGCGTACGCATTGAGTGCGTATGTTCAAGTTTTATGCCTATAAAATGTCCATAAACTGCAATGGCGCGCACACCGTAATCCACTCTTTACTGATTGCATTGGTATTTTAGCCTACATCGATAGTGATGCTGAAGATAACAGCAGCGAGAGAAGTGCATTTCATTCACCCTGGACAAAGGGGTAGTAACAAATATATGAACAAGTTGAATGCCTGCAGTTGGCAAATTTTCACCTTCGGACCGACCACCACCTACCACCCGTCGCGCAGTGGAAATTGCATCGGTCAAGCGAACTCTCCCCCTACTCTCTGCAAGAGTCAGCGTTGGGGATGATGATGCTGATGGTGGTGCATCGTTGCCATACTGCATACCACTTGAATCTCATGTAGGCGTAATTGCGTATCCTTGCAAAAAGAACAAATAAAGTTGTTGGATGCGTGCATGAGAGAGAAAGAACATTAAAAGCCGGCCGACTGCCTAAAACACGTTCAGCCTGCATCCAACATACACGTTAACTCAGAGATGCCCCCTCTTGCACCTCAGACCTCTCCCTCTTGGTTTACTATTATTCGGCTACATGCGTTTGTCGTTCGATAAAATACTGTCAGGGAAATGCACTCAGA
This sequence comes from Microdon myrmicae, assembly GCA_963931805.1. Taxonomy (NCBI): domain Eukaryota; kingdom Metazoa; phylum Arthropoda; class Insecta; order Diptera; family Syrphidae; genus Microdon; species Microdon myrmicae. Next base: position 2,110,980 of record OZ007500.1, on the reverse strand, counting down.
AATGCGTTGCACACAACTGTCCGATACCCCTCAGGCTGAGGTGAGAGACGGTGATTTTTGCATGGCAGACCGACGTTATTCTGCCCCTTGCTCTTGTGTCAAGCTTGTGAGCTCCCCTTTTTGGTAATATATTAAAAACCACCCTTCGTAAGCAATGTATCTACATCCTGCTACACCGATGATCTTTTCCGACATACACACATTCATTACGCATCTACTTTACATTATCGGGCACGATTTTACCCGAAAAAGGATACCAACAGTAATGATAGGAAAAAAGCCCCATGCACATAACGACAGACGATGCAACTGTGCCCACCACACAGCCACAGGCTACTTCTCAAACTCCATGTTCAATTACCACCCTATGTTCTAGATTTTTGTCCGTTTTTGCTTTTCCTTTACTTTTTTGAAAAAAGAGTAAATGCATGACCTTCGATTGTAAGGCACAAGGATACGCATATCACACATATTTTTGCTTGTTTTCTTCTTTTTCAGTCTTTGCTTTTCCCGGGTGCACTATTCTTTACACACTCAGATAAATAGGTATCGTCTATTCGTCTGCAAACCATCTAGATTAGTGTTCTTCGTGGCGGTATATATCAGATCTTAAAGATGCAAGCGTAGCCGAAATATGTCGAAGCCAAAAATGAACGAAACATTTAGCTGATGGTGAAGGATAATCAGTAATGGAATTCAAAGTGAATTGATGGCCTAGTGGAGTAGGTAGCCACTTGAAACATTATGAGCATACAACTTTCAAAGGATTTCACATGTTAGAATAGCTAAACGTGTGTGGGCCTCAAAGCGTAGGTGACGGTTCTGTGATTTCGGGTATATGGAAACTGTTTAAATGGGCGCTTCATTAATTCTGGCTCTTTTTAGGATAGGTTTTGGGGAACACATTCGTTCTAGTAGTATAATGAGAGAATAATTATCGATCGACGTATCCTTGAGTGGTTTGTCAGCGAGGTTCTAAAGATGAAGAGTTTCTGACCTCACCTATTCCGTTCTGTACCTAGATGTCTTGAAGGAAGTTCTTCAGGTTCTACAACCTTGTGAGAATTACAAAGGCCACCAATAAACAATAAACGCTTAACTTCTACTCGACCTCTGCCATATAAGGGTACTTTAAAATAGCATTTTGTGCGCGGGAACGAGGAACAGAAGAAGGGGATCATAGAAAAAAGAGTTACCAATGCACACTAGTCCGAGGATCCTTAAATAGTGCTTGATTGGTTCGGCTGACGTAGACTTAATTGTGCCTGTCCATACGTGTTAAGTGAACGGCTGCCCGAGTTAAGTTGGGAAAGTCCAAACATGGGTGAGATAAGAGATTGTTTCAATTAAAAGTCGAATAAATGTATATATTCCACACTGAAAGTGTGTAGGCTCTGATCATGCAAATGCAATCCTTTGTCGAACAGAAGCATCATACGGTTTTTAGGAATCTTGAATTCCACTCTGTTGAAAATTCCTCATTCTTTTTACAGGTCAGAATTCGGTGAATCGAGCGAACTCTAGAGTTTTACATTATGTCAAAAAAATACCTAGATATGGCCATTTAAAAACTCCACTTAAAGGGATTATCTTTTTCTTGCCGAGTTGGCACAATCTATCCTAACGTGAACTGTTACTTATTTTATTTAAATGATCAATTTACTTTGTTGCCAAAATTCAAAGAGTTTGGTAGAATATGTTCGACCCAATGAGAGAAATTCTACATTGTCAAAGTCTGAATTTGATAGTGAGTAATAGATAAGAGGTCATTAATAAAAGTAGAAGGCTGACAATATGAAGCTCTGAGGAAAAATATCATTAATTTCGTGTGAACAATAGCATTAGTTTCGTCGTCAACAACAACTTAAATTGAACTGCCCGAAAGATAACGCGTTAGACATTGAGCCAGGGCAAAATCATCTCCACAGAAATGCTCTTTTGATAATACAATTGGATGTCAAACTATCGGGTAGTTGCCGATTTCACACATACCATAGATGTATTTAGCCATATTTTTTAATGGCTTCTGTCATTGACATATTTTTTTCCTTTTGACATTTATTAGCTGTCAGATTGTCGAATTGCGCGTTTTTTCGTAAAAAGGTATTAGTTTGGTGTCAGTTTTAATATGGAATGCAAAAACGAGCATTTTCGTCATATTATACTTTTTTATTTCCGTAAAGAAAAGAACGTAACGCGAGCTGCTAAAAAGTTACGTGATGTCTGTAGTGAAGAAGCCTTAAAACATAGACAGTGCCGCAACTGGTTTGACAAATTTCGTTCCGGAGATCAGGTTAACCAGATGAGCTTGATGATGATCAAATCAAAGTCATAATCGAGTCGGATCGCGATGGAACTGTACTAGGGATAGCAAAAAATTAAATGTGTCCAACACAGGGATTGAAAAACATTTAAAACGTATGAAACTCGTTAAAAAGCTTGATGTTTGGGTTCCACATGATTTGAAAGAAATTCACTTCACGAAGCGCATCAACGCATGTGATTTGCATCTTAGACGCAATCAATCCGACCCTTTATTTAACGAATCATCCCTGTCGATGAAAGATGGGCGGTTTACAGTAACGTCAATCGAAATTGATCTTGGTCCAAGCTTGATAAGCCAGCACAATCCATCTCGAAAGCTGATATCCACCAAAAGAAGATTTTTCTCCCAATTTGGTGGGGTTGGAAAAGTGGGGTGCATTTTGAGCTGCTTCCAACGAATCAAATGATTAATTCGGATGTGTTCTGTCAAGAACTGGACAGATTAGGACAACGCTAGGGCACAGACACCTTTGGTCACTCGCCAAAAACGATTGGACCTCGGTTGGAAATTGATGTTACATCCACCATATAGCCCTGACGTTGCTTCATAAGATTACCATTTATCTCGATCTTTGCATAACTCTTCGGATGGTAAAATTTTCAATGATGATGACGCTGTGAAATCGCACTTGCTTCAGTTTTGCCTATAAAGATCAGAATAAAGATCACGTTCTACGAACGTGGAATTATGAAGCTGCCAGAAAGATGGCAAAAGATCATCGAACAAAATGGAAAATATATCATTGATTAAAGTTTATTCGTTGTGTTTAAAAAAAAAAGTGTTTTATTTATCTAGAAAAAACTATAATTACTTAGTTGCCAACCTTATATGTCGAAAGCTTTTGACATATTCAATGCGAAACTCTTGCTTTCGTCAAAGTAGGCACCAAACCCCTTTTTTGATAAGGTGCGGTGGAATTGAAACACACTCCCCTTCAAGTGGAATCTTATACTGCACTTGTTGATTTCAACAAGATATACCAACGATGACTATTTAACAGTGTGAAGTTCTTTGATTTACAGATTTTTTGGCAACAAAACGAAATTCAACTGATCCCCACTGTCAATATCCCGATTAAAAAACCTCCAACAATTACTTAAAGCTAACTATAGATTAGCAACAAATTCGTATTGCAACAACAGAATTCGAGCTATAAAACCCAATAACCCGAATATGTTCCCACAAATAAATAAAATATTCAGGGGAAACAATCAAAACGAGATTCAGTGTCTCCGAATTCCACAGACTGATGTAAACAAGCAGCAGAACGCTATCCTCAATAGTGAGCTCTTCGTGATCGAAGATCCTTTGGAAAAGGTGAATGCTGTGGGAGCTGTCTTTCAGGAAATGTACAAGGTGAATGAAAGCATTCACCGAAATCACGACCTGGAGGACAGAGTTCTACTGAATCACCTGCACCTCCGAAATGAAATTTCACGTTGGCAATCGGAGAATCCGGGTTTTACCGAATTCAGTGACGATAATCTGTCAGGCTAATAGCCTTTTAATAGCAAGGGAAGGAATCCAGAGTATCTTCGACTCATTAAGAAGCAAAAAGTCAGTGGGAATAGATGGAGTACCTAACATCGTACTCAAGAACCTGCCCCCATTGGCAATAGATATATACACGGACCTGTTTAACAACGCGTTGAATAATGCATATTATCCCGCGCGTCGGAAAACAGCTATCATTCAGCCCATCGCAAAAAAGGGCAAAGACTGTACAAACCCAATGAACATGCGTTCAATAAGCTTACTCCCAAGCATCAGTAAAGCATTTGAAAACACTATTAAGAAAGCTCTGCTAAAATGGGTAGACGACAACAACATTATTCCGAATAACCAATTTAGCTTTAAGGTGGGTCATGAAACCACACATGCCGCAGCTAAACTGGTCTCCGTCATACAATGGAATAAATGTAGGAACCAATGCACAGGTGCCTGTCTGATCGCCTTGGAAAAAGCCTTTGATACCGTCTGGATCGAAGGGTTATATTACAAGCTGATCAGACACGGCATACATAACCCTCTACTATATGTACTTTACGATATGTTAAAGGACAGGATTTTCGCCAGTTGGGAACCGCAACTTCAATTGTTGCAGATGGTTCGCCAACTGGGAAAAGCCAATTATGTATTCTGCATTGAGCAGAACAGCAAATTCACCAATTGCCGCATTGGGCACACATCGTACACAAAACGCGTCCATTGTACACAAAAAAGAAAAACGACAGTAAATTGTTTTCTCTGCCACTGAAACTTTATATTTTACATTATTAAGTTTAAAAAGGACACTAACAAAAAGCGGTGCTAACGCGTTAAAAAAACAAACATAAATCAAAATTAGAAACTTCCTTTGTTTGAAGAATCAAGTTTAAAAACTATACTGTTTCTAAAAACAGTAAAAACGGCCAAAAAACTGTCACCGGTTCACTTTCTCCCATTCAGCATTCAATCGCGGGGCCCCCTTATCAGTCCGCTGAATCTTGGTATTTAAATCAATTGGCAGCGTTCAATGCCAATAAAGTTTGCTGCAACCGCAAGTTGGATTTTCTGCAGCATAAATCCAGGGGCTTAATGCTGTAACGAAAGTGTAGGACAGTTCCGATTCATTTCAGGCTGCATTGATTTGACTGTTTGTTGCTTGTGCAGCAACAGCTTGCAACAGGGAGCGGTACTTTCTCCGATTCTTTTCAACATTTACATTAGCGACTTATTAGATGCACTTCCGCAGGCTATTGCGTACGCAGACGATCTCATAATTTACAGAACAGTTCCGAAAGTTGAGATCATAAATAGTTTAATACAACGAGACTTCAACAACGTGCAGCGCTATTGCGATGACTGGAAACTTAAGATCAACTTCCAGAAATGTGAAGCCATCCTATTTAGAACTCCATTATATAAAGCCACGAACGACACAAGGAAAAACTGGCGTAAATTAGTAATCGTGGGACAGCATGGAGATAAACTGGAAACCAAGAGTTTAGTTCAATACGTGGGTATCTGTCTAGATCAATATCTGTATTTCAACAGACATGTAGAGGCTGCTTTGCTCAAAGCGAAGAAAACTTTTGCTATGACAGTAGGGTAAAAGTCATATGCTACATGACGCTAATCAGGCCAATGCTCATATATGGTTGCCCAGTATGGTTTAACATAGGTCCAAATTTGATGGAAAAGATTCGGGTGTTCGAAAGGAAGTGTCTCAGAACTTGTCTCAGATTATATCGAACACCGGAATCGGACTAAAAAAAGTACTACTCAAATGAGACTTTATATAATAAAGCATACATAAATAGGGTGGATAATTTTATGATTAAATTAATCAGAGGACATATTTCGAGAGCAATAAGCTCCTCCAATAACCTAATTTTCAGGGCTTATTATCCGAACACTCTGTACTATGAGAGCGTGCGTCGCAACGGCTTCGGTCCACCAGAGGCGTTCCTTGATTTGGACATGCAAGGGCTTATACAGGATAGATCCGGAATTCCGCAGGGCTACGACCGGAAAGTCACACGCTTCAGTAGGGCTATCTCCCACAGAGACCGGGACGATAATATTAAATAGCAAATAGCATGTTCTAAATAGGATGGCTTCACATTTCTGGAAGTTGATCTTAAGTTTCCAGTTGTCGCAATAGCGCTGCACGTTGTTGAAATCTCGCTGTATTAAACTATTTATGATCTCAACTTTCGGAGCTGTTCTGTAAATTATGAGATCGTCTGCGTACGCAATAGCCTGCGGGAGTGCATCTAATAAGTCGCTAATGTAAATGTTAAAAAGAATCGGAGAGAGTACCGCACCCTGTTGCAAGCCATTCTTGATATTATACGTTTTATTAGAGGTCACATTACCACTTTTGACCACGAACCTCCTGTCCTTTGACATATCGTAAAGTACATATAGTAAAGGCTTATGTATGCCATGTCTGACCAGTTTGTAATACAACCCTTCGATCCAGACGGTATCAAAGGCTTTTTCCAAGTCGATCAGACAGGCACCTGTGCATTGGTTCCTACATTTATTCCATTGTATGTCAGAGACCAGTCTAGCTGCGGCATGTGTGGTTTCATGACCCGCCCTAAACAGCGTCAACAGTTCTGATGGTAGAATGGCAAATAAAGACCTGGATACCAATGCCGGTAGAATAACAGTATCATCAGCCAGCTTACACAGACGTAGCTTTTCTAGAATTAGGGTAGTATAATATTTAAGTTAAGTTCTTTTAAAAAAAATAAATATGTATATATCTAGAAGTAAGTTAAATTTTAAGAAACACAAAAAAACAAAGTCGACAACGTTTTCCTAATTTTTCTTTGTCATAAATATGTTACAGCCACAAACAAAGTTCTGTCGCCGAAAGGCAATTATACAATAGTCATGTAATGTTTAGCTTACTTAGGGGGTCCGCGTCCAGTAAGTTATAATATAAGATAATTAAGCTAGAATTTATTCATTTTTTGTCTGGGCTCCTCGATAGTATAGTGGTTAGTATACCCGCCTGTCACGCGGGAGACCGGGGTTTGATTCCCCGTCGGGGAGCCTCTGGCGCGAGACTAATGACCTGGCCCGGAAAAAACAAATCATTATGGAAAGTTTAACAAGCCTCAGGACTTGCTAAATAAGGTCAAGACCGGTTCCCGGTTGTAATGCCGATGATGATGATGATCAAGCATTTTTTGTCAAGCGTATAATTTAGAAAGTAAGAACATAAAAATCAAATAAAAAATGTTGCAAAAATGAAATGAAAATGAAGGGAACTTATGAGTGTCATACAAGAAATGAAATGTGACGTAGCGTCAGCGAAATCACCCACCTACTGGCCAACTGACCCGTTAAAAATCCCTGATCTGGTAGACCTTTTTGTATATAAAAATCTATCAACTAACTATCTCCACACAAAACAGAGCTACGATATGAATTCAGATCACTCTGCAATATATCTAGAAATAAGTGAGAATGTCTTCCATAAAGGACAGAACTTGACACAAGTTAACGAATGCACGGACTGGGAAACTTTTAAAATAGAACTCGATCACAATGTCAACCTCAGAGTTCCACTTGAAACCCCGGAGCAGCTAGACAAAGATTTAGAAAAATTGGTTACATTGATACAGCAGACCGCTTGGAAGTATACACCCGAAATAAAAAAAAAGATCCGCGCACAATAATAACTATCCTAGAGAGATCGCACACCTTATATCCAGAAAGAGAAAACAGAGAAATCTACGGCACCTGTCTCCTCGAGATAAAAAAAAATTAAATAACGTCGCTAAACAACAAAAAAGGGCAATCCAAAACCACCTTGATACAACAATCAACATCTAACTTCAAAAGCTAACCAGTGGCTGCAGCACGGATTACTCTCTCTCTGGAAAGCCACGAGGAATATGAAACAGCCGAATACTGAAATCCCGCCATTAAAAATTGAGCCTGGAAAATGGGCCATTAGCAATGAACAAAGAGTCAAACGGTTTGCTGAGGATCTGGAGAACATATTTATACCAAATGAAAGCCAAATAAATTATGAGTCTTCTATAACAGATAATGATAATGTTCTCCAATAAGAACAACTCAATATAAAGCCTGTATCACCTAGAGAAGTTTTGCAAGAAATTAAACGAAATATAAATATAAAAAAATCCCTAGGATTTGATCTTATTTTAGGTAAAAAACCTCAAACCTCATTAACGCAGCACTAAGGTTAAGGTATGTTCCAGATTTATGGAAAATAGCTAAGGTGATAATGATAGCTAAACCAGGAAAACTGTGGGGGGTTTCTCTATTCTACATGAGAAACAACCCACAATTTCAACCAACATTTCCTACCTAATTTCGACCGCCTTACAGCGCGTCAAATCAACCCCATTTCCCCCTACTTACCTGTTCATCTGCAAAGCATGTTTCCACCAAAGACACATAGCTAAACTCATTGTACCACGCAGACAATGCATAAATGAGTTTAGCTTACCTTTTTTGCCATACGGCAACTCGTTTCCATGTCGATTAGCGACAACCAAATCCAGCCGGACGAAGTTGTCGCATCATTGCAGATCCGCTGGGGAAATTTATCAGAACATTCGATGAATCACGTGATAATATTTCCCTAGCGTTACTTCGGCTTTTCTCCAGACACTCATTCGCTGGGGATCAATGTTCTCTTTTTGCAGGTGAATATCATCAGCTCAATTCCCCTCTCTTTCTCAGTTCTGTCTTCGTATAGATCAATGTACACTGAACTCACCATACTACCGAATCGGGTCAACGGGTTCCGCTCAGAACTACATTGATTCATGCACATACAACCAAATCCACCCCAAGATAATCGTACAGCGTGTTTCTGTTCTCTCATTGTCCCGCTCTCTTCGATCATCAGATTACCGATGTAACTTACCACACATCGAAGAACGCGGCAGTGAGAGAGCAGAAGTATGTTCTCTTTTGGTTGTATCCAATTTCTTGCCTTTTCAAGGCAGTCGATTCACGAGATTCAACAGAGGAGGTGGTGTCGCTAACTGCCGCCGCGTGTGCATGCTTATGCACACGCTTGGCCGCGTAATTACAATAGCAATATTGAAGTGTTTCAACTTGTATAAGAATGTATATAAATCAATTTAACAATATTGAAGTGCTTCAACTTGTATAAAAATGTATATAAATCAATTTAATAATATCAATTATAAGTTCTAAGCGGAATAAAAGGAAAGGACCATTTGCCAAATCAAAATAAAGAAAACACTAACCTCAGCGATTTTTCTGTGCCTTTTTATTACCCTTTTGAACATCGTTGGTGAACAATTTATGTGAACGGAGTAACAGTGTTTGTGAGAAAGAGGTGAACCTAGTGCCCGTGTCCGGTACGAAACCTTCTTAAACCCCCACAAAACGACCTAGTGAAACCACATCATACAGACCAATTTCCCTGTTACCTGTTATGTCAAAATTATTTGAAAAACTAATACTAAAAAGGCTAAAACCAATACTAGAAACCAAGGATATTATTCCAGATCACCAGTTTGGTTTCAGGGAAAAACACTCAATTGTAGAGTTCATAGAATCACAAATATAATCGAGAAAACTCTCGTAGACAAACAAGTGTGCTCTACTGTTTTCCTAGATGTAGCACAGGCATTTGATAACGTGTGGCACGAATGCCTTATACTAAAACTGAGAAAAATGCTACGCAGAACATATGCACATCGGATACATATATAGGGTGGATAATTTTATGATTAAATTAATCAGAGGACAAATTTCGAGAGCAATAAGCTCCTCCAATAACCTAATTTTCGGGGCTTATTATCCCCGAGAATTAGGTATGAAGATGCTACTCCGATATTAAAAATAATGCTGGGGTGCCACAGAAAGCGTATTAGGCCCGGTCCTGTACCTTTTATACACCAGTGACATGCCTAAATTATAAAATAACACCATTGCAACGTTTGCTGATGAAACTGCTATAATGGCGATTAGAAACTCTCACGCAGCAGCAGAAAAGGTCCCAGCAGCTGTGAATAAAATCCACAACTAGACAATAAAGTGGAGAATAATGTTAAATGTTTCGAAATCGATTCATACAAACTTCACCAATAAAAAGAAGACTACTTTCCAGTATTCATTAATAACAAGATCATACCATATGAAAATACGGCAAAGTATTTGTGCATCACTTTTGACGCGAAGCTACGCTGAGAAGCTCACGTTAAGAAGAAAAAAGATGAGTTACAACTACGGTACAAAAAGATGTATTGGCTGCTTGGAAGACAGTCTACTCTAGCCATGCACAACAAAATTTTATTATATAAACAAGTCCTAATGCCAGTGTGGACCTATGGTATACAGCTCTGGGACTGTACCAAAAAGAGTAATGTTTAAATCATCCAAAAATTGCAAAATAAAGTTCTCAGAGGAATAGTAAATGCACGCTGGTACATAAGAAACGACGATCTCCATCGGGACCTAAATGCAGAGTTTGTCGCTAAAGTTATCGAAAAATACGCAGAAGCTTACGAACATAGCATCACCATGTGAACGTTGAGGCTATCCAGCACCTCGATACCACGGACATGGTGAGAAGGCTGAAAAGAATAAACGTTTCGAGTTAGTGTAGTGTTAAAAATAGTGTAATGTAGTAAAAGTGATAGCGCTGTAGTAGTATTAGTTGTTGTTACTACTGGTCTCGCTCCCAGGTAGCGTGTCTCCTTGCCCTGAAAAGGATGAGGGATCTCTTAATGACCGCTCCTGAGGGGACCTGATCTGATCGCCGCTGTGCTTGCTCAAACCTTGAGGGAAGAGCAACGACCAACTCGTTCATGGGACGTCGTTTCTAGAATAGTGTCCCACGCCGTGCAACCTGGCGCCTCCTGGTGATGTCCGAAATCGTGAACGCTGTAAGAGTTTAGTTTGTGGGGTTGCCACCACTCTACTCACCGGTTCCTTTTCCTGGTTGGAAGTCGTCTTTGGTGCTGGAGCAGCCAACGTTTTGTAACAAACGCACAATTCCAAATAAGACAAATACTTTTGATATCGTAAATTCACTTTTATCTCATTTACTTGAAAAAAGGACGATTCTCTATGATGTTTGTGGTCCTTCGCACTTCCGCGGGGACTAGGTACATGAATAGAATGAATCCTCGAGATCGCGATACATCACCTTTTAAACAGCATCAAATCGAGATTTGTATCTTGAAAACGAACGTTTCAGAGAAAATTTCGATTTTCGATACATTTCGTGTGATGCTCAATGTTTGTTTTAGATAAGAATTCAGTTTTCTGAATGCTCATCAAACTATTTGCATATGAGGATTTGTACTTGAATTTGGGTTTTCTTTGTTTGTGGCAAATTTGAACATCTGGTTCGATTTGCCATGGATTTGGTTTATTTAATTTACGAGGGATTTTACCAGATTGAAATGTATTTCTGGATTTTGAATTTAGATTATGCCGTGGGGCAAATGCAAAGCGATAAACGAATATTTGATTCGTTTATTGCGAATTTTGGATTCAGTTGAGGTTTTTCAAGATTTTGATTAGTTTTAATGTTTTGGTGTAGGATTACTGGGATTAGGATGTGTGAATGGAGGAAAAAGGTGGTAGGGCGTTTTAGAGCATTACAGTGCTATTAATATAGAACACCAGAACAAAGTGTCTCCGCCTTAATTAGAGACTGTAAGAAAAGTGCTATTGGACACATTCTTATTATAACATTAATTTATAAAACTAAGATCGGGATAAATTGCTCATTAGCCTACTTGGCTAGATTGCAATAATATTGGGTACAATAAATAAAATTAATTAGCTTAAAACAAAAAATAAAAATTAAAAAGTGACATAGAGAGCTTAAATAGCAAGGATAATGTTGATAGCGTTGTTAAAAGTTTCACTGAACATATACTCAGTTATGCGGATAGCAGCGTTTCAAAAATAAAAAATAATATACTTTTGAACTATAAGAGTGCGAAATATGCACCGAAGAAATTCACAAAAGTTTACACAGCTCTTTTTTTCAAAGAATGGTTAAGCACCTGGGCAAGCTAGTAAAGAAGTTCGTCCAAGAAAAACGCAATGAGGAATGAAACACCAACCGTAGGTCTTTAGATAAAGCATCTAAACCTTTTTGGAATAGTGTAAAAATTATAAAAAATAAAAATAAACAAATTCCTTGCCTTGAAGACGGTGGCAACATGTACTACACGGATATTGATAAAGCCAATATTCTCTGTCAGAACTTTTCGCAAAACTATTCTGTTGAGTAACGAATTTAACACTGATTGTCTTGTTCAAAGTTCGATACAGACATTAAACGTCATGTAGTGCTCTGAAAAGCTCTACCATCTCCTTCCCCCACATATACATCCAAATCCCTACACCTTAACTTAAATTCGCAATAAACGAATTCAACATTCGTTTATCGCCCATACATCTAATTCACCATAACCCTTAACTCAAATCCACAAATACATTCTCCCGATAAAATAAAATCCCTGATAAAAATATTCGTTTATCATATACACCCAATTCCTCATAATCCAAACAAACCCAAACCCAATGCAAATCGAACCAGATGTTTAATTTGCCGTGCGCAAACAAAATCCTAATTCCAGTGCATATCCTCATATGCACTACAATTTCATGAGAATTCATAAAACTGAATTCTTATCTCAAAACAAACATTGGGCACCACACCCAGTGTATCTAAATCGAGATTTTGCGTTCGAATCGATCGTTTCAAGATACAAATCTCGATTTGTTTCCGTTTACAAGGAGCATGCATCTTGATCTGCGCGGGCAGTATTTTGATGTTCATTGTCCGTGGAGAAAGTACCCCAGAAGACCATTTGTAAAAAAAGGAATAAGAGGAAATCCAGATACTTTAATAATTTTGTTTCATTGAACAGACTGGTGAGTAGAGCTGTGGCACACCCGCAAAACCTTTTTAGAGGCCGCTGGCTGTGGCCCTGGAAATTGCGGCACTATTTCCACAACGATCAGTCGCTATTCTTCCCGGTTAACTCCGGAAGCACGGTGGCGACCGCAACGGGCCTTCTCAGGAGCGGTCTAAAGAGATCCCTCATCCTTTTAAGGACAAGGAGACACGCTACCTGAGAGCAAGGCCATTATTACAGTCACAACAACTCAAATACCAGCAAGTGCTTTTGTGAGTGAGGCCGAAATTAAAATACTCACGCATGATTTAAATATAAAGAAAGCAGGTGGTCTAGATGGTATTAAAAATATTTTCTAGTCAAAACTGCTTCCCATCAAATTAATGCAGGTGTCCCCCAAGGTTCTGTACTCTCTCCCTTATTGTCATTATATAGATTTAAGAAAGGAATTGCTGTCCTAAAACTCTTACATACTAGTTGTAAAATATACCATAAATGTAATTATCTACCTGATAAAAATTGAATTGTAAACTGATCTCTTGTTTATTACCTAAAACCCAATTCACTCGTTTGCCGATGATAGCACGCTGCGTTTCTCATACTCAACATTCCCAACCAAATTCTTCGAACGTCATTACTGATCAGCAGGTTATGCTTAATACATTGAATTCCGACGTCAACAAAATATATCAATGGGCATTTTCTAACCGAGTAGAATTCAATGCCTTAAAAACTCAGTGCTGTCTCTTGTCGTCAAAGGCGAACCCCAAAATAAATACACTATCGATGAACGGCACTTGCATCGACGAAGCTAAGACACTATCAATCCTCGGCACTCGGATTTATTCGACTCTTAATTGGGGCGACCACATATTTGAAGCTGCGAAAAGTGCGGCCAAATGTATGGGGTTCCTTAAGAGATGCAACACATCCACCCTGGCCACTATTTACAAGGCATATTTCGTCCCAAAATGGAGTTCAACTTCCATATTTGGTCAGGCGCATCCACAACTACACTACACGTGCTCGATAGGATCGAACGAGCAGTGAAACTTATTGGGGACCAATTCCGTCGTTGGAACATAGGCGGAACGTATCTTGCCTACCTCTCTTCTATAGGTATTATCGCGGTCGTTGCTCAACTGAACTTGCTGGATGTGTTCCTCCTCCTCAAAGATTTTCCCGCGATACCCGTCAATCTGCGAATGCGCATCAGTTCATATTGCAAGTCAACTTCAGGCGCACAAATAAACATAGAGAGTCATTCTTTAGCCGAACCACACGAATGTGGGATGCTCTACCTGATCATATGTCTCCTCATCGTTGTAATGTCCAGGCATTTAAGATCAATGTACATCCGTACCTCCTTCGGGTCGTTCTGTACTCTGATATTTAAGAGTACGTCAAAATACCTGCTTATACGCACGTTAGTGTAAAAAAAATATAAACTTTATGCAATTATTTTGAGATAAATATATTTGACCGTTTTTCCAAAAAAAAATCGAGGAGGAGCTTAAGAATTAATTCCTTTTTATCTGCATATTGCACTCGGATTCCGGTAATGGCGTCCGAAAGTTTTCAAAGAAGTAAAACGCTACTATGTTGCCTAGTGTAAAAAGACTAGGCAAAAAGACTAGTGTTGGCGCTGCATCACGTCGACACGAATTCCCAGGAAAGGCAAGGCAAGCGCCAGCCCACAAGTTCCTGGGAAACAACGATCAGCGGCGCACAGATTCTAGAAAGCCACTAAGGAGAACAGGCCCCAGGCCGGGGGCCCACATAAGGCGAGCACACCTGCAGAGCAGCAGGAGTTGCCAGGGGAGCTCCGAGTTGTGAAGAGATAACTGACAGTTTCGATGCACACGATTTACTGTAGTGCGCTCCATAAGGCCACAATAGAAATCAGTGCATAACGAGTAATAAAGGTTAAGGAACTATAGCAGCGGTGTTTCATTTGGAGAATACAAGAACCGTACTGGGCAAGGCAATAACGCCCTTCGTCCAGAGCAGAGTCCGGCTTTGGAAGTACGGTACGCTAACCAAATAAATCGTTTGGCCGGCCAACGCCGGAATACAGTCCACGCCGAGAGAGGGGAGCTGAGACGTTGTCGAAGAAGGCGCCGCCCGCAGAACAGTAATAGTTTTTGGTCCTTCGAGCCGGAGCTCGGCGATAAACGAAGATGCCGAACGAGACCGGCTAAAGCCAGGGGGACGCTGCCGTCCCCTACGGGAGGCCCTGTATACTTAACCTGGAGTGGGCAGCACCGGACCAGGTGTAAGCGCCACAGGAGACGAATCTCCCACACGGCTGGGAGGAGATTACGGCGGACCTGTCGGAGCGGTTGCCAGAAGATGGGAATCAGCGTTATCGCAGCGAAGGAGAGCCACTCTGAAACCCAAATCCCCAAGCGGGGGATCGACCCACCGCACCAACGGGGAGACCAAGATCGAAGCGCGGCGTGGAGCACGAGGCATAATCTCAAGAGGCAGCTCGGTAAGGTCATCGAGGAAAGCCGAGATCGAGGCAAGGTTGGAAGTCGCCAAGCGAGAGCTAGAAATCGCCGAGGCGAAGAAGAAAGTGGCACGAGCGAGACTCGAATTGATGGGAGCATGTTCCGAGGACGAGACTAGCCAAAGTGAGGCTACCGAAGATGAGTAGCAGTGGGACCCTTGCGAGCCATGGGACAATCTAACGAGGCTGCCCAAAGAAAGGCGAGGGGGGCTAAGCCGCGGGGGCGGAGGCTAACTCACGAGAAGGGCTTACTCACGAGGACACGAAGAGGAAAGGAGCGACACCCAGGATCAGGCCAAGCCATAGCCAGGCTCTCGCAAGCACCCCAGGAGCAATTACCTCGAGGCAAATGATCGAGTTACCCCATTCCAACGGTGCTAGCAAAGAATGGCTGGCTTTCAGGAGATCGTTCGAAGATACGGCCATCGTACACGCGCAGAACTAGGCGCGTCTTCGGGGGGCTCTTCAGGGAAGGGCCAGAGAAGTCGTTAGAAGTCTCCCATATAGTGCCGACGACCCACAAGAGGTAATGAAGGGACTGGAGACTCGCTTTGGAAGACCGGGAGCGTGGGCCCTTGCAGAGCTAACGAAGTCAAGGGGACTGCCTCGAGTCACAGAGGATCCGAACGAGATTGGAGTCTGGCCGGCCGGGTGACGAACTCCGAGGCCACCATCAGGCCACTGGGAAAGGAGCTATATTTGAGCCCACCTGAGACTGTAAAGGAACTGACTGCCAAGATGCTGCGATTCACGAGGTACAGGTGGTTCATGTATCAGTACAGCCATCGAAGGGAGGCCCAGCCGGAACTGAGGGTCTTCAGCGACTTTGTGAGACTGGAGGCAGACATGAGTGCCTATTTCGCCCCACCCGAAATATTTTGGGTTGGCGCAAGGCTAATAACCTTGCCCGAAAAAACAAATTATTATGAAAAATTTAACAAGCCTCAGACTTGCTAAATAAGGCCAAGATGATGATGAAATATCTTGGGAGCCGATGGGAGATTACCATCAACACGCATCATCCCAAGAGGGGTGCCACTCCAGGGGATAGCAATCCATGCTGCTCGAAAAAGTGGCGCACCTAGGAACGGAAGCAAATTAGAATGTCCAGTTTGCCTCAAAGAACACGACGTCTCCAGATGCCCCATATTTGAGGGGGCCAGTATTGGCGAAAAGTGGGATCTGACGAAGAAGGCAAGGCCTTGCTTTAAAAGCCTTGGGTCCAAACATCGAAGATCGTATTGCAAGGCGCCGCCGTGCGATAAGTGCACAAGATGGCACCACGTCACCCTCCACCCAGGCGAATTTCCACCAAGGATGGCGCCAAGAAGAGAAGGTAGGTCACGCCATGACATCTCCCCATCGAACAACGATCCCGAGCAAACCAGAGGAGAACTGGTTACTTCCATGCGCACCGTCAGTAGCACCAAATCATACCTATAGATGCTTCCAGTGGATCTCTACGGGCCGAAGGGATCGGCCTGAGTATTAGCTCTGCTTGATGAGGGATCCACCATTTCGTTGCTGGACTCGTCAATCTACGAAATGATCGGTGCGAAAAGCAGACAGGAAGGCTCGTTCTGGAGACAGTCGGTGGACTGTGCATCGGGATTAGCGACCCGCAAAGAGTCCAAGTGCGAATCAGGCGAGGCCATAGCCAAACTGGAAGTTGGATCAAGGTAAGAACCATCCCCAATTTTAAACTTTCGAAGCAGGAGATGAGGAATGAGACGATTGAAGGATGCAAGCACCTACGAGACCTCAGAGACCAGTATACCTTCACCCAGCAAGAGCGTAAATTACTTATTGGTTAGTACAACTGGGGTGTGATAGTTACAAGGAGACTGAGGAAAGGGAGAAACACCGAACCAGTTGCTTCACTTATCAGTTTGGAATGGCTCTTGGTGAGGAACAGCGCGCCAGTGAGATTTGTCAGCTACGGCAGGACAAAGGAAGATGAAACGGAATTGCTCGTTAGACGTCACTTCGAAATCGAAGCAAAAAGTAGACCCGGAAGGGGAAAGGAAAAGAAAGAATTGACAACTCCGCGTACAGTACATTCCACCGGAACATCACATTGGCGAGACAAAGCTGAAAATGTATCCTACATCAGTGAGGGAGTAGCCATTTACACCGACCCAACAACTCGATACAAATACAACTGGTGTGATGTCATAGAAGAGTGGCTGCCTTGGCAAGAACATGGTGGTCAACCCGACGACAGTGCCAATCGACTGATGACTCTCTACGAAAGCGACCACTATCGCTGGTGCACGAAAACAAACCAATGGATTCCTAAAGCTCTGGAAACGAATGCTGAACAATTCGAAACTGAATATTATCGTTGGCATGTTAGCAAGAATCAGTGGATATCAAAGAATCAGATATCCGTGAGTGGGGATACGTATGGTTTTGGAAATGGCTAACGGACATACACAGACAAGGATGGAGCTATATTCTTTTGGGACACCGAGAAGAAAGTATGGTTTCCGAAAATCGATGATGACTTTATGGCAAGGTATCAAATGGGTTATGGCTATATCGACAACACAACATCAACGGCGGGACAGCAGAGAGAGGAACAAACAAAACCCCCAAACAAGCTGGTAAAGCAAGTGGTCAAAACTAGTTCACCTGCAGAGAGTATAGCTGGTATAAAAAAGTCTACTACAGAGCCACCACAATGGTTCGATTTGGATCCGATGGACGAAGAAAGTCTAACGCCGAACCATTTCCTGCTGGGGCGTTCTTGCGATGGGATGACACCCGATGAATTTGACGACCACGAGCTTGTTGGTAGGTTGAGCCGGAGAACAGCGCAGCGGCTAACAGCCCATCTCTGGAGAAGATGGATTGAATAATATCGGCCAACCCTGATGTCAAGAACGATCCCCAGACGAGATGCCACCGGCCCACAAGTTGGAGATGTAGTCCTGGTGGTGGATTCTTCACTGCCCCGCAGTACCTGGCCTTGCGGAGAAGTACAAGCTGTGCATCCTGGACCCAACGGAATGATTAGAGTCCTGGATGTGAGGATGACATGGGGAACACTGCGAAGACCAACGCGCCGAGTCGTGGTGTTAGTTCCAGCTGTGAAATCGCCATCACATGATTGGAGGGAAGCCATTTTGGACTAAGTTTTAGTCATTTACAAGCTGTCATTCCATGTACATCGATCGTATAAGAGGTGGATGTCGATAAGCGACATTTACGCCATCGCATTCTATTCTGTTTTCAAATGAAAAAAAAAAAATGTTCCTCAACCTACGGAATTAATTAAATCGACTTTGGGTGAACATTCTGTGAGTCATTCAATAGCAAAAAGGTGGTTTGATTGTGATTTCGTGAAGGACATTTTAGTCTTGAGCACGCTCCGCGTCCAGGTGCAGTAAAAAAATTGACGACGAATAACTTCAAGTTTTACTGGGTGAAAATCCATGTCAAATTCGAGAAGAGCTTGCAGAACAGTTAGGAGTTTCTCACTAAACAATACCACTTCGATTACATGTAATCGGAAAAATGCAAGAGTTGACATCTGAATAATTTTGTTTTCTCGATACAAAGGAAAAATTTTTCTGCACAAACTCATTACGAGTGATGCAGAGTGGATTTTGTACGGCAATCCTAAAAGCCGAAAAGCCTGGATCCAGGCCAGCCTTCAACACCATTTGCAAAACCGAATATTCATGCCAAGAAAGTGTTACTCTGTGTCTGGTGGGATTGGAAAGGAGTCATTTAATACTACCTTCTGGAACCGGGTCAAACTGTTATGAATTGTGGGCCCACTTGTCGAATTAAGTGATACTATAGAAGAAAAACGACCATTTACGGGCCAAAGAAGGCGCAAAGTGTTGTTACTGTATGGCAATGCTCGTCCATATACAGCAAAACCAACCCAGGAACTAATTTACTCCTAAGGTTGAGTAGTTGTGCAGAATACGGCGTATTCTCCAGACTTGGCGCCTTCTGATTACTACTTATTCAGATCGAGGTCGTCTTATTTGAACGCCCTCTCGTCTTGCTCTTTGGAGTTCGCGAAATTATTCAGCACTAGGGATATTAAAGTGCAGATTTCAGTCCCCATGGTACAATTATATTTTTATAAACGTACATGCCCCAATAGCATCTACGGACGAAGGACACGTTCTACGAGACCCTAGAGGAAGTATTTGATGGGATCTCATCATTCGATGTTAAAATCCTCCTCGGGGACCTCAACGCAAAAATTGGAAAGGAAGATGTCTTCCAACCAACTATAGATAAAGAAACCCTACACGACGTTTCAAATGATAATGGAATTCGTATTATCACGTTCGCGGCTTCAGCAAGCCTGGAACTGAAAAGCACGATGTTCAAGTACAAGCAAATTCATAGGGCCACATGGATGTCACCGGACGGCGTAACGCGTAACCAAATAGACCACTTCCTCATAGACAAAAGACACCACTCGAATATCCTTGACGTAAGATCATATAGAGGAGCAGATTGCGACTCCGATCATCTTCTAGTGGTAGGCTAAATCAGGAGTCGGCTCGCAGCAAACCCGCATTGGCAGCCACGGGAGTAAAGCAAAAAATTCGACATTGATAAACTAAAAGACCTACGCAAAAGGGCTGAATATCAAGACGAACCAACGAATAGATTTATCATCCTAGAGAGTGGGAGCAATGAGGAAGAGGCAGCCAATAGTGTGGGCACTAAATGGACATCGATCAAAGACACAATCAAACAAACAGCACAAAAGGTATTAGGATTTAAGAAAACAATTAAGTCCAAACCTTGGTTTGACGATGAGTGCAAGGCTTAGAAAGATATGATGAAGTCAACGCAGAAAGATAAGCGACGATTCAGAAAGAGACAATGAGACTCTTCAAACACAAAAAACGCGAAAGGGAAAAGACCCGGATCGAAAAAATCCTAGAAAATTTCAGAGCAAAGAACATGGGAGTTATGTATACCGGCCTAAATCCAATTGGCAATGGATACCGAGGGAGAGCCAAAATAATTCGAGACACAAACGATTGTCTGGTCACAGAAACAAACAATATCGTGACAAGACGGAAGCAGTATTTTGAAAACCTGCGCAATGCGTGCACCCATCAACCACAAATAAATGCACCAGACGTACATACAGCCGAGCCTCAGATCCCAGAGCCCTCTTTCAACGAAGTTGTAAACGCAATAAATAGATTGAAAAACAAGGCTCTCGGGGTCGACTGCATACCGGCAGAGCTTGTGAAGCATGGAGGAGAGACAACCGCTCGAAAGATCCACCAGCTCGTCAAAACAATATGGGATAAGGAAGTCACTCCGGAAGAATGGAAAATCTCCCCATTTTCAAAAAAGGCGACAGATCTGACTGCGAAAACTACAGAGAAATATCATTGCTCCCAACCACATACAAAATACTAACAAATGTCATACTGGCGAGAATCACACCGTACGCAGAAGAAATACTGGGAGACTACCAATGCGGATTCCGTAGGAACCGATCAACAAGCGACCAAATGTTCAGAATAAGGCAACTGCTGGAAAAGAAGTGGGAATACGGAGAGACAGTTCACCAACTGGTCGTTGCCTCTGCCTATCCGACTCCCCCGTTGGGATTCTCAATGTCGACTTTCGTTAATTCACGTATTTAAACGTACTGCGGGCCGGCGGTTTCCTTTTCGGTTATTTAACACTAAACCTACCGACGTATTATATATACTTATTTCGACCGATGGCGGTCAAATGACCGCTTTTGAAATAAACATTATAGTCTTTTCCAGTTGATTGTAATTAATACAGAATTTAGCATAAACAATAAACACAAAATAATTATCATATAATAATTATAAAACATTTATTTTTCGGGCTCTCAAAAGCGGTCATTTGACCGCTCTGGTAGGTTTAGTGTTAACTTCGCTACGCGGATACCTCCTCGTCGGAGTTCTCTAACTGTACTCCGGTTCGACTGTTCTTTGTCCTGCGGTTTCCTGTTTCGTCACAGGCCAGATGTGCGGTTGCACCCGCACACACAGACGCGGATGTGGCTGCCTGTGTGGCCGAAGAACTTCCTGGGAACCCGGAGTTCACACCTTTTGTCGATCGGTGTATCTTTGGTGTGGTTTATTATTCCTAGCGATCCCTTTTTGGCCACAATAATTATCTTCGGTTGTGATAATTATATTTCCTTTTCCCTATGAGAACAGACTTTTAGTTAATTGCTGTTTCTCCGCAATGGCTTTGTTTGGACATGTGCGCTTTGCGGTTTTGGGATCTTGTAGGGAATTAGAGGTGCTAATTACTATTTGCGTACATGAGAGATATGAATCATCCTGCTTGTGGTTTTAGGGAATTGCATTGATTAGATGAAATTGCGTAAATGGATTTGAATTGAATGGATGAATTGAATTCAATATTAGGAACTTTTGAACGTTAAGTGCGATTGGATTTTACTATTGAATTTAATGTTGGGGTATTTGGCATGTTACCTTTGTTTCAGGCGGAAGGAAGGACTTTTGAGGAACGTGTCTCTGGGCACTTGTAATGGATATAGGTGAGTATGTTCCTTCGTGGAACGACGATATCTCAACCTATAGTGGGTTGTGTGGTTCGTAGAACCGCCACTTGCCGCCCTAATACAAATTTGAATGAACGAAAACAAAGGGCAAGTTAGAATAGAAAACTACCTCTCAGACCCATTTGAAATACGGGACGGACTAAAACAGGGGGATGGCCTATCACCGTGTGTTTTTAACCTTCTGCTCGAGTATGTCATCAGAAAGGTACAAGACGACAACATGACCGGATCATCCCTGAACGGGGTCACACAGGTGCTCGCATATGCGGATGATATCACCGTTTTGGGCGATAATCAAGAAACTGTAAGTAAAAACTGTGAAATCATCATGCAAGCGGCAGAAGAGGTGGGCCTAGAAATAAATTACGACAAAACAAAATACATGATTACGGCGAGAGCAGGTGGACCTCAGGGAACATATATAAACGTCAGAGGCAAGATATTCGAAAAAGTTAAAGAATTTAAATATCTGGGAACGATACTGACGGCCAGTAACGAAATGTCGAAGGTAATTAACAAAAGACTACACTCCGGTAACGCTAGTTGGCATGCAGTCAGTAAACTGCTGAAATCCAAACTGCTCTCACGTAACATAAAGATCCGTGTCTATAGAACCATAATCATACCGATTACATGCGAAACATGGGGTCTCACAAAACGGGAAGAAAACAAATTCCGCGTATTCGAGAATAAAGTTTAAAGGGGTATCTTTGGCGGCAAATATGACGAGGAGACAGGACAATGGAGGAAACTTCACAACCACGAATTGGAAGAGCTATACCGCAAACCTACAATAGTGAGAGTAATCAGGTCGCGAAGATTAAGATGGGCTGGACATGTGATGCGAATGGACAACCATAGGACCGTGCGTAGAATTCTTGACGGTAGACCAACGGGAAAGAGACCGCACGACGGCCGCGACGGAGATGTTAGTACAATGTTAGGTTTGACCTTGAGGAGATTGGATTGGATGGTCGAGCGTGGAAAGAGCGTGTCCAGGACATGGGACGATGGCGGGGTCGAGGCGGTGGGGTCATGAACTTCCGGGTTCCTACAGGCCAATAAATAGTAGTAGTATAGTAGTCTATAGAACCATAATCATGCCGATTGCTATATACAGATGCGAAACATGGGGTCTCACAAAACGGGAAGAAAACAAATTCCGCGTAATCGGGAATCAAGATTTAATGGGTATCTTTGACGGTGAATATGACGAGGCCGCAGGACAATGGAGGAAACTGCACAACCACGAACTGGAAGAGCTATACCGCAAACCTACAATAGTGAGAGTAATCAAGTCGCGAAGATTAATATAGGCCGGACAAGTAGCGCGAATGGGCAACGATAGGACCGTGCGTAGAATTCTTGACGGTAGGCCAACGGGAAAGAGACCGGTAGGACGACCGCGACGGAGATGGGAGCACAATGTTAGGTTTGACCTTGAGGAGATCGGATCAGATGGTCGGGCGTGGAAGGAGAGTGCACAGGACAGGGAACGATGGCGGAGTCGAGTCGGTGAGGTCTTGAACTTCCGGGTTCCTAGAGGCCAAAAAATAATAATAATAATAATAATAAGATGTAAGTCCAACTCTCCTCTTGGTGTCTTGGCCTCAGGAGGCTATTTCTCCATTGGTGGCCTGATCTTCGACGAACTCCAAAGAGCAAGACGAGGGTCGCAAAAAGCAATAGGAAACCAGCCTAAAGAGCTAATCAGCCTTGAGAATGACAAATAAAAGTCAGTCTGTGGAGAGAGTGGCCGGAGATGCAGTGTGTTTTAGTTCGTAGGCGGTGCGTTGTTATATACCATACTGTGCAGCTCAATGCATCCTGCATTTTACACATCCTTTAGTGCAATAATAAACGAAGATTAGCACACTAACCAAATATTTTCTACAAGCATAACTCTTGAGACTCAACGTAGTATTCACCTTCTGTTTTCTTTAGTGGTGTTGAATAACACTCGTTATGTTGTTTGCTGTGGTAGACTTTACCGATGGAGGCATGTAAAATAAGTTTTATAATCCGCCATCATAACAATTTATCCGTAGAACCAAAAACCCAGATGCGCTCAACTTGTTCATCCTATCCTTCCTGTATTTCCTCACGGTACTAAAATTCGTTTTGGTGCATACATATGGTGAAAAACGAAAAAGAATTAGAAATCATATTTGTGTCTTCTGCCCGAATAAATTCACGTTTCTCAACGTGCTTAATGATCCACACCAGACATTACACCGATGGAGTTAGTCTAAACACTTCACCTTAAGTGGAATTTAACAAACGCATAGCACAATTTCTGTTGTAGGTCATTATTATTGCTTCGGATTTATCACGTGTAAAAATAAATCTTTTGTTGAATCAATTTTCAACGAAGTCGGCCAAACTGCGGAGAATGGAAGGAAGACGCGCAAGAACAAATAGCACAGTCAGGTTAGTTAGGTGATGAGCGTCCGAGATCCAGTAAGTTCATATCGGATAAATATAAAACCAACCATCCACTCATTGTACTACAGTTGGAATGGGCCTAAATGCATTTGATTGCGTTTGGTAAATCAATAAGTTTAACAGTCTTCTGGTTCGTCCTGTATCTTGTATCTTCTCGACGAAAAACATGGAATTGTCGAGGAACTTCAAGGAGCCATGTATCAAAATTTGTAGCCCGCATTCGCAAGGGGAACGAAAAACAAGAGAAAAAACCAACCCACATGAAATGAGTGTTGAATGCGATGGATAGAATTTTCGAATTGCACTCCCTCAATGTTGTGATAGCCAAGACGAACACTTTTGCAATCGATATGTCAGTGTGCGAATGGCGATTGATATATAAAAACACCTATTAAGAGTATTCAGTCTTGTTGCTGCATTAGCAGGCAACAATTGCTTCCACCCGCCACTCCCTAATTATCTTTCATATATAATATTATAGGCATCAATTTTTTTCTTCTTTGCAACCCCTAGCTTCAGTTGCAAGATGCCTTCCACCCTGTTCACCCAGTGGAGTGCCCATACTTGACGATGCACCACACGAAGCATATCCTATTCACCTACTGAAGGTCGGGGAAGCAAGTAGGCTTGTTTGCCAGTGTGTGAACGTGCAGCGCCGACCATAGTCCACGTATCGTCACCATGAGCATGTCGCCGTTGTAAACGCACTGCCTGTCGTACATAATGAATGATAGCTTAACACATACGCACTATTGTCCTTTCTCTCTTTTTCTCTCGCACTCACGCTCACTCTCTCTTCGTCACGATAGCTTTGCATGTTCACGCACCAGCATACATCACACGCATCGCGTTACCTAACTTAATATGCTCATCCAAATGCATTTTACAAATCCACGAAATGCATCCCTGTGAGTGAAATGCACTTAATACACAGAAAATTAAAATTGGTTATATTTCATTACGCGAGAACAGCTAAGTGCATCCCCGATTGGGGTGGGCATGCCCCCGCTGGCTGAGGATGGGTCTTTTTTATTTGCTGGTTTGTAGTGCAACGCTATAAGTTACCTCTAAGTGCATTCAAGATGACTATACTACCAAAAAAGGGAACAGAAAAATCATCCCCTTACGAGCAGCCCCACATAAATCACACACGTGATTGAACAGCCGCAGGATAAAAAGAAAAGGCGCATGACCTTGACATAAGTCCAGGCTTTTGGTTTGGTATTGTATTTTCGATTTTTGTCTTCGAATCCTTTTTGGATTCCAGGAACATTGAAGAGCCAGACATTGTGACTACGTACGAGCATGTGATGCAGTTGGTGGCTTCGGGTGGCAGGTTATGTGATTTTCCTTTCGTGTGGGGCGAACACCTAGTTTTTGTGTTCTTTAATGCTCTCCATTTTTGGTTTTGCCGATTGGGAGGAGCAGACAAAGGAGATGGCAGACAAGGAAATCGGAAGAAAATGTGTTTTATGATACAGCAAATGTGCCTAGTCCGGGTGGCACACGCAACTCCCCATTAGAAAGTGATAACACAAAAGTATAGCTCATGGTGTGCAGGTCTCATACGGAAAGCATGGAGCAATGAAGACCGAATAAGGTTGTTTTACCCAGAGAAGTAATCCGTAGGGGACGCAAAGGAGACACTTGCAGAAGGTTGCTCAAGTTTAGCTATACGCCTGTTTGCGTTATTCTTGCTAAAGTTTTCGGTATTTTCCCAAAAACTTGTGTACGAAATGATTGACTTTGACCTCGAAAGTGAGTGGGTTTCGGTCCATTGCACCGGCTCTCTTCCTTTCCTTGCTAGCTGCATGCCTTGATACCCTGACTACACCAAGCAAGTTTTTACATAAGCATCTCGCATATATGAACATGTTGCTATTTGGTTTGGATGCTTTTATCTTTTGTGATATCTTAAGATACACCTCCTCCCACTCAAACTACGAGATATAAATATTGGGACGATGAACTCTTCTCAGGTTGAGTAGCATCATGATAACGCCTTGGTCGGTAGTTAGTTTATCTCTCTTTTGTAGAGATCCTACTTTTGATAAGGACATTGTCCTTTGCAGCGAAAGTGAGTGTCGGCAAGCATGAAGTTTTATATCAGTGGTGAAGCAGAAGGGTGGTCACTAACTTTCCAGCTTATTTCCAGCTCGATTTACAAACTATCGTAAGTCTACTTTGAATCTTTTATCCAGAACAACGCGCGCAATGCGAACACTGGTATGGAAGATAGAAAGAATAGCAAACTGCTAATTGACTGGAAAAGGAAACGCCACATATGAGGAAGTTCGAAATAGGTCATTGCCTCCACATGATACAGACTTCAAGTAAGAATCAGAAAATTGAAAACTTGTTACCGCACAGTAAAGAGTTTGTGAATAATAGGAGGGATGGGGCCAATCTGTCACCTGGCAAATACCTTAGAATAATTATGGTACGCTCGACATGATAACCACAATCATTCGGTGAAATGATCTGCCTCCAAGTTTTTGTAGCTGTTGACACTTAGTCATAAATCACCTTCTTCGATATTTGAACCAAGAGGTATTGCAGTTGGGATAATTGGCCACTGGAAGTTGAGTGTTTCTGTGAACGGTTAACCACGATAGAATTATATAAATGTGAAGCTACAAGAAAATTCAGATAATCCGTGATGCCCTTTAAAACCCGACAATTAAAACTATGATATTTAAATTCAGAGAATGTATATGTCCGAACAATTTACGAATGCTCTAAGCAGCTGCAAATGCAACGCAAGCGACCAAGTAAAATAAGGTTGGAAAACTATGACATTGCTCATGATGGGCAAAGCAGTAGGCAATATCAAGTTTTGAAAACATCGCAACACACCAGTGACCAAATTTAGTAACTTGGACTTAGCAAACATAAACGTCCCGCAGAGAAATAATAACAATCGACACAACTACTAGGTCCCCGACTTTCTCCATAAATCTTATCGAAACAAGGCCTCCGTGTGATATTATGGTTGTCTGAAGGGTTTTGAGGGGAAGAAGATGAAGATTCCAGGACATCTGAAAAGGAACCTATGTTATTTGATTTTAATTCGGCCAGTAGTTCTACTCACCATACCGTTTACGGCTCCAACGAACCTGTCTTCCGAAGGCTATGAAGTGTCAACTCTAATTCATCCATTTTTGACATCA
Source organism: Microdon myrmicae (assembly GCA_963931805.1). Taxonomy (NCBI): domain Eukaryota; kingdom Metazoa; phylum Arthropoda; class Insecta; order Diptera; family Syrphidae; genus Microdon; species Microdon myrmicae. The sequence continues at coordinate 2,083,571 of OZ007500.1, read as the reverse complement.
ATACTAGCACCTCTGTTCTAAAACAGCGCTTCCTAAATATTTCCCTCTAAATTCTTTCCATATCCTGTACGACTCCTCACCATCGTAGTTAATGCTTTAACTCAAGCTCAAATAAATTAAGTTCCCTCGTAAGTTATTTTTATTATTTATTGCCATTGCCTCCTTCACCAGAGGTAGATCGTTCTTAGATATCTTGCTAATCGACTCACGACTGAGATTACTTAACACCAACAGACGAAACACAAACTGTTTACGGACAATTGAATACGACAGTGAGCACTGTGCATTCACGGCAGTAATAGAGCTTCCGAACGAGCTCGCAGATCTGGAGGAATTCGTGATCCCGCAACCCCATAACTACGGGCAATGCGATGGCCGCGGTTCAGCAGATCATTAACAAGAGAACTTCGTTCGAACGACTTTAATCTGCCAGTAAACAGAAACCTGACAAATGACGAAATCGACAAATACATCCAACAAATGGACGAAACCGTAAAACGAACAATGGACAAAACAATTCCCAAAACAACAGTTACAGATCACATAAACATGTACAGAAACACAACAATAAACGCACTCCACAAGAAAAAGAGCAGACTGCTATCGAAACTAAAACAATTACACAGACAGTTTACAGACAGACAAGATCAGGAGAATATATCACTGAAACCCCGATTAAAAAACCTCCAACAATTACTTAAAGCTAATTATAGATTAGCAACAAAATTGTATTGGAACAACAGAATTCGAGCTATAAAAACTAATAACCCGAATATGTTCCCACAAATAAATAAAATATTCAGGAGAAATAATCAAAACGAGATTCAGTGTCTCCAAATTCCACATACTGATGTAAACAAGCAGCTGCTAACCAACATTGGCATAGATACCGAGAACGTTATCCTCAATAGTGAGCTCTTCGTGATCGAAGATCCTTTGGAAAAGGAGAATGCTGTGGGAACTGTCTTTCAGGAAATGTACAAGGTGCAAGCATTCACCCCAATCACGACCTGGAGGACAGAATTCTACTGAATCACCTGCACCTCCGAAATGAAACTTCACGTTGACAATCGGAGAATCCGGGTTTTACCGAATTCAGTGACGATAATCTGTCAGGCTAATAGCCTTTTAATAACAAGGGAGGGAATCCAGAGTATCTTCGACTCATTAAGAAGCAAAAAGTCAGTGGGAATAGATGGAGTACCTAACATCGTACTCAAAAACCTGCCCCCATTGGCAATAGATATATACACGGACCTGTTTAACAACGCCTTGAATAATGCATATTATCCCGCGCGTCGGAAAACGGCTATCATTCAGCCCATCGCAAAAAAGGCAAAGACTGTACAAACCCAATGAGCATGTGTTCGATGAGTTTACTCCCAAGCATCAGTAAAGTATTTGAAAAAATCATTAACAAAGCTCTGGTAAAATCGGTAGACGACAACAACATTATTCCGAATAACCAGTTTGGCTTTAAGGCGGGTCATGAAACCACACATGCCGCAGCTAAACTGGTCTCCGTCATACAATGGAATAAATAAAGGAACCAATGCACAGGTGCCTGTTTGATCGCCTTGGAAAAAGCCTTTGATACCGTCTGGATCGAAGGGTTATATTACAAGCTGATCAGACACGGCATACATAACCCTCTACTATATGTACTTTACGATATGTTAAAGGACAGGAGGTGCGTGGTCAAAAATGGTAATGTGACCTCTAATAAAACGTATAATATCAAGAATGGCTTGCAACAGGGAGCGGTACTTTCTCCGATTCTTTTCAACATTTACATTAGCGACTTATTAGATGCATTCCCGCAGGCTATTGCGTACACAGACGATCTCATAATTTACAGAACAGCTCCGAAAGTTGAGATCATAAATTTAATACAGCGAGACTTCAACAAAATGCAGCGCTATTGCGATGACTGGAAACTTAAGATCAACTTCCAGAAATGTGAAGCCATCCTATTTAGAACTCCATTATATAAAGCCACGAACGACATATGGAAAAACTGGCGAAAGCTAGTTATCGTGGGACCGCATGGAGATAAACTGGAAACCAAGAGTTTAGTTAAATACCTTGGCATCTGGCTAGACCAATATCTGTATTTCAACAGACATGTAGAGGCTGCTTTGCTCAAAGCGAGGAAAACTTTTGCTATAACAAGGAGGCTATTTCACAGTAGCCAACTTGACAATAGGATAAAACTCATATGTTGCATGACGCTAATCAGGCCAATGCTCATATATGGTTGTCCAGTATGGTTTAACATTGGTCCAAATTTGATGAAAAAGATTCGGGTGTTCGAAAGGAAGTGTCTCAGAAGTTGTCTCAGATTATATCGAACACCGGAATCGGAATACAAAAAATACTACTCAAATGAGACTTTATATAATGAAGCCTGCATAAATAGGGTGGATAATTTTATGATTAAATTAATCAGAGGACATATTGCGAGAGCAATAAGCTCGTCCGATGACCTAATTTTCGGGGCTTATTATCCAAATACCCTGTACTATGAGCACGGGCGTCGCAACGGTTTTGTTCCACCAGAGGCGTTCCTTGATTTGGACATGAAAGGGCATATACAGGATAGATCCGGAATTCCGCTGATCTATCATGTAAGTAGATCATCCGTAGACGGCCGATTGTGCTACGACCGGGAAGTATCGCGCACCGAAGAAGAGCTCTAGCGCTTCAGCAGGGCTATCTCCCACAGAGACCGGGACGACAGTATTGGACAGCGTCAACAGTTCTGGTGGTTGAATGGCATATAAAGACCTGGATACCAAAGTCGGTAAAGAATAACTGTATTATCAGGCAGCTTACATAGACTTAGTTTTTCTAGAATTAGGGTAGTATAAGATTTAAGTTAAGTTAAGTTTTTTTAAATAAAATTATATCAAAAATAATGTAGGTTAAATTTTAAGAAAAAAAAAAAAAAAAAAAAAAAAAATATATATATATATATATATATATATATATATATATATATATATATATATATATATATATATAATTATAAGTACGAGGGTTGCCTCTTATGTTTCGGGATCTGGCAACCCTAGTGTTGCAATCCGGCAATTGCAGCTCTGTCGTAAAGTTGAACATTTTTGAGGTTATACGCACTCAGAACGTTTTGACATACGAGAGCTATTGGTGTTGTTTACAGTAACTTAAAAGATTCATTCCGGCCCAAAAATGGAATTAAATCGTTAACATTTTCGTGCGATTATTTTTTACAACTTTCGGCGTGGATTAACTCAACAGCAGTGCATGGATGAACTGAATTCAATTTTTGGCGATGAAGCTCCATCAAGGACCAGTGTTTATCGATGGTATGGTGAATTCAATCGTGGTCGTAGTTCACTCCAAAATGAATTTCGTGAAGGTCGTCCAAAATCAGTTGTTGTTCCGAAAACCATTGATGCTGTGCGCGAACTGATATTGGAAGATCGTCATGTGACCTATCTTGAGATTGAGACAACCTTAGGCGTTAGTGGAACCAGCATACATTCAATATTGCATAAACATTTGACTGTCAAAAAAATTTGTTTGCGTTGGATCCCACACAATTTGTCAATCGCCCAAAAAAAGGCTCGTGTCAATTGGTCGAAAGAAATGCTCAAAAAATACGGTCGCGGTGCTTCGAAACACATCTATGACATCGTGACAGGTGATGAATCGTGGATTTACGCGTATGAGCCCGAAAGTAAACAGCAGTCGACTGTCTGGGTGTTTCAAGATGAGCCAAATCCAACAAAAGTTGTTCGCGCACGAAGCACTTCCAAGCAAATGGTCGCCTGTTTTTTTCGGAAAAACTGGACATGTCGCAACCGTACCACTAGAACAACGCAGAACAATCAATTCTGAGTGGTACACAACCATTTGTTTGCCAGTTGTCTTCCAAGAAATCAGGAAAACCAACCGCCGAAGACGGATCACTCTTCACCACGACAATGCGAGCTCTCACACATCGGCTGCGACAACTGCATTTTTGAGCACCCAAAACATCGATTTGATGGGTCATCCGCCGTATAGTCCTGACTTGGCACCGAATGACTTCTTTTTATTCCCGTACGTAAAAAACAAGCTGAGAGGTCAACGTTTTTCGACACCTGAAGAAGCGGTTGCTGCATTCAGAATGCATGTGTTGGAGATACCTCAATCGGAGTGGCAAAAGTGCTTCGACAATTGGTTCAAACGCATGCAAAAGTGTATAGATCTTCATGGGGAATATTTTGAAAAACAATAAAGTGATTTTCGATGATCAATATTTGTTTTTGTTCTCTAATTCCGAAATATAAAAGGCAACCCTCGTACTCCCACAAACAAAATTCTGTCGCCGAAAGGCAAATTTTACAATAGTTATGTAATGTTTAGCTTAGAGCGTCTGCGTAGTACCAGTAAGTTATAATACAAGATAATTAAGCTAGAATTTAAGCATTTTTTGTCTAGCAAGTAATTTAAAAACTAAGAAGATAAAAAGAAAATAAAAAAATGTTTAAAAAATGAAAATGAAAAATCCATTGCCTCCTTTTTCAAGCAGTACTGCGGTATAAAAATATTCACTTTATTAATTCATCCTAAAACTAACTATTACTTTGAGCTGGCAATTAATCACGAACTGTCTTTTTATTTTCACATGTACCTGCCTATCAAGAGGCCCCTGCTCTGACTGACTGTAAATTATAAGACTAAACAAAATTCGGCCTGTCTCCATTGTCGCGATGTGACTGTGAACTAACAGTTTATCTCAAATTCACCTCCGTCATTTCCATTCCACAATACTTTACTGGCGACACTTTTGTTCCTTATTTCTTTTATTTCAAATACTTACTAAACTCCGTTGGCCCATTTGTTCCCAATTTATTGATCCATTCACAATTAAGAATACACTAACTCAGCTTAAAAACCAATTTACTCCTGGCCCAGTCGAGCTCCCCGCTATACTGCTTAACAAATTTTCCTTCGTTCTTTCCCCCCTTTCGATAATCCTTAATCGGTTGCCTTCTAAGGCTAGGTTAGGGATGGTCTAACATTTGATGAAACAAATTGTCATCTCCCCTATACATAAAAGGAAACCCAAAGGCAATGCTTTAACTGTCGTCCTATTGCCAAATTTACCCAAATTCTCAAACTTTTTGTAGGCATTCTATATGGAACGTTATGCTTCCGCTGCAAATACGTTATTTCACCCAGACAACACGACTTTTTTGCTTGTAGATCTAGTACTACTAATCTAGTTGAATTCAGTTCCCACGTCTATCCTTAGAGAATGACAATGAAGTCGGCGTTATGAAAATCGATTTCAGTAAAGTCTTCGATGAAATTTCGCACAAGCTCATGCTTTTTAAATTGTCCTCCCATGGCTTCGAATTCGTATTCGTGGATTTCTTTATATTTGAGTAATCGATTCTTCAGAGTACGTTCTATCAAATCCTGTTCTCGCCACTACGGGATCCCTCAGACCAGTCACATAGTCCCCTTATTTTTATACTAACTATAAACGACGTTGAAATGATTATCAAGCATTCTTGTCTTTCTCTGTATGTCAACGATACTAAATTTTTCAAAATCATCAGCTCTCCCTTGATTCTTTTCTTCTGCATGTAAACCTCAACAGCTTTTTGGATTGGTTTCAGAATAATTGCTTGGAAGTTAATGTCGACGCTCTCTCCATTCCATCGTCCCTACTTCTTACTTAATCAAACTCTTCACCCGCTTTGTATATATGTGGTAGCGAACTAAATTTCTACATTTTATATTTCTTCTACACCCTAGAAGAAGACGATATTCAATCTCTTTCGACTTTAACCTTAGCACTTCTTCCTCGTAACTTGTCTTAACTACCCAGTAGTTTCATACATATCCCGCATCTTTGTTTTCGCAATTTTAAGTTAGCTTTTGAGTTAGGTTTTAAGTTGGGCCATAGCTTGTAGAGTAAGCTGAATAAATGGGGGTTTTGCCCTCACCAAATATAATAGTTCAATAAAATAGTAGATCGATAGATCGATAGATTGATAGATCGATAGATCGATAGATGGATAGATCTATAGATTGATAGATCGATAGATCGATAGATCGACAGATTGATAGATCGACAGATTGATAGATCGATAGATCGATAGATGGATAGATCTACAAACCTGTTGGTGTATAGATTGATAGATCAATAAATTCATAGGTCAGTACACCCGTAGATTAAAACATTCAAAAATGTGTATGTCAATACATCCAGAAATCGACAGATCGATGTATGGGCATGTAGAGGTGTCAAATAGTCCATTGATCTACAAAGCGAGAGATCGATAGCTCGATATATCGACAGTTTGAAAAATTGGCAGATAGATAAAGACGCCGCGAGTAAAACAGATTTCCTTAAATTCTCTCCCACACAGCTTTGGGAAAATTAGTGCAGTTTTTATGCTACCGGTAGTACTGTTTTTCGCCCGTTTCAAGTTAATGCGAAATATATCTTATTAAAGTTAACTTTTCCTTTAACTAAATGGGTTTTGCACCGCAATCCATCAGGCATGTGAATCGGAATTCTTCTGCTTCCCATCTCAAAAGAAAGACATGTAACTAAGCGCAACAAAAGAAAATGAATCGCACCACTAAGCAAGAAACTTTTATTTTGTTTACAATATTGTTTTCATTCTTACGCTCCTAACCCGCGCTTTTTGATCCCCCGCCACTGCGGATAGCGAGAGGCCTGTGGTTATTCGCGCCCTCTAAAGCTGTTGGAGATTGATGGTATTTCTTGGCGCTTTGGGCTCTCTGCCAGAGTAAAGGTCAAAGACAGACCACGCGACCCAAAAGGATGAATAACTTTCCTCTTCCCCCGTCATAGAGAAATTTCATAATTTTCTTCGCGAAAAGATACAAAAAATTCCATAAAACATAAAATAAAGAAAAAGCACACAAACAAAGAAAAAACAAAAAATGAAAAGAAACCTCATGAAATGGAATGAAAAATCCTTTGAAAAATCAACAAAAGGACTAGAAAAAGACAACGATGACGAAGGACCGAAGCGAGTAAGTAAAACGCGAACGAGTGCTTGGCAGCCAACGGTACACCTCCCGATTTAAGATTCATGTCCGTTAGGTCCTTAAAGGATACCAAGCGCCATGGATGAGGCGTCTGATTCCGAGTTGCTGGCCGCCGGCTGCCAATTGCAAAGAACTTCGTTGGTTTTCATTCCTTGCACTTTTTTATAAGGAGTCAGGTCCTTCGTTTTTATCTCATTTTTGCACTTTTTTCCTGGTAATTTTACAAGGACACAGGCATTCGAAACTTGAAGTATTTTTCTATTCTACGTGTGGAGAATGAAACTAAAGATGGTAACGTTTGGCTTTCATTTGATGCAATGGTGGGGCATTCCTTCGTCCTCCACCCAACAGGATCAACGAGAGATTTTTCACAATTTTTACCTTTTAATGTATACACCGTGCAACAATTGCGTTAAGCGATTCCAATCGCGTTTTAGTGAAGGTGCTCACAAACTTTGTCCGGCGCTTACGGTGTTCTGCAAACATTTGCGGATCGCACCACAGCGAACTTGAATTATAGGTACGAGTCAGCTTTGCCCGGATGGCTGTTGAATTTGCTTTTCCAAATGCTTTGTAATTATTACCAGGGGAGAGTACACCTGCAACCCAACACTTTACAGCTAATTTAATAGAATGAACCTAATTCAGTGGTGAGTAAGAGATTAAGGATCTAGGTTAATCGAATGCTTGATTTTCGACTGCTTTAGATTACATTAGAGATTAGGTAAGGGATCGCGATCCTAGAGGTGAAGAAAAAAAGGTTGGAGATAAATATGAATGGAAGATGAGTTTACGATGAACATTTCATGGACGGCAAATTCCAAAAATTTGTCAGTGGTATACAAATTTAACGGAATACGGTGTCACGAAAGTAATAAAATTGTGAGGACTACTGAGTCCAAATGAGATAGTAAAAAAGCTGATAGACTATTTCTAAAAATCTCACTACTGAGGAACATCGTAGACTGATCTGGACAGAGATGGAGGAATTTTGTTTGGAAATGCACAAGCTATGGAAGATGTAATAACTCATCATCTCCAAGACAGCTGAAGAAATTATATTAAATTAGGTACCGGTCTTTGTTAACTCGGAAAAATTAAATGCTACATAAGACACTCGTAGGGAATTCTAGTAGCAGAGCATACAAAGAACTCTTTGTAGTTCAATAAACGGTTCAAACGGAAACTAATGCCATAGAGTTAGCTATTGATTTCAACAGTTTTTGACTCAATTATTTCATTCTAAATTTATTAGCTTATGCTCAAAGGCATTGGTGGCACGCACAATGCTGCCGTCTCTAACCAACTTTACGCATATTGTGCAGTTTTTAACACTATTTCGGATACGAGTAAGATATGAATTGAAACTGGAATAGAATTAGAATTACAATCGAAATTCTTTCAGTTCCCTAGAACCTATGTAACATAAATACTAGTACATATTTTTGCTTTGTCGATTTGAATTGACTTTTGTTTGGATCTAGTTTGTTCAATGTTTAAGATAAATTTTGCTTTTAATCTTCAATGATCACCCTAAAAACGTATTACTTCAGCCAATGTAACTTTTTTTTTCTTCAATTTTATGGAAACATTTAATGTCTTCTTGGCGCAAGGCTAATAACCTTGCCCGGAAAAATAAATTATTATAGAAAATTTAACAAGCCTCGGGACTTGCTAAATAAGGCCAAGACCAGATCCCGGTTGTAGCGCCGATGATGATGATGATAATTTAATGTCTTCTATTTTGTTCTTATATATTGTTGTGAGACGATAGTATCTGTGATTTTTATTGTAAAATATGTTGCATATGATTATACAAGAAATAAAAAACAAAAACAACAACAACTACTACTAGAACTGGAGTGCAAGCAAAGTTTGACTAATATTATAATTAATTTTTGTTAAGATTATAAAATGATTAAAATGTTTATTATAAAAAAATTAATTACCTACTTCTTTTGATTAAATAAGAAAAACAATGCGTGCCGCAAATGTTCTTTTTCAGTCGTAAAACTCGACATGATCACGGAGCGATAAAACAAACACGCTAGTTTTTGGCGGACTCAACTTATGTGCGTTTGTACAATAGCTAAATCTCAGCCGAATAAAATGACGTATGTGTCAAATAAATACGGTGCGTAGTCTTCGGTGGCGCCATCTCTTAGTTAAACCGGAAAAACGTATGCATACACCCAGTATTGGTAGTTAGATACCATTCGAACTAACCCTGTAAACACTATCCCTAGATACACCCCCCCCTTCTTTTTCAGATATCTTGAGACCGAGCCCAACATCCTCATGTACGTGGGTGAGTCTTGTACGGGAGTCTTGCATTTTTGACCCTTCTCTCCTTCGATCTCTTCAAATCCAACCACCACACAGTACAAAACTGAAGAAAGCACCCTTCCCAACAACATTCTCCTCACTCTTCTCTCCACAAAACGGAACAAATACACACACACACCGACCACAGCGCAGATTATCAGACGCCAAAGACGTAATCTGCGTTTACTACCGCACTCAAGACCTACCGATCTTGTACGGTTGCCCTTCCACTATCCCTCCGTCCAAGTAATTAGATAACACTCGAACTAACCCTGTAAACACTATCCCTAGATAGACCCCCCCCCCCCCCCCCCCCCCGCCCTTATTTTTCAGATATCTTGAGACCGAGCCCAACATCCTCACGGACGTGGGTGATTCTGGTTATCGCAAGATGATCAGAAGTCAGAGACAAGATGAAGGACAAATTTGAATTTTTTTTGTATAAAATAAAGAAGTGAAACTTAACTTACGCGACCCGGGTGGGAGCCTGTGGTATTTTGGTCCACAGATGAAGAAGGGTCTTCTTGCGTGAATCCCCAATGAGAAATAAAGAAAAAAACCGCAAATTCCCCATCCGGAGACCATTGAAACCTATTCACACAGCAATGTCTTTCACTCAACTTGTACAAAAGCAAAAGTAAAAAAGAGTGTTCGAATTTTATGTCGCACCAAGACCATTTTTTATAATACAGAATAGCACATGATAAACAAAGGAAAACTTCCCCCCTTTTTCACGTGTTTGCTTTGTATATTTTCTCATTTTGATATTTTCCCTAAACTATGGTAAATAACCACGAAGGGTACATGAACATCACGCACCAAGAATTAGTAAGTTCGGTTCAGCAGATCAGAAAATAAAACTTCCACACTTTAAAAAAAAGTCATTCCTAGCAAGATGTCCGCCCCAGCGGAGACCAAACGTACTAATACGGTGGTCCCTTTTTTTTTGGTTTTCCTTAATATTTTTAAATACTCCCTGAGAGTATAAGGATTTTTAGAATACAAACCAAATAGATATTCGTTTTTAATCTCCTTAATATAATATATAATAAAATCAATAAATTTCAAACATAAAACACCGTAAAAGACTAGGCTGCCCTTCTATCCAATATTCCGGCAGACGATTACGGGCAAGTGATTTCATTAAATGACGTTTAATTAAACTCTATATTCACTATTCCCAAGTAAATATTTGTCACTATTTCAATATCCAATCCATAGCCAATGGCTTTTGTAATATATTGAAAACCAAACTAGGCACCCTGGTGCCGGTAATGCGATGGTAAAATAAGCTTCATACAGTTCATATGTCCCACTCTCGACATATTTCTTTTCACATCCTGACGAAATATTGTAACGAAATATTTGATATTTGAATCTATGTTCTGCAAAGGTAAGCCATCCGGGGATACTGGCCCCCATGGCGTCCAGTTTTGCAGGTCTTCTTTTAGTTTTCGATAGCAATCTGAATGTTGACCATTTGCCAATCGGACCACCTACTCACCACTCACTTAGTTGAATGCATCGCATTGTATAATTATCGCCAACATGCCACAATGCATCTAAGTCTCTAACGTCCACGATCACTCCTTTGCCGTGGGCTTCTTTGCTGAAAACAGTTTTATTAACATTGCTGTGTATTCGCATCGCTTCTCCAAGCAGCCTGCCATCATCCTCTGCACATTTCCGATTCCGCGGAGACGAGTTGCTTACAATATGGTTTCTTATCAAACCATCTGCATCTTGTTTCCTCGACTTGTTCTCCAACCAATGATTTCGTTTTTTCTGATCATTCCCGGGGTGTCTCATAATTTTATAAGACTGCCAACAGCGCTAGCATATTTGTATTGATAAAACGAAGAATTGTATCGTTAATAAAAGGTTAATTGGAAAATGCAATTTGCCTTCAGGATGGCTTAAAAATATACACAAGTACATATGTTTAAAATGTAGTAATGTCCCTCAAAGTGAGAACTTAAATCGCGTCGAGAAAAATTATATGGGGATTGAATTCTACTTTAGAGACTAGTACGAATTAGAAGATCAAACGATCTGCCAGATAACCTCCTTTAATTTCCGTCCTTTGTGTAATTTGCAGAACATGGCTAAGTCGAATTTCGAAAAAGATCTCTGTCCCATTGCGGATCTCGGGATTGGAAAGTCTAATACAAAAATTAAAGACAACGTCAAAGAGTAAAGTTGTATGTCGCCGCTTATTAACAATTATTAAAAATCGACTAAAACAAAAAAAAAACTGGGAAAACCATTGGCACACTTTTAGGACACCCTTGGGACACCGTGAGGGAACTCTTGGCATGGTTTTGAGACAACCTTTTGACACCTCTGAGACACCGTTGGGGTGCCTTTGGGGCACCCTTGGAACACTTTTTGAACACCCTTGGCAAACTTGTGACTGGCTTGGTACACCATTTTGACACCCCTGAAACACCCATGGGACACCCTTAAAACATCCTAGGGACACGATTAAAACATTTGGACATGTGATTGCTACGCTCCACCACAGCATTTTTCTTATGAGTTGTCACCAATGTACATGCTACGACAGTCAAGAGACAACTAATTAGGTTTCAGGAAAAGTTATACGTTTATATCCTTTAGCGTGCCTTACTTGCTATCAAGCCTATGGTAGTTTGTGTTGAGGGAGTTGTTGCAGAACATGTTCTGGAGCATATTGTTGTGTATGTTTGGTACATGTTTAGAACACGTTTTGGACCCACTTGCGATATCTTTGGGCCATCTGTAGCAAACCTTTAAGACATCCTTTAGGACATTTTTGCGACATCGTCAGGACATCTCGGGACTCTTCGGACAACCTTGTGTAGTCTCTGGGACATGTTTGTGTTACGTGTAGAACACATTTCTGCAACGTGTGGAACACGTAGTGGTGCGAGTAGTGTGACATGTTGTAAAATATGATATGGGATTTGGGTAGTCCATTGAACACTGCGTTGTAAGTGTTTATCCGTGTTGTATCTGTTACAGTTTAACATTTTTTAATCTAACTTATTTCAAGTAATTTCATGTATAAATGTTTTAGTACTCGTAAAACTTAAAAACATTTTCTCAATATGGATCACTTTATAACCCGCACACCAGCATTGAAAACTCTGGAGATGCCTTTATTGTTTTTTTTTATTCTACTTCTCCCAGGAAAGGCGAACCGGCTGGTCCATCAGTTCTGAAAGATGGTCAAGAATTTCTCCCAACGATTTCACGAAGCCTATAGCTTAATGGGGTGGTATTTCACCGCCCAGCTGGGCTTCGGGGCCCTACCTACCTGAACTCCACAATAGCAAGAGCTGCCAGTTGAACCCACGCTTGCACAATCAAACGAGACACAACCCCCTTACTAACTCAACCATTCTGTCGGAGCTTCACTAACATTTCTCTTACCGAAAAGAAATTTAGTCTATAAACATCATAATGCATATTAGTGAGGTAAAAGGATATTTTCAGGACAACCAGGAAAACCACTTGTAGTTCAGCCCCGGCAACAAGCATCATCAATCAGTCCGCGCCCAATGGCTGTAACTTTTACGAATTACATCAATAGAAATAATGAGAATCTGTCTCACTCCCTATGACGAGAGCTCCCCGTCTGCAAACGACGAAAATTACATGAATCGCTATAGAACTTTAGAAAATTCAATGTGTCAAACGTATACGGGCGTTTTAAATCAACAATACGGTACAATCTAATATGGTCTAATATGGATACTGCGTTTATACAAATTTCTCTATACAGAACGAAGAGCAGGGCATAATAACCGAAAAGAAACATAAATCTCCAGTCAGAGTTTGGAGCATAGAGAAAGTAATGAAGGGTGTGATAGTAAACGTTGAGGTACAAGCAGTAGAGAACAATCGATCATCTGAAGTAAAAAAAAAAGTTATCGCGAATCTAGGAGCTAAGGTCAATCACTAACTACTTAGGGACGCAATTCACACAGTTTTCATCGGTGGACTCTTGTCTGCTTATAATAAAGCGAAGAAATGGAATATTCCAATTATTTATGGATTGAAGCGTACAGGAATTAATTGAAATTGATGTCGCCAAAGGATTTCCCCATTTACAATGTGGATCGATACGAAAATCACAGATACAAGTCAACGCAACCAAATGCCGAAGAGAATCAACATCATAAGTCAAAGTCAATTCCTAAAGAGAATGTTATGATATCTAAAACAGTTTGTTATACGCCTACAAGTGGAAACAACAAGAGAGATTTGACAAATTTCTTTAAACCATTAGAACATACATCGGAAAAGCCAGCTCCAAAGATCGTCAATTTACTCCAACATTTAAAATGCTAGCGACAGAAAAGGATCCGTTAACCGTAACACTAGTTGTTTTAAGATACGGTTCGACAGCTAGGATCAACACCAATAAATTATCCTCCATTCCACAAACACCGAAATTTACAAGGCGACGATCTTAATAATAATAATAATAATAATACTAATTTAATTAGTAGTCTATTCGTTCCAGGATTTGCCTGTTTCCTAAGTCGACTCCAGATAATGACGATATTATAATGAACCATCCGGTAATGATGCGAGCGAAGCAGTGACTCTAAAAGAACGTCGAAACATGAAAGGCGCTGAAAACCCCGTAGATATACATACTTCTTAATTCACCGTCAAAAAATGTTCGAAGAAAACTCCGCCAAATGATTGAATCACATTTTTTTGAATCAAACTTGAAATTAAATCAAGAAAAACCAACAAAGAATAAAATCAAAAGAGTTGCAACATGGGTTTATCACCAAATCCATCTAACAATACCTGCCATGGATCCCATCTATCACCTTCAAGTTCGACATTAATCGAAGAGCAATCTGCTAAAAGTCTCGTCTAATTTTCTTCCTTACTAACTGCACATGCTGCGGCAAGTGTATTTGTTTTAACAAAGCCACCTGTAAGTCACAAATGGCGTACATTATATAATGTCTCATTGAAAATCATTTCTCAACCTTTACCAAATGTCAACCAGTCAGCTAATCGACCTAACAAATCACGTACTAAACCTCATTTTGCAAAATCGTAGTGCTTTTAAATCAACCCGAAATCACGAACAAAATTATTCGGAAACAACTAAAAAGACAAAATAACAACCGAACAAACACTCAATTTGCACCCAATGAAGTTAAACTGACGCCTTCGGAAGTTGCAGAACCCCTTGGACGGTATTAATAAAGGCATCTGTGGGGGTTCTCTATATTACATGGAGAACCAACCCACAATTTCCACCTTATTTCGACGTGTCATACTAACCCCTATTCCACCGTTCGGTATTCACCTGATAATCATTGGTTTCCCTAAGGACGCATAGCTAAACTCATTATCCTATGCAGATAATGCATAATTGAGTTTGGCTACACTTTTGCCATACGGCAACTCTATTTTGCTAGCCCATGAGATTTCCACCGGAAATCATATCATGTCGGTTAGCAACAAGAAGTCAAATCAAACGACGCTGTTGCATAACCATGTAACGGCTGGGGTAATTCCAAATTATTCGAGTTTGGTTTTCATGATAAATTACCCCAGCCAATTTGGCGTCACTTCGGCTTTTCTTCAGATCATCCATTCGCTTGGGATCAACGATCTCATTTTACAGGTGAATAGCGCAAACTTCATTTTCCTCTCCTCCACAATTCTGTCTTTCCATAGTTCGATGCACTCTGAAATCACCACAATCTCCGCACTAGGTCGGAGGATCAGTCTCAGACGCTGCATTAATACACACACACACTAAGCCAGATCAACCCTGGGTTATTGTGCTTTGCTTTTGATTTCTTCATCCTTTCTACCCCCATCGACGTCGAACGAATACCTCGATGAGCGTGGGGAATTGAAGGATGCACAAGAGAGCATGATTAAATCGTTATGTAAAAGCAGAAATCCCAATTTCCATCCCTAATTCTAATCAGTCGCTATCCAACCACTACCGCCGGAGGTCACGCCACTCGGAGTTAAATTTCATTGCTTCGATTTTTAGACAGTCGAATATAGTCGTTACTCAATCACCATCGCAGGTGCACTCTCTCGAGCCACAAGTTTTGAAAAAAAATCTGATTTACAATTAAGACATTATTTGCGAATGGAGACGTACCGTGAAATCAATCGTGAGTTCATACTTAATAATCAAGAACTTCATAGTGCACTAGCTAAATCGAAACGCGAAATTTGCTATTTAAATTCGTTGCTTATAGAGCAACTAGAAAAATATTCTCGGCTGAAGGATCGTATTGTTGCTGAACTACAGAAAGTTGCAAGTGTATAATTAGAGATAAATACAGTTAAACGAAAATTAAAGAATACTTAAACAATTAAACTAAACCAAGTGCATTTCTTTCATGTCTTTCCTTTTGGTGCTCAATTCCATGTGGTGATCAATTTTCATCGGAACAACTTGATGTGGATTCGAGTGAACCGCGTGCCATACGTTGGCACATCAACTCGTACCCCACACATCTCTCGGACACACATCATTAGTAGTACTACGCCTATCCCACTGCGTAAGCAAGTGGATTCTGTAGAAAGAAGTTGCTCTACACGCTTCGGTAGGATGGATTTTGAATCAATAATAAAAACCAAACCTGTCAATAAGCGTCTGACTTGTTCTAGCGAGTTAACTTCTCCCAAATATTATAATACAAATCTCTATTATACTATAAAAATACATTAACTTTTGTAACCCCAAATATGATATTATAAACCTCCATTGTACTATAAATATACATTGATCTTTGTAACCCAAAATATTATAAATCTCTAGTGTACTATATACATCTCATATATCAAATACTGATCAACCTTTGCTACATCTCAAATATTGTAATCTCAAATACTGTACTTTGTTACATTTGAAATACTGTAATGATCCTTACTAATACTTGAAGGCCAACAACAGCCAGTATCACCAAAAAATACATACGGATGACCCAAAGTCAATCATAAACACACACGACTCCTCCCAGCTATACATACTTGTTTGTCCAATAGCAAAAGTTGGGAAACCAACGTATAGCGTTTGAAATAATAGTGAAGAAGAACGTGTGATTCGAACTAACGATATGACAGTTTGAATCACCAAAAATGTTTACCTAAGCGTTACCCATCAGGCTACTGACCGTGTTTGGAATTTAATTTTTAAACTCGACTATACTCCACTGATGTGAATTATTTTTGTTATCACTATGGTATACGGCTCTGATGTATTTTCTTGTTCGATTTTTCGTTCGGTGCTCTTCACTATTTTGCTTGTGAATTGTGTGTGTATCTGTTAGAGTCGCCACAAACGTATCACCCCTCAAGCTTTCGTCCTATATACTTCTCACTTGCATCAGCAAAATATATGAAAATTTATATACGAGAAGCTAAATAACTTTATCAGTGCCAGGAATCTAATACCTGATTTCCAGTGTGGATTCAGAAGAGCGCACAGCACCCCTATGGCTCTTTATTTATATCAAAACTACGTCTGCGTGCGCCTCTTTAATAAAGAACCCACCATTGTGGTGAGCTTGGGCATCGAAAGGCTTTCGACACGACGTGGATCGAAGATCTCATTTTTCAATTACTGAATACTGGCCTCAGTAGAACGCTGTGTAGTACCATCTACCAGTTCGTCCTAAACAGAACCTTCCAAGTTCGATTGAATGGAAAGCTGTCCCGAACTTTCAACGCCGCTGCAGGCGTACCACAGGGCTCCATTATAGGCCCCATCTTATTTAATATCTACACCTCCGATATTCCTTACCCTGTGGACGGGAGAGTAAACCAGATATGCTATGCGGATGACGTCCTAGTATACACGTCATCCAAAAGCCCTAAAATCGCAACAAATCGACTCGACGAACTGTATCAGTATAACAGTTGATGGAAAATTCCACTTAATCCTTCCAAAGCAGTAGCCATAATTCTGAATAGTAAACACTCCCAACCTACTTCTCGATATTCACAGAATATTCGAATACAAATAGGAGGTACTACGATTATGGAATATCATGTATGATGGTGTGCTCAGAGTCAATGTACCAGAAGGGGTTAGAATCATTGGGTACGCAGATGATTTGGCAATAGTAGCCGTCGCTAAACATCTAGATGACCTGGAGAATATTTGCTCCCAAGCAATCCAGAGCATTAAATGCTGGCTAGATATGGCCGGACTGAAACTAGCTGGACATAAGGAGGAGCCAGTTTTAATAAGCAGCCGCAAGAAAGTTGAACACCTTGATTTGGAAATAGAAGGACAAATAATCAGATCCAGTCCCTATATTAAATATCTTGGTGTTATACTCGACAACAGGTTGAGCTTCACGGAACACCTGAGGAAAACGAGTTAAAAAAACGGCAAGAGAATGCAAAGTTTTGGCGAGACTGCTACCCAATGTTGGAGGACCCCGTCCCCACATAAGGAATCTCATAACCGGTGTCATCACCTCCACTATAATGTATGCAGCTCACATATGGGCAGGAACCGCACAGTATAAGTCATACATGAGGGGAGTGAACTCAGCGCATAGACTAGCATCACTAAGAGTATGCTGTGCATTTCGAAGGGTATCCGAAGATTCCATAAATGTTTTGGCCGGGAGGACACCACTTGATATTGCAGCTAAAGAAAACGCTGCATTGCATAAGGTCTCCGAAGAGAATCGTTGGAGAATGCGGACACAATTAGAGCTCTCAAGCCTAAGAGAATGGCAACGAAGGTGGGATTCTTCCACCAAAGGAAGATGGACCCACACCATGATACCTGATATAGAAACATGGGTGAAAAGAAAACATGGCGAGCTGAATTACTACTTGACTCAGCTAATATCAGGACATGGATGCTTCCGGCATTACTTGCACAAGTATAAGCATATGAATCACCTATACTGCTTGTATTGCGAAGGCAAAATAAAGAATGCGGAACACGTACTCACAGAGTGCGCGAGATTCGAGACCGCACGAACGATTTTTGAGAGACACACGAGATGGACAGTTACTCCGGCTGGAGTAATAGAATACATGCTTAGTTCAAAACAGGCATGGTCCGTAACCAGTGGTATTCTCTGTGAAATGATGCAGCAGTTGCGACGTGACGAGCGGAGTAACAGGCAGACTCCATCCCGCCCCGCCTTGGAATATCTAAATGAAAGTTCCGCGGGGATCAACGGGAATATGAGCCTGGCGGGAGGTGGTTTTAGTCGGTAAAAACCCGGCATGCCCTTGGATCGGTCTAGAGGTATCTTTTGAAGATTTCCACCTTCCTACCGAAACCAAAAAAAAAAAAAAAAGAGTAGACCACAGGACACGATGAAATATATCGGGGTCATCTATACCCCAAAAATGAATTTCACCAAGCATGTGACCCACATTCTTTAAAGGGCTCTTGGTCGGTCTAAGCAACTGCACAACATTTTGAAGTGGAGCAACGAACTTGAAACCAAAGTTAAGCTTCTCTGCTACAAGCTGCTAACCGATCTGGGATTTTGTACGCCTTTCCCATATGGTCCTATATATCTTCGGCCCAAATGGAAAGACTTAGAGATTTCGAGAGGAAACTCCTCAGAAAATGCATCAACCGCTCTAAAACGGCTGACGGTCAACACTACCCCACCTCTCATCTATACGAGGGCGCCTTCATTACCCCTATCGACAAGTACTTCCTACAATTAGCATACAAGTACCCCGAAAGCACTCAGAACAGCGAGAACCTACTTGTACGGGAGTCTTGCATTTTTGACCCTTTACTCCTTCGATCTCTTCAAATCCGACCTCCACAATTTCTTCTTCAGTACAAAACTGAAGAAAGTACCCTTCCCAACAACATTCCCCTCTATAATATGGGATTTCTGGACCCATCCCATAGGGTCTACTGCTAACACGCTACCCACACGCATGCACAGTACAAAACGGAACAAATACACACATACACCGACCACAGCGCAGATTATCAGACGCCAAAGACATAATCTGCGTTTACTACCGCACTCAAGACCTACCGATCTTGTACGGTTGCCCTTCCACTATCCCTCCGTCCAAGTAATTAGATAACACTCGAACTAACCCTGTAAACACTATCCCTAGATACACCCCCACCCCCCCCCCCCCCCCCGCCCTTATTTTTCAGATATCTTGAGACCGAGCCCAACATTCTCACGGACGTGGGGAATTCTGGTTATCGCAAGATGACCAGAAGTCAGAGACAAGATGAAGGACAAATTTGAATTTTTTTTGTATAAAATAAAGAAGTGAAACTTAACTTACGCGACCCGGGTGGGAGCCTGTGGTGTTTTGGTCCACAGATGAAGAAGGGTCTTCTTGCGTGAATCCGCAATGAGAAATAAAGAAAAAAACCGCAAATTCCCCATCCGGAGACTGTTGAAACCTATTCACACAGCAATGTGTTTCACTCAACTTGTACAAAAGCAAAAGTAAAAAAGAGCGTTAGAATTTTATGTCGCACCAAGACAATTTTTTATAATACAGAAAGATATATCGCACATGATAAAAAAGGAAAAATTCCCCTCTTTTTCACGTGTTTGCTTTGTATATATTCTCATTTTGATATTTTCCCTAAACTATGGTAAATAACCACGAAGGGTACATGAACATCACGCACCAAGAATTAGTAAGCTCGGTTCAGCAGATCAGGAAATAAAACTTCCACAGTTTAAAAAAAAGTCATTCCTAGCAAGATGTCCACCCCAGCGGAGTCCAAACGTACTAATACAGTTGTCCCTTTTTTTTGGTTTTCCTTAATATTTTTAGATACTCCCTGAGAGTATAAGGATTTTTAGAATACAAACAAAATAGATATTCTTTTTTAATCTTATTCGAACCATTCCAATAAATTTCAAACTTAAAACACCGTAAAAGACTAGGCTGCCCTTCTATCCAATATTCCGGCAGACGATTACGGGCAAGTGATTTCATTAAATGACGTTTAATTAAACTCTATATTCACTATTCCCAAGTAAATATTTGTCACTATTTCAATATCCAATCCATAGCCAATGGCTTTTGTAATATATTGAAAACCAAACTAGGCACCCTGGGTCCGGTACTGCGATGGTAAAATAAGCTTCATACAGTTCATATGTTCCACTCTCGACATATTTCTTTTCACATCCTGACGAAATATTGCAACGAAATATTTGATATTTGAATCTATGTTCTGCAAAGGTAAGCCATCCGGGGATACTGGCCCCCATGGCGTCCAGTTTTGCAGGTCTTCTTTTAGTTTTCGATTGCAATCTGAATGTTGACCATTTGCCAATCGGACCACCTACTCACCACTCACTTAGTTGAATGCATCGCATTGTATAATTATCGCCAACATGTCCACAATGCATCTAAGTCTCTAACGTCCACGATCACTCCTTTGCCGTGGGCTTCTTTGCTGAAAACTGTTTTATTAACATTGCTGTGTGTTCACATCGCTCCTCGAAGCAACCCACCATCGTCCTGTGCACATTTCCGACATAAAGCAGCCAATTTTCTACCCCGCTCCCAGTGTAGCGAAAAAAATTCCAAATTTCCTTTCGTTGTTTTATCTTTTCTAGGGCAGAGTGGGATGTATCTTCAGGACGACGATTCCGATGTCGAGTTTTCTTCATTTTTTAATTTATTTCCTTTTTTCTTCTGGGTCTCTCATATGCATCAAGGAGCAGACTCGAGAAGAATCAGTAGACGGCAGGACCAGGCAGAGGATAATAATGGTAACTGTAAGTTAAATGAAACAAATCGACAAAAGTAAAAAAAAAGGATAAAAAAATACAAGAAAAAGGACCAAGAAGATAATTATAAATTGGTTGGTAGGCAGGCAAACGATGACATGGGACGGTGCGAACAAAAAAGTCCTTGACTCAGATATTTCTACTGTTCGTCGGCTGAGGAAATGTGTTTGCCATTTGGGTGTGGGGCGGGTGGGGGTGGCTGAAGATGAAAGTGTGTGACACGAGGAGAGCAAGTGGAGGGCATCATCAGTCACGGGTCGCAATTAAAAATGGACGAACGGAAAAAAGCCCAAGTTTTACAATTTCACTCCCTCTACTCTGTTTTATTTCAAATCCTTTTTTCATTAATTTTTTTTTCTTTGACTGTTTGTTCTGTACGGGCAAGTGATGATGAATGGGCTCAAATGGGTAATGGCGGATTCTCGTTCCGACTCCCACCCTTATTGTCACCCACATTCAGTTGAAGGAGCAGTGAAGATGTTACCCAAAAGCCGGCATTGGAGTTTTCTTAAGGCTGTTTTCTTTTTTGGGCCATCATTTCCTTTTTTCTTTTTTGCTTTGTGATTTGTAACATGAAATCCTGAAGGGCGTCGAGAGATTTGGAATTCTGGCCGCCAGGGAGTTGAAGATATTCGAAGGAAACCTTTTTTCTTATTTACAAGCAGGATTAAGTCCGAACGACTTAGGATTTAAAACGAATTGTGTATTTGGCTGATTTTACCTTAACATCGGAGCTGCCAAGTTGGAGAATAAAAACGCGATATTAAAGACTTTACTCTGAACGGTAGTGCTTTAAAACAAACCTCAGTGATTTGGTTTTCAAAACCGCTTTACTTCGCTACTTTCACTAGACTAAGTCAACATAGGTTGCCTTGATGTCACATCATGCATTGACCTTGTGAACTTGATAAGAAGTGACGGTGTACTCAAATGCCCAGAATTGTGATTAAAGCAAAGGATGTAGGTCTTCTTGTATTTGAAGTACTTTCTCAATACCCATACCATGTTATCTATATAGGTCTAGATCAATCAACTCTCGATTCAATCCAAGGTATCAACGGTATGATCTGCCTCATTTTCCATCGCTTCGCCCACCTAATTAGGCCTATAGAATTTTGCAACAAGGTAATGAAGAATATGATTCAAACCCACGTTATGAAAAGGTTATTACTGAAGCAGCAGATTATTACTCTAGCCCTGTGAGTAGGGCGTTAAAATATACTCACAGCTAGGCCGACTTGTCTAAGAGGCGACTAAAGCCCGAGTGGTAAGTGTTGCCCGATGAAATACGACCCCATCAAGCTAAAGGCTCCGAGAAATGGTCGGCAGAGATCCCTGGCCATCTCTCGGAGCTTGGCTGACGGATCGGTTCGAGAAAAGGTTGGTTTAGGTGGTAGTCATTCCTATGGTGAGATACCACCCCGTCTAAGAGGCGACTAAAGCCCGGGTGGTAAGTGTTGCCCGATGAAATACCACCCCATCAAGCTAAAGGCTCCGAGAAATGGTCGGCTGAAATCGCTGGCCATCTCTCGGAGCTTGGCTGACGGATCGGTTCGAGAAAAGGTTGGTTTAGGTGGTAGTCATTCCCATGGTGAGATACCACCCCGTCACGCTGTACATCCGCGAATTCGTCTGGAGAAATTATTGACTACTTTTAATGATGTTAAATTTCTATGTTGCCTTTACCGCTCCCCGAATGATGATCGACCGGAGACATTTTTCGAACATCTTTCACGTACAGTCGAGTGGATAGAGATCAACCACCCGACTTCTGAAGTTTTCGTCCTTGGCGACTTTAATGTACACGATTCCGGTTGGTTGGTGCATTCTAACAGAACCGACGAGGCTGGGAGGCTGGCGGAGATGTTTGCTGTTAGCCACAACCTGACTCAACTCGTGGATGAACAAACGCGAGTGCCGGATGCTCGAGGCGATTATGCGAACACCCTGGATCGGTTTTTGACATCCGAACCGAGTATTTATATCGTAGCGGTTTCTGCGCCACTGGGAAACTCAGATCACTCTTTGGTATTGTGGGGTTTCTCTATATTGCTTGCATTTCAAGCGAATAACCGACCTAGGCAGGTTCGCCATGTGTGGAAGTATGGGACTGCTCACTGGGACGATTTGCGAGATTTCTTCGCATCCTCTCCATGCTCGGAGGTATGCTTCGGACACTCCGATGTTAACGCTTGCGCAGTGTCGGTCACAGAGATTATTCTTCTCGGGATGGAGATCTACATTCCACCTTCCATCAAACGAAGTTCATCTGATAAACAATACGAGCTGCTTACAGCGGTAAAAAATAGAGCTTTTAAGCAATGGCGCTCCAATCCCACAGATGTTAACGGAACGAATTTTGTTAGAATCAGAAACGCGTGCAACCGGGTGATTGATATCGCGAAGAAAGCTCACAACGATAGAGTGACCAAGAAACTCCTTCGGTGCCCGACTGGTTCGCGTTCCTTTTGGTCAATGGCAAGGGCTGTCAGCGGTAACTTCGCTTCCTCCTCTTTTCCTCCGTTAGTGACGGACAGCTGGACACTAGTCACAAATTCAAAAAATAAAGCTGTTCGGGAATTCAAACCTCTATGCCGGACTTTTGGAACCACCTGTGATTGCGCCGGTGCGGTCTTCGATGCGGTATGTGAAGTTCCGCTCGCGTACTATTCAACGGATTCTACGTGGACCAGCAATAGTCCTTAAGAACTGTGCTCCAGAACTATCGTCGTAGATGCGAGTGCTGGCATAATTCTTACATATTCAACAGCCACGAAAAGACTAAAGAAATATTATTAAAAAAACATGTCTACACCTCTGAGATATTATGTCTGTAAAATTGTTTTTATTATTGTTGCTGATTGATATTGACGTTCGAAGAGTTTGGTCGGGAATGTTCGTATGAGTATGAGAAACTCAACGTGCTATCATCGGCAAACGAGTGGATTGCGTTGTGAATAATGGACAAGAGATCATTTATAAAGATGAGGAAGAGAGTGGGTGAGAGTACAGAATCCTGGAAAACACCTGTATTAATTTGATGGGAGGCAGATTTGACACCATCAAGAACCACTTGGATTGAACGGCCAGATAGATAGTCTCTTATCCATTGGATCAGGGAATTGTCCACTCCATAGGAATGCAATTTGGATAAAAGGGCTGGATGCCTAACTCTGTCGAAGGCTTTCGAGATATCCAGTGCAACAACCTTTCTTTCTCTGAAGTAGCGGGTGGAATGAATCCACTTTTCGGTAAGGTACGCCATCAAATCTCCTGTGGACCTGTTGCTACGAAAGCCATATTGGCGGTCATTGAGGAGGTCATTTGAAACCAGATATTTGGAAAGTTGACGACTAATCAATGATTCCATTACCTCCGAGAGAATAGAAGTTAGTGCTATGGGTCGATAAAAAGAGAGGGACGATTTGTCTCCCTTTTTGGGAATTCGCTGAATGTTCGCTGACCTCCATCTATTTGGGAAACGGCCAGTAGAATAAGACAAATGGAAGAGTTTCCGCAGTGGTTTAGAGAGTGACGAGGAACATTTCTTCAAGAGAATTGGGGGAATGTCATCAGGACCAGCGGATTTGTGTGCGTTTAGCTCCTTGATCTTATGCTCAATTTGAGGTGACTCTGATGTGGTTTCAGGCAGCGTTGAGTTGGCTGCAAAATGTGCAGCAAGTAGATTCGATTTCTTTATTGGACTGGTGATTGGTCTGTCATCGACTATTTACGAAGGAATGGATGAGAAGACCGAGTTTTGGATGTTCTTCACAAATGCCCAGAAGTTTCTATTACCTGTGGGAGAGTGTAGTATTTTTTTGTCTCACTCTCTGGTGCGGCAAAAACTTTGCGCGTTGAATATACGCATTGCAGTCATTCCTAGCTCTCTTAAATCTTTTCCGGTTTTCCTCAGTATTGTTTGATTTATACATCATTATCATCGGCTCTACAACCGGGATCTGGTCTTGGCCTTATTTACCAAGTCCCAAGGCGTGTTAAATTTTCCATAATAATTTGTTTTTCCGGGCAAATTTATTAGCCTTGCGCCACTTGATTTATACAACCGGAAGCCTTAATGGATTCTCTCCACCCGGAATTGAACCGCATATTTCTCTTGGGTTTGATATTCTTTACTCTGCGTGGAATAAAGGTTCGCATGCCAAACAGAATCGTGTCCGTTAATGCGTCCGCTAAAGAGTCAAGATCATTATTGAGGAAAAATAACGACCAATTCAACTTCCCAAAACAGTCCTTCAGGCCTTCCCAGTTGGCTTTCTCATAAAACCATACTGTCCTTTTGGGAGTTTTCTCGTAAGCGTTGCTGTTGGTTAGAGGAAATTTAGCTGACACGACACAGTGGTCTGAAGTGCCAAAGGGCGAAGAAACTTCAATTGTGTACTTGTTTGGGTGCGAGGTGAGAAACAGGTCCAGTGTGTTGGCGAAATGACCATCTATATCTGGTACCCGTGTTGGCTCACTGACGAGTTGACTTAAATTGCTTGACTCAGCAAAGAGCTGAACATACTAACCCTCAGGGGTTATGTGTCGGAAGTGGGGAAGCCACTGAGAGTTATGGACATTAAAATCACCCGCAATAACGATTTCAGTGTGGGGATATAGGGTCAAGATCTTATCGATGGACCCAGATAGAGCATCAAATTCGTTAAAGGATGCGTTTCTATCCAAATTTTAGCTTCTGTAAAGAAAGCAGTAATGCATGATATGTCTACGAACGTGAAGTTTTAACCACGAGAAATTAAATTTTGGATTGGAGCAGAGCCCATATTGTGGCAGAAGCTGATAAGCAATATCACAACTCTTGTATGTAGCTAGACCACGATGTGGATAGAACAAAGGCACTAGGTTATAACCGAGTATAGTAAAATCGGAAATATCTGTATTAGTTATTACTTGAGTCTCAGTAAGTGCAAGTGTGGGTTGGTTCTCCATGTAATATAGAGAACGCCCACAGTGGATTTTTGATATTACTTATCCAGTGACGTTGTGGGGAAGAAGTGCCCGTGTCAGGTGCAATACTTTTATCACCCCCACACAAGGATTGCTGGTTTCTGGTTACCAACGTGGGCAGAAACAGAGGAGAAATTGCATTTTAGGCCGCGAATGTTACACAGATCGACGTGATTTTCCCGTTCCATTGAAATTGCCCGACGCAAAAAACCAATACCACCTCAGAAAAGGATGCTTGTTGGCGATGGATAAGCGAAAGCAACCACCACAGGTGTTATGTACTTGCAGTAGGTGTCCCACTAGATCCATGCCGAAATCCAGGTCACATCCCTTTCGTAACGAATATTACGCCACTCGAAACACCAAAAACCCTCCAAAGATTATAAGTCAATCGAGACTATAGATGCCTGAGGGACGCAACAGAGGTGCGAAAAAAAGGAAAAATAGACACAAGGAAAGGAAAGGGTATGAGTTTTTCCGCACTGTACACTTCCACACAATTTTCACACTACGGCGCGAATCCCATAAATATTACTGCACTACAGTCGGACGCGTTTGTGGTGATCCGTTTGTTTACTTCGGATCCCACAGAATAGTTGACGCGCGAACCGATAGTGCAATTTGGGTATCTTGTGTTTACTTAAGATACCCTAAACGGATTACACAATTGATCCGATGGTACGGATCACGAGGCAGCGCACGTGCTGACTCGTCGGCGGTTAAGCATGGCCAGGTGGTCCCCATTATTTTCTCTTCTTTGGGTTATCGTAGTGGATCCAATTTTCATCCCCAGTGAGTATACGATCCTAAAAACTCTTTTTTCTCTTTTTATGCCTGGCAAGCAGCATTTCACTTATAAAAAATCGCCGTTCAACGTTTCTCGAGTTCAGTTCGTATAGAAACCAATTTCCTTGTTTGTGAATCATCCCTAACGATTTTAAACGATATAAAATTGCTTGTTGAGTTACATCTAATGTACGTGCAAGTTCTTTTTGCGTTTGGGATGGATCTTCCTCCAATATTGCTTCCAATTCCTTGTCTTCGTACACTTTCGGCCTTCCACTTCTTTCTTTGTCTTCCACGTCAAACTCGCCGTTTTTTAACTTTTGAAGCCACTCACGACACCTTCTCTCAATCAAAGCAGCCTCACGATATGCTTCTACAAGCAATCGATGCGCCTCAGCGGCAGATTTCTTCATATTAAAAAAGTAAATCAGAAGTTCCCGCAAATGACGCTTATATGGCACAAAACTAGAGATTTTTACACGGAAAAAATTATGTAAAGCTGATACAAAGTCACTAATATTTTGAGGTTATGTTGTTATCACGTGTTCAAACTCACAATATTACATTTGACATCTGACAATTTCTACATAATTTTCTGATTGGGCCAAACGGCGGAAACTTATTTGTGCACGTAATAAAACAAATATTGTATTCGATAATAATGATTAAACATTTCCAAAAGAGTTTATCTAAAACAAATATTGTATTCGACATTAGGGACAGAGAAATAAAACTGAGAATTTAAAAATAAACTGCGAACGGTGTTTGTGTTTGGATTTTTAAAACATTGAATTCGACATTCTTGGCAGAACTAAAACATTCCGCAAACGTGAACTCTAGAAAATTAAGAACCCTTTACTTATAACCAACTGCTGAAAAACATCAGATAGATCCGAACCACGGGCACAGTGAGTACCCTTTACTTTATATATTAATCAATCGTGCAACGCGATCAATAGCGAATATTATATAACGTTACTGGTGCGTTGGTGCGTTTGAAGGAAGAAATTGCGAGAAAACGTCCTGTTGACGTCCGGCGCCGTGCTTCCTCGGAATGAGGGAAGAGCGGGGACGTTTTATTTATTTCTTTTACTTCTTTTAAGGAACTTCTGTACGCGCAACAATCTTATTAGATATCTTGATTCTAGATTTGTTGTGATAGCTTTGGAATCAGATAACGCATATCCAGAAGGCCATTTCCAAATCAAACTTTCTTTCCAGTATTTAATCAAAGATCGGTCTTTGATATTTGAAAGCGTTGTTTCCGATTAAGTGGTTGTTCTTAATAAGTAATTTCCACTGAGCTCATATTACCAGCCATTTTAAACATTTGTTTATATTATCGTTTATAGATTTTTTTAGTTATGTTTATTTTTGAAATAAAAGTTAGTCGCCACAATCTGTAGGTTGTTACTTTAATATCACAATTCAAACTAAACTCAAACTTCTTCAACTCTCAAAAAAAAACTCAAACTAAAACTCAAAGTCTACTGAACTAACTGCTTCCGAATTCAAAACTGATTTTACAATTGAATTTTTTCTCTACTTATAGAACATTGTGTTCTAATTTACTGGAAATTATAACATGAACAAAACAAATTTTAACAGATTCTCTGTGACTTTTAAATTGAATAAAATTTGAACGAAAATCAAAGTTACTATGTTTTGAATGAATAAAAAGGTGCAGGGTATTAAATGTGCTGTAACTGGCAATATTGTGAATGTTTATGAATGGTATGTATTAAGTGAGAATGTAATATATGTTAAGGGAAGTTTTTAAAGGATGTGTAAGGAGATTCAGTGTTAAATTTAATAAAGGGTAGTATTCTGGAATACAACATCCCACCCTTCTTCGAGAAAGAAAATTATCCTTGAAGAGAATAATTTTCTAGTAACTATATATAAGATTAAGATTAAGTAAAGACTTGGATTTTCGTTCAATTACATTACAATGGTTTTCAAAATTAATCTTTCATCAAAGGTTACAATAATCAAAAAGTTCTTAATACTAGAAAAATAGTCTATTTACATTATCTATTAACTAAATTTTTACAATAATCAAAAAATTCTATTTACATTATATATTAACTAAATTTAAATATTTCTCCTTGGACCCTTTTCTTTTCTTATCCAAAAGTTATTATTACTTATTATATTATTTATATAATATTAATATTATTGTTTCTCATTTCCGTTCGAATATATATATTAATTCCAAAATTTCCAATATATATTACCTCTAAAATTTTCTTTCTTTCCTCCCCCTCTTTAACTTTTTTTTTTTTTTTTTTTTTTCATTTCCGTCATTTCCTACAATTGTTAGATTATTTCATATATATTGAATAATAAAACAAAGGCCATTTGTTATGTGTTTATCTTTTCCTTAAATTTATGGGAAATTTTCCAAAACTTTTCTCGGCCTATTATTATGATGATTGTATAGAAATGCATAATACCAAAAATCTTCTTAAGAAATGATTTCAAATGTCCTAAATGATTGTGTAACTTTTTATTTATTTGTATTTTGTGTTTGAATAAATGTTTATTGTTGTAAAAAAAATGTTTAATGTACTTATATGGTTTTCCTTTTCCGTACCTATTTTAGTTAAATTATTATTTTCATTTTTTATTATTTCGTGTTTGAGTAAGTGTTTGTGTTTGTTTTCGTTGTTTAAAATATTTATTGTTTTCGGCTTAATGTCGTCATTTTTCATAGCTTTAACTGCTGTTGGAACGTTTACCTTTTCAGTCTTACTCACTGCTGATGGATCATTTAGTTTCTCAGTCTCATTTACTGATTCGTATAGTTTTTCAGACTTATTACTGGTAGCTGTTAGAACATCTTGGTTCCCAGTCCTATTTGCTGTTTGAACTATTTCTTCAGTTATATCTGCTGTAGAAACATTTAGTCCGTCAGTCTTTGCTGCTGAAAAGATTTGTTCATGAGTGTTAGCTGCTGAACTGACTTGGGTTTTGATTTTAATGGCAATTTTTGGATGTTCAGTCTTTAACACTGCTGAATTATCAGTCTTTGTTGCTGAAGTGCCGGGGTTGTTTATTGGGATAGCCGAAATATGAGGGATTTCAGTCTTTAGTACTGCTGAGTTTTCAGTCTTGGTTGCTGAAGTGTCTGGGTAATCAATTGGGATAGCTGAAATATTAAGGATATCAGTCTTTAATACTGCTGAAAATTTCGAATTTTCAGTCTTAGTTGCTGAATTATTTTCCAGAATTGCAGTCTGAATCGGAGTCATTATATTAGGGTTTGGTTTAACTTCTTTTATATTTGTATTTATAGCTTTATCGGAATTAGTCATATGGTTAGGATAATCATAAGCTGGCTCAAGGTAAATTTGGGTAGGAGCTTTATTAAATTTGTCGTTATCTATTTCCAAAGATCTAATGCTGTAAATAGAAAAATTTTGTTTGTCTCCCATAAATTTTGGTTGGCGTCAGGCCTCGTTTTCCGACTCTTGCACCCGAGAAAAGTGAACATTTTGCCGATCGTTTTGTCTATTGGTGGTCCTAGAATTTTCACCAAAACGATTTTCAGAGGTTGTAGGATTATTTCGGAATGGGTTACGCGTTGTTGTACCTTGTTGGTAATTTGTTGAAGACGATCCATTCCTAGATATCTTGTATCTACACTCGCTCTCTGTGTGATTATTCCGTCCACAGAAATTGCATAAAATGTTATATTCCCTTTTTATGGGTTGTCTATTCGGAAAAGTGGACTGCATGTTTCGATAACATGTGTCCTGTGTATGCCCTGACTTACTACAGGTTTGGCAGACTATTCGATTAAATCTGTCATTATAGTTATATGGCCTGGGAGAGTTGTCCATTCGAGCAGCATGCGCTACTACATGGGCAATCGAGTGTTTTAAACTATTTCCCCCCTGGGCTTTAGCTAGTATCTTTAGCTGTTCGTTCTTTAGTCCATCTTCAAATGTTTGTACGGCCAATATTTTGTTTTCTTCCATTAAGAATTCCCTAACCACCGCGTCTTCTGTTATTTCACACGTGGCAGAGTTCAGAGTCCTCAGAGCATTCGCAACTCTGTCTCCGTATTCCCGAACGGTTTCTCTGAAGTGTTGTTTCAGAGAAATCAACTCATTGTGTGCCGTCGACCGAGATTGCTCCTCTTTATATTCCGATTCTAGATTTTGCTTTAAATCTTCCCACTTAGCGATTTTGCTATACCTAATAAGATCGTATGCATGACCCTCTAGTCTATTTTTGACTAGCTCTAAAAATGTTTCATATATATCCGGGTCTGCCTTCTTTATGGATCTAAATAAAACGACTCCCCCGGAAATAAATTTGTCTAGGTCGCAGGGTTTCCCGTCAAAGGTGGGGACGATTCTGAAAACATCAGAAATTCCGACAGACAGAGCCATTTCAGGGGTTTTACTGTGTATCTGTTGATAGTGGATTTGTTCTTCTCCCTGCCTAGCCGCCTGTCTCGTGTAATATGGACTCGTATTAGTGAAAATTTGAAGTAATTGGCGATAATTTGTTATCAATTCTTAAAAATATGGTTAACTTAAAAATATGGTTATGAAAAATTTGGCCTTTCTTTTTGTTATTCAATATACATATATATGGAAAAGAACGATAAATGGGACCGAAAGCTGAAAAAGAAAATTTTCGACGAGAAAGAAAAAAACGGCAAGGTCGTCGAAATACTGAAATGAGAATTTTCAAAGAAATTTAAAAAAAATTCATACTCTACTAAATGTTGTCGTTGTACTGTTGATAGAAGTCTTTGTCTTGAGTTTTGCTGTTTTTTTTTCTTTCGTGTCTTTAGTTTTCCTTAGTTGTTTCCCTTGTGTTTTTTTTTTTTTTTCTTCCGCCAGACAGACTTCACGTCCTACAGTTGATTGCTCATCCTGGTCTTTGCTGCATACATATTTTTTTCTTTAATTCTTGACATTTTAGAAAATTTTTTTTTCTATTTTAGTTTATTTTGTTTGTTTAATTTTGGGATCCCTTCGCCTGGATCCCACCGCTGCCACCAGTGTTATAGTCCGAGACGCCGTGCTTCCTCTTTCGAGGGATGAGCGTGGACCTTTTCTTTAATAGAGGATGGTAAGACGTCTTCTGTCCGTCTTCTTCCTCGAATAAATAATAATTCGTTTTTCTTCTTCTTTGTAAATTTCTTTATTTCTTCTTTCGGTTTATTCTATTCTTAATAACTTCTTCTCAACTTTACTTGTCACACTGATAACTCAAACTTCTTGAGCTCCTACTTCTCTCGAACTCAACTCAATACTCCTTGAGCTCCTACTTCTCTCGAACTCAACTCAAAACTAACTGATTTTACAATTGAATTTTTTATTAAGTGAGAATGTAATATATGTTAAGGGAAGTTTTTAAAGGATGTGTAAGGAGATTCAGTGTGAAATTTAATAAGGGTAGTATTCTGGAATACAACAGTCCACAAATGAAGAAGAATAAAGTGCTTCACCCTCGAAGGTTGAAATCATAAACAGCTTACTACAGCGAGACTTCAACAAAGTGCAGCGCGACTGGTAACTTAAGATCAACTTCCAGAAATGTGAAGCCATCCTGTTTAGAACCCAATCATATAAAGCCACGAACGACACAAGAAAAAACTGGCGAAAGGTAGTTATCGTGGGACCGCATGGAGGCAAACTGGAAACCAAGAGTGTAGTTAAGTACCTTGGCATCTGGCTAGAACAATATCTGTATTTCAACAGGCATGTAGGGGCTGCTTTGGCCAAAGTTAGGAAGACTTTTGCTATGACAAGGAGGCAATTTCACAGTAACCAACTTGACGACAGGGTAAAAGTTACATGCTACATAAAGCTAATCATGCCAATGCTCATATATGGTTGTCCAGTTTAACATAAGTCCAAATTTGGTGGAAAAGATTCGGGTGTTCGAAAGGTGTCACAGAAGTTGTCTCAAATTATATCGAACACCGGAATCGGACTATAAAAAGTATTACTCAAATGAGAATAGAAGATAAATATATAGGTAAAAAGTAGTAAAGCCGAAAGGCAATAATTCTCGATATTAGCCCCCTTATCTTTAGTTAAGAGTGTCCACTATGGGCCAATAAGGCAAGATTCAACATAAGGAAGCTACAGTTTAAGCATTTTTTGTGTAGCAAGAAAGTTAAAAAGGTAAGTGAAACAATACAAAAGAAAGAATATAGAAGATAGAGAGATTACTGAAAACGGACAACTGGAGGGAAGTTCATTAGTTCCGTCTTTCTGGTAGACATAATTTTTTTCTTTTTTTTTTATTTGTGCAACCATTTGATCTGGTGAAAAGTGTTCTCAGGTAAAAAAGGTATACATATTTTCAAGAATGAGTATTTTCAAAAGGGAATATTACAAACGTGCACCTGAGAACGCCCACGACAGGAAGAACCCGTCGCACAAAGCAAAAACAAGTTGGTTTTACCAACGAAAAACACAATTATAAGTATTAACGGAAATATATTTCCCACCATGTGTACCACCCTGCGGGCATTGCAAACATATATCACACTCACACCTTTGCACCTTGGTCGACGATCAAATTTCCAACCAAACATCCATGATGCATTTCCTGCTGTCATAAAAATATTGTTAACGTGTAAAATTGTGGGTAGTTATAATGAACTCGCCCCGTGATCCCTTATCGTCTAAATAGTTTTAAGAGGGCCACTAACTAAAATTAATTAATAAGGTAAATACCAGCTATTTGTATTACTTTTAATTTGCCGCACACTGTCCCTGTTATTGAAAGAGGCGTTACCGCCTGGTTGCAATTATATGCTACCTTATACATTGAAATTTTCTGTGAGGGCGCAGTTGATTAAAACAGCATCAAGCTGTGAGCTGTTGAACAATGAAAAATTCAGTGTCCTCTCTACGCTGCCAGCTTGTCTGATAGTTTTTTAATCAAGTGTCGGTCTCTCACACCCAGTTCGCCATGCTTTTGTACTGGTAAATTCTATTTTCCTTAAACTATTATATACCGTTATATTGGTTGAACTCCATTTTCCATCGCTGCATAAAACACTGATTAATTAAATTGCATCAAATTCCCTGCAAGAGTCCGTGAAAAAAACACTAGCTTGCCACCCCCTATATACACGTCAACGGTGGTGGGCACCTCTGCAGGTGCATGTTGCTATGTATATGCACACACGCCCATCGCAGCAGGCGGCAATATCCGCCAAGTATTAACATGACTGAAAAATTAAATAACCCTGTCAGGGAAATAACTGGAATGAGCTAATTTATTTCTGGTAATCGAATCGATGTCTGGGAGTGGCGGATATGTCATGGGGTCCCAGCAAAGGTTTCTCTTCGCCCCAGCGAAACCACCACCACATCAGGGCGTCAAAAACCTTTGGTCAACAAGTACGTCGGCTTAAAGAGGAAAAACTAAACGGATATTTGACGCTTATAAATTGATTCTATCGAATTCGATGTTTTTTAATGGTCGGTAAGGAATTTTGCTACCGATTAACTGACCCCACGGACATATACGTATGCCCCTTGAAAAACCGAAAAGCGCACCCATTCTCATGCTCCAGACACCCGCACACACATACCAGACCAAGCACATACCAGCACCGGCATCCCTCATGTGCACAATTGAAAATAAAATATTTATCGGTGAAATTATTGGTGCTGGTATGTGAATCTGTGGGCCCTTTCAACCGTCTATACGCATTATGTCGCTGAGAGATTCACTCACATCGGGTGCAAGTGCCTCGCGGTTCTTCGATGAAATTTTATCATATCCTAGCATTCGAACGCAATCAGAACTTCACCCCACATGCTGTGCCCAGCCGTGTATGTCAGTCTATAACTTTAACTTTTACTGTACAGTATACATAAATACATTGTGCGTATGTTATATATATACAATATATTATACAAAAAATAACTTCGCCCACAAACCCCTTTGAGGGAGTTCAGAAATGCTTCGTACTGACCTTCTGCTTCTAGGATCTCAACGAATGAGTCGAACACATTTTGACACCCGATACACTTCATTAGGTTTTGTAGGCCATCACAAGACCACTTTCTTTGTTGACAATTCCAGGCCAATTGGCAATTCCCCGCTGATGGCGTATTTTGTCTCTCGCTCGATTTATTTTCGAATATCGAGGATAAGATTCAGAAACGAAGTAATTGGTTACTCAGCAGCCACCGCGTTACCTATAAATAAGTTGGCGCGAATTCATTGACCCATTCAGGGAGCAAATATACTTTCTTAAGACCTTTTTGACCCCAACCCAAGTGTACACTCTAAACTAGAGACAAGAAAAAGGATGAATTTTAATGATTTCCTCCACTGCTGTTGTTATCCTTCACTAGTGGGGTAGCAGCGGGCAAAGAAGAAAAACTCACACCAATAGAGCAAACAAAAACCAACCAAGGACAACACAAATGGCGTAAAAACGGCACCGGCAGTCCATCAGAAGTGTAAACAAAAATATCCAAACGCCAAAGGGGTGAGCAGAGCCTTAAACGTTTTGCGGTGGCTTGGTTATAGCCATCACATCCACCCGCGTTATGGTTTCGATTTTTTTTTATTTTAGAGGTCATAATTCAATAATGTGATATAATGAAAGAAGAAAGGAATGTATAGACAAACAGCTCAAGCAACGTGGAAAATTGTGGCAGTTATAAGAATGCATTGGTATATTTTTGATTGGTTTGTATAGCATGATTTGTGTAACAATCCATGCCTACAAACAGGGACAATGGATATGAAAGCGTTGCATTTTACGTTTGCCCAAGAGTCCCTTCGCGCTCAGCTATTCCAAAGATATTTTTGTATATGTTATTACTATGGTTTTTACGCAATTGTTTATCTTATGGGTAGCACTATCTGTCCCGCGGGGGATATTTATTTGTCGTGCTAATATGGAGTTTTTCCAGGTGTAGGTATCTGGACTCTATGATTTCATTGCCATCATATGAATCCCCGGACGTATGCATTTTCACAGGTTTACTCATAAATAATTTGGTGCGCTGATGAATCAAAAATTGGCCAACACCGAGGAATTCACGTTAAATGGATTCGATCATTGTGGGGGACGACTCCAGTAATTAAGCATTTGTCAGTTTTTCCGTGTAACTACGTGCACCACCGCAACAGTAAAGGATACCAAACCCTGGCAATGAAAATTACGTACATCAGCTCCTACTTAAATTAGTTACACCAGGTACTACACCTACTTCGATAGATAAGAGCAAAATTCCCGGGTAAATCGGTCGAAACTCATGGTCCACAATTGCCCAAAAGGGGGGGGAAAGAGCTGCAGAAAGGCCCCTAAAAAAGAAACCGGGACAGCCGGCTTTAAAAAAAAAAGATGCCGCACCCAGATGCGACTCAAAACAAAAGACAAGGCATGTGGATATGCTGGAGTCTATGAAGTCAAGCCCACACTAAATGAACCCGGAAATTGCGTGAATGAAATTCGAGAGAGAGCAAAAAGAGAATCGCTGCTAGAACTGATATGCCGACCAGTGGCCACCACTGAGACACTGAAAGTGATAGTGTGGCGGTTCTACGAACTACACAAATCCTACCTATAGCATAATTCATTTCATATCCCCAACACAACATTGAATTCAATGGTCAAACTCATGCGAACTAAACGTTCAAATTCTCTAACATTGAATTCAATTCATTTATGCAATTCAAATTAATTTACTCAATTTCACCCAATTCAATTCAATTCCCTAAAATCAAACAGCATAATGCATATCTTCTTATGTATGCTATACGCAATTAACACCTCTAAATCTCCTACAAAATCCAAAACCCAAAATGTGCACGTGTCCAAACAAAGGCATATCTATTCGATCCGCCGACACACAATTCTTGCAATCATAAACATCCTAATGCATATCTTCACATGCCAGATGTTTTATGACTTGAAAATGCACCAATCTAAAAACTGACACCCAATTTCCACGGATCTTTTGTTACCCATCTGAAGTGCACGAAAACTCTTGTTGTTATAAGCCAGGTGGATAACACAAACAAAACTCCAAGAAAGGATCAAGAGATAAGTGGCGATGCGTCTGGATCTTCGAAAGAAGATAAAGATAGGAGTAGAATTTGGAATTGAGAAGGGAACACTCTAGAACAGTTCACAGAGAACCCACCGAGGAGGTCGATCCGCGCTGCGTCATTAATCTAAATAGTAATAGCAAGTGTAGTTTCGCGAGTAGTCGAAATAGGGTTTCCAAACGAAGTAGGAAGGCTGCAGAGAGAACGCTAACCGACAGGGTTTTGCGAAGGCCATTTCTTAACGCGCGTCATCCGATGTTCGATCAATTATCGTGCCAGAACAATTCGTAACGTGTGTCGTTATACGTAGCATCAATTCCTTTAGTGCCCAAAGGCGAATTCTTGCGTGTATCGTTGTATCCTTAACGAGTGTGGAAGTTCGTCGTTTTCCTTTCCATGGACTAAAAGAACAAGATTGTGTCACCTTAATAAAAGAACAAGATTATGTAAGATTGTGTCACGTTAATAATAGAACCGCAAACATGTAAACTAGACATAGTGCTCACTTTACTAAAGAAATAAAAGAAATAATAAAACAACATTTAAAAGAACATTTTCGCTGTGTTTTTATTTAGGGCTATATTCGCTCCGGGTTCCGGTGTTTAACTTCTCTTGTGTGGACAGTGTTCGGCGGAACACTACATCGACGTTCAGGCTTTGACTAAAATCCGCCAAAATAGTACCAGTAGTGATACAGAAAATAGCGACACAGAAACAATGGTCGAGTGTCGAAACCTAGATTAGATTACCACTGTCGAGAAAATCGTGACAGCGATCACCACAGAGTTCCCAGCACTGAATGCGATCTCAAAGGAAGCAATAAAGAGCTTAAAAGGCAACCAGATGGCACGCGGACAACCATGATTGGCCTCCCGAGAGAAAAGGTTAAGACCTTTTTGGTTGCCGGCTTCCTGTGGGTCAGATTGCTAAAATAACACCCATACGGTGTTTCAGACGCTGGCAATATAGACATGCGGCAAAATTCTGCAAATCCGAAGTAGATCGTTCGGATATAGTTCTGAAATGCAATGATGAAATGAAAACGATCATTAAGTAAATCTTTTGTCAAGCGTAACCCATATGCATATTCTGCAAAGCAGAATGCGAAGGCGGCAACGCACACTCAACTGAAAGTTACAAATGCTGTGCATTCAAAACGCAATGGCCGATCTTCTAACTGATACCATACAAATTATCTTAAACCACTGTGCAGGCGCACAAGGTCTCCTTTCCCAAACGGTTAAGGAATGTGGCGCTGCCGTGGTACTCATCAACGAGCAGTATAGGGAGCATGACAGAGACACAAATACATGGGGAAAAAACAACAGCGGCCATCTGGACAACAGGAAATTCCCCCATAGAAAGCAGAATTGGCCAGCGGGAAGAAGGATTCGCCTATGCCTATGCTAAGGTCAAGCGAATTCATTTCCACTGTTATTATGCTCCAAACTGGATGACATCGGCTCGAAATCGGGACCGGTGCAGAGATTTGTTAAATAAGGTCAAGACCGGATCCCGGTTGTAGTGCCGATGATGATGATGATAATGTTATTATGCTCCACCACGGTGGGGAATAGAACAATTTAAATGGTTCCTAGACCAGGTAACCGAAGATGCCAGATCCAAAGCTCCCTTATAATTGCTGGAGATTCACCGCCTGGGCGGAAGAATAGTAAAGCACTAGGACTAACATGGAGTCCAGGCACTGCTCGGTGCCCTCACAAACCCAGATGTAGTGCTACTGAATGATGGTGTTGAGGACACCTTCATAACCAAGTGAGGCTGGTTCATAATCGACATCACCCTTGCCAGCTCTATGTTGACACGAAACATGGAACGACTAGTTTGGGGCACCTACACCCATAGTGACGACCTACTCGTGATATACTGCCAGACAGGCAGATTGGCGAAGATGGCCCAGAAAAATGGATCGAAAGAAAAAAATCTCAATGCGGAGTTGCTGGATTATATGCTGCCAGACCCAATCGAACAACTTGCCGCAGAGTGGCTGGAAAAGTGGTGAAGCGGCTAACTAACGCATGCGATGCTACTATGTCACTACAAAAATAAGAGACGGGGTTTACCGAACCAGTGTATTGGCGGAGCCCGGAAATTGCCATGGTGCGGGCAGTATGCAACAAAGAGCAAGAAATCTTAACACATACCCACAGCTTGACGCGGAATTCGTCAACAAACCGAAGTAATTGAGGAACATGCGGTACGAATGACGCATTCTACGTCTAAGGGATGAATTAAATAATAACCCATGGGGCGGCACTTACAAAGTAGTCATGAAAAGACTGCGCAACAGCCGTATTCAAATTCAAAGGAGCAAAAGTGAGATGTCCGTAGCTTATCTCTTCCCCGCTATGTGAACATCAGTGAAAAAACAATATCTCCAGCGACCATCTAAGAGGTTTTTTGTTTTTTTTACACTAACGCGCGCAAAAAAGGGGATTTTCGAGTACACTTAAATGTCAGAGCACAGTGCTAGCGGAACAGGTGGTTATGGCAGCAAATTTCACTAAAAACAATAAGATCCCACAACTTGAGGGAATCCCAAGTGCTCTGGCGAAGACTGCTTTAATTAAAAAACTGCAAATTTTCTGCAGCCTCTTCATCTCAACCATGAAAAAAACAGACACAGCATGGAAACTATTGAGCGAGTAATTGCCACTCTCCGAGTGCACACCGGGACATTCTGAATGGCAATATGGGGCTCGGAAAGGTATATCAACCAGTAAAAACCTATATGTTGCATCGAATCGATAACCGGAACGTGAAAGCTAGAAGGCACCAAAAAATACTGCGCCCATTGTAAGCGAAGGGTTGTCAAGTATTGGAGAAATTGACGTTGTGGGGTACGAGATCGCGATGCCAGCATGGGCGAGAGTTCTACCTCGTCTCCACCAGTTCGCTAAGAGGTTACACGGGAGGGGCAACAAAAGAAAACCAAAACGCTGCAAGTCCGGAAGGAAAGAAAACACATCAAAACACATTCGATTGTTGGTGGTTATTGCTTTTAGTGTTTTTCAATTATTTAATTTTAATGTCGTAACTACCATAACTCCCGATTTACTTTGAAGACACCACGCACTGAAACACAAACGATTAAAAATTAGAAGTTGGAACTTTAGCACACACTCGACTCCGAGGTGTTTTCGCGTCTCCGTGCACACCGGAGGGCGGGAGTGGCATGACCGTGGCGGTCAGCGGATGGTAAAGGACTCAACGATATTTAATCGTTTTGGGGTGAGTTTTCCCAAGAGAGAAAGTGTTTCTCTCGTGGTAAAAACAAGGAAGAAAGACTTAGCAATGTATGTGTATGTGTGAGTGAAGATCACATTGGTTTTTTTCATACACAAGGCCATGGGAATGAACCTGAAACAAAAAAAGGAAAAAGGGATCGTGGAGTTCTTTGTTTATGGGAGAGGTTACTGGGAAATGAATCCAGAACTATGTAGGATAAAAGGAATTTATGGCCTGTGAGTTCAACTGAGTAAACATTAGATGTTAGGTGCATTTGGGATACTAGGATGATTGAGTTGTTTGAGTATCTCCAGAATGCCTGCTGAAGGACAGCGGTCTTTCGTTTACTTATGGTGTGAGTTAGGGAAATAGTCTCAACGTGGATGGTGTTAATTGCACGCAGCTGGTGTTGGACTATTTATCGATGGCTAAAAGGGTCGACAGCCGATGTGTGCATAGATAGTTTTTACGTACACATATTGAGGCTGGGATTAGCCAACTCAAGGGTAAGATTCCCTGATATGCGGTCGTATGATATGCGAACCGATGAATTTTATTACAGGGAATTTATGATAAGAACTCTTACAGGAATTTGTATGCGAAGGAAATGCAAGAAAAGGTAAGAATTCTTTTACTGAATGTTTTTAGATTATACCTTAGATAATCCCAGATACGTAAAGCATTTAAGGTGCTAATTCGATTGCATTCGCGAAAGCTTATGCAGACTGGGTTGTAGGGATAGGGTTCTTTAGGTAAGTAGTCAGTGAGGTTTGGCGGAACCGCCACAACGTAACATAATTGGGTGTTTTTTTCTCCATTTATCGCGTTTCGTATATAAAATACAACCCCCACAACAGTGCT
Source organism: Microdon myrmicae (assembly GCA_963931805.1). Classification (NCBI taxonomy): domain Eukaryota; kingdom Metazoa; phylum Arthropoda; class Insecta; order Diptera; family Syrphidae; genus Microdon; species Microdon myrmicae. The sequence goes on along the minus strand of OZ007500.1, from coordinate 2,042,508 downwards.
GTCAGTTGAACCCGCGTATGCACAGTCAGTGGACACATGTTATAACCTCCTTTCTATTTCGGCTACTAAGACGGATTTAAAATATTCACATTACGTTCGCAACCAATAACAAAAATGCAGCAGCATGTCACGATAGCATAATTTCAAAAACAAATATAAATAGAATTATAAAGTGATGCCTGGTTACATATAGCACAAGGTTTAGCTTTACAAGTATTGCACTTCCCCACAAAAATTTTTATAAGTATGCTAATTTAGTTCACAAAAAATGCCCCGAAGCCTAGTGAATGAATTTGGCTCCTAAAAGCTTGCCTATTTAAGTCGTTTCACACAAAGACCCAAGACAGGTGTAGGGCACAAATTTGTCGTGTAAGATCAGATGTTACCGACTGCGGTCAACACACCACAAATAGCAACTAATCTTCACCTGACAAATTCCCATAGTTCGCTAGTGACCCATGGCATATGCGGACATCAGCCACCTGTGGCTACAGCGATTATTACTTACGGTAGCAATTCCGACTTAAGTGTTCAGAGCATCCTGCTGATCAAAATTTACATAAAATCTGAGGTCAGTTCCTCAGGTGCCCAATACACCTGTGAGTTTTGTTGTTCGCCACAGACACCATCACTGCCACACCGCCACCGCGGTCGAGGTGTAACCCATTTATTGATCCGTTTGCTCTGATCGTCATCTGTTGCGCTATCGGCCCGCTTCATAGGAAGGATACGCGCCTGATTGTTTTGCTCCTTTTTAATTTTTTGTTTGGGCGCTCAGTTTATTTTAAAATTATTGTTTGCTCCTGGAGCGGAGCTCCCCGAATGTAGTTACGTCTTGATTGGTTTTGTTGCTTTTCCCATAGCTGCCTTCATGCGGTTGGGTAATTTATTTCACCGAGTGATTCCTTCATCCGCAGCCTATTAAGTTGAGTACACTCGCCCCGACAGCACGTAAATGCGCGTGTGCAGAGGATGCGACAGTAACGGGTGGCTCTTGAGGTTTAACCCTTTTTCACTCAAGTGACGCAGCAAAAACAAGAAGAGCTAGATGCAATAATAGTATAAAAACAAAAAGTGAAGCGCATGACGTAAGTATCTGTTAGATACTCGAAACAAAGGGAACCTAAAGACCCAAAGCATGATCGGTTTTTCTTTTGTTCTTCTTTGTGTGTGAAAACTGAACACACCCGGTCAATGTGATGTGCGGTTACGGGTAGAAGGCGCGACCTGACCTCGTTATTTGTTTGTTGCCCGGCTTTCCAGTTATCCGTAACGGATTTGACCAAGTTTCAATGTTTTCCTTGCATTAATATTTCTCTTACTTGTTCACTTGAGGTGAAAGGATAACAGGATGACATATGCACAGCAATAATACAATGCAAACAAAGCCCTAACGAGAAAGGGTTAAGTAAGCTGCGCAGGTAGCGTTGATTTCTGAAAGCAGACTATTGTGTCCTTGTGTGTCCGTGTGTATGTAAGTGACGAATTGGGTCCGGCTTAATTTCATGCATAGTAATATGGAATATAATTTTCAAATGCCGTGGATGACTATTTGACTGACAGTCTCCTTGGGTTGATATCCATGTTCTCTTTTATGCATATTACTTGCAGTCCTAAATGATCATGATTCTGTAACGATTTTCCATAAGTTGTGTAGTGGTTAAATTCTCCTGCATTCTCTACACATCGAAAACACCTTGTAGAAAGTCATTGTAAGAATCGAACGACCAATCCCCAAATTTTGGAGCACAATATCACATCGTCTACAATGCCTTAAAGGAATGACATTTGGAAAGTCATAGAGGTCGGTGAAGGGGCTCGAAGTTTCTATTTGTGAGTTGACTTTTAGACTATTCATGTAAGGTGTGCGGGGCAGCGAAATCGAACATCCTGATTGAATTTTCAAGTGACAGAATTGAAGCAGTGCTCATCGGTATTTTGCACATCCATTTTATTTTGTTTTAGTTTGGGGAAAAAGAGATCCATTATTTTTTTGCTAGATGACTGTAGTGATATATATATATATATATATATATATATATATATATATATATATATATATATATATATATATATATTTCGTAAAGTATTGATCTAAGAAAGTCTGACATGTACCAGTGATATTCTGTACTGAAAAATAATTCCTTGACACTTTTTGGATTGCTCTATTCAGTTATCAGTTTTAGGGTGTAAAATAGGGAAGTTAACGCGTAGGAAATATCCGTTTAGAGCTAGCGATTGACCAAAGTTGGCGGGAATTAGCCAACGAAAGATTGTCATGGATTTTCCCCAACCGCCTCATGGAAGCCTATAGCTTTATTGGGTTTTATTTCACGGGCGGCTTGGACCCAGCCTAGCACTCATTGCACAGCTTCCTCATGAATAAGAAATTGGTGTCAAGGGAAAATTGTTTGGTCAATTTTCTCGCCAATAAGGAATCAAGGCTTCTGGAAGAAAGGCATTATAAAGCCTTTAAAATGGCAACAAATTGTAGAACAAATCGGACAGTTCAATCCATCTTAATAATGTCTTGGTTTCCCTTCTTCCCAAACTAGTCCATAAATCAGCTGGACCGCATGGCATTCACCCAATAATATTTTCACCATTTAATGGAATCTCAAAACCCATTTGTGTAAAAAAAAAAAACACAACAGATTTGATCCAAATCGGACAATCCGAACCATATTAAACAATCAATTACTAAATGTTTACGTTTACTAGATATTTAAGTCTTCAATTACTAGATGTTTAACTTTAAATCCGCTATTTGTTGATAGACGACATTCGTGAGCCTATTAAGTTACTGTAGCAACGCGATATTTTTTTCATGAGTTTGGCGTCTATCAACAAAAATCAGTGCACGTTGTCACCGATTTCATACAACAATATAAATTTTTCCTTTGGTAACCATGTCCAGTTTTTTGTCCAGAAAACAGCATACGTGGGAAGCTCTGCTTTTCTGCATCAATTTGAAGAAATCGTCTACCTAATCATATCAAATGCTTGTGAAAACCTATGGCCAAGGTGCTATACCGGAAACAACGTCTGGAGGTTAGTTTGGTCGATTCAAAGACGGCAATTTTGACATGAACGTGAAACGAAAATCAACCTTTATACACTATTTTGGATGCGAACACCCTCTTTTGGACTCTTTTGGAGGCGGAACCCATTCGCAACAAATGCCTGCCGCGCAATTGAATGTTACTCACTCAGACATTTCCGTGTGTCGACATACCATGGGAAAGGCTCAAAAGATTCGCAAAATGGGTGGTGCGTGAATTGAACGATAGATAGAGCGACGACAAAACACACTTGAAATCTTGCTCATAAGACAAAAAAGAAAAATCGTTCGTGCACCGGATTTTGACTAGCGATGAAAAGTGGATATATTCTCTATACTATTACTATTACTATTTATTGGCCTGTAGGAACCCGGAAGTTCATGATCTTGTGGCGTTTGAAATAATAGTGAAGAAGAACGTGTGATTCGAACTGACGCTATGACAGTTAGAATCACAAAAAATTGAACCTAAGCGTAACACATCAGACTACTGGCCGATTTTAGAATTCGATTTTTTAACTCAAGTATATTCCACTGATGTGAATTGTTTTGTTATCGCTACGGTATGCGGTTGTGATGTATTTTTCGTATTCGATTTTCGTTCGGTGCTCTTCACTATTTGCGCGTATTGTGTGTGTGTGTGTGTGTATCTGTTAGAGACGCCACAACCTCACCGACTCGACTCCGTCATCGTTCCCTGTCCTGTGCACTTTCCTTCCACGCTTGACCATCTGATCCGATCTCCTCAAGGTCAAACCTTACATTGTACTCCCATCTCCGTTGATCTACCGTCAAGAATTCTACGCACGGTCCTATCGTGGCCCATTCGCGCCACATGTCCAGCCCATCTTAATCTTCGCGCCCTGATTATTCTCACTATTGTAAGTTTGCGGTAGAGTTCTTCCAACTCGTGGTTGTGGAGTTTCCTCCATTGTCCTGCCTCCTCGTCATATTTACCACCAAAGATACCCCTTTAAACTTTATTCTCGAAAACGCCACATTTGTTTTCTTCCCGTTTTGTGAGACCCCATGTTTCGCATGCAGTCGGCATGATTATGGTTCTATAGACACGGAGCTTTATGTTACGTGGCAGCAATCTGGATTTCAGCAGTTTATTTGACTGCATGCCAACTAGCGTTGCCGGAGTATAGTCTTTTGTTAATTTCCTTCGACATTACTGGCCGTCAGTATCGTTCCCAGATATTTAAATTCTTTAACTTTTTCAAACATCTTGCCTCTGACGTTTGTATGTGTTCCCTGAGTTTCACCTGCTCTCGCCGTAATCATGTATTTTGTTTTATCTTCATTTATTTCTAAGCCCACCTCTTCTGCCGCTTGCATGATGATTTTACAGTTTTTACTTACAGTTTCTAGATTATCGCCCAAACCGGCGATGTCATCCGCCTATGTGAGCACTTGTGTGACTCCGTTCAGGGATGATCCGGCCGTATTGTCGTCTTGTACCTTTCTGATGACATACTCGAGCACAAGGTTAAAAACACATGGTGAGAGGCCAACCCCCTGTTTTAGGCCGTCCCGGATTTCAAATTCTTCTGAGAGGTGGTTTTCTATTCTAACTCGCCCGTTGTTTTCGTTCATGCAGATTTGAATGAGGGTGGCATATTTTTTCGGGATTCCCAGCTCAACTACAATATTGTAGAGTCTTCGCCTTGCGACTGAGTCTTAGGCTTTTTTGAAGTCAACGAACAGTTGGTTAACCATCTCTCCGTATTCCCACTTCTTTTCTAGCAGTTGCCTTATTCTGAACATTTGGCCACTTGTTGACCGGTTCCTACGGAATCCGCATTGGTAGTCTCCCAATATTTCTTCTGCGTACGGTGTGATTCTGGCCAGTATGACATTTGTTAGTATTTTGTATGTGGTTGGGAACAATGATATTCCTCTGTAGTTGTCGCAGTCAGATTTGTCGCCTTTTTTGATAATGAGGACGTCTATTGAGATTTTCCATTCTTCCGGAGTGACTTCCTTATCCCATATTATTTTGATGAGTTGGTGGATCTTTCGAGCGGTTGTCGCCTCTCCATGCTTCACAACCTCAGATTTTTTTGAAGAAAGACGCATCAGATATGAATGACTTCATTCAATTCCTGAATGGCGAAGATATTTAACTTTAAAATGAGTTTAAATTCACGTTGGATCAGTTTTTATTCGCTACGTACGTAGTCAATTACATGAACAAGACTAACAGGAAAATCAGTGCAAAGACAGCTGTTAAAGTTACGGGAAGATTATCTGGACAAAAATTTCTTAGACGTGATAAAAGAAGCCTCTGTGATGATACTCAGCGCCATTGAGGGTAGCAGTCAAAAAGCGACGTGGTATCCTCTGCACCTTGGTATATCCAAGAGTAGCAGAGAACTCGAGATGATACTGACCATGCCTCGAAAAAACACTGAAGGACTGACCGACAATTCCATAGGCGTTTGGAAATCGACCGTTTTTCGGAACCATACATGGCGCGAAGCATACGATTCGCTGAGACAGTTGCAGCTCCCTTCTATACAGCAAAGCCCGATACTTTAAAAAGACACACAAATCCGAAAATTATACGTTACAAAAATTACGAAAATTGTGGGAAGAATTGTCCGAGTACAAGAGAGACATAGTACTGATGTACAGGGTGAGCAAAAGTAATGTCATACGGTGAATTGGCTGCCATTTAGTTAGAAATGAAAAAATTGACCTCTGTTTTCAAGCAAAGTTTATTTGAAGGTGTAAATAATATTAATTCTCTATCTTCTATCTATCTATCTGTAACATTAAAGTCAAACCACGATGACATTAGACGACATTGCACATTCACATTATTATTTTTTTAATAACATCCTTTATTGGATATGAATAGTACAATCTTAACAATTTAATTTAATACTATGTTTGAATTGTACTTAATTTAGTTTAATTAAATAAAACGTGTAAGGGTTCACATTATGGCACTACTTATTTTTACCCCATCCTGTACATGCCGTTCAGAAATGGGGACATTGAACTTCTTGATGGCAACAACTTTATACGAATTCACAAAAAGATTTAGTTTAAGATATTAGAAACAAAGAATTCGAGGCTGACATAGACACTAAAATAACATGGAGTTTTGGAGACAAATGATGGCTGAAAATGATAAGGAAATTGAACACATAGCAGAATTTAAAAATCAAGACGTTTTAAAGGAAAAGATCTCCGATAATATGTATTTTTCTTGCAACAACCCCTTAAAGGAGATGGATTGTTCGATTCCGAAGATTGTTTAAACTACAAAAGATGTGGACCGTGGCAGAATATTACGATCCGCCTAAATATGAGTTGAACCCGGACGAAATCCATGAAACACTCCGTAGTAACATCAACTTCACCCTCAAACTCAGAGAATATCAGGGACAACAAAGTCACAGATAAGGACAGTTGTCGAAAATGATTTCATTAAATACAATTCCGGTTAGAATATTCGCAGAGTGCGAATAATAGTATTACCATGTATAACTGAGAAATGACAATAATTTTTTAACTAGAAGCAAACCTCGAAGATTTTGCAGAACGTCAAAGTCGGCGTAGTCGCCATATATCAGGTTTTCCAATAGGGACTTGACAACTTTGAATTTAATTATGAACGCACCCTTTCACTAATCATCGAACTGTCACTGTCAATTTATTCAGTAAACTCAACATTTTCATCATGGTTAGCACATCATGGTACACGAACGAACACCGTCTGCAAATTATGAAAATTTACTACCGAAATTTGGAGTCGGTGATCGCAACTTTAAGAGCGTTAACTCCAATTTTCGGTCGTAATTCTCGCCCTAGTAGACAGGCAATAACAAGTTTAGTGCAAAAATTTGAATCTACATATTCATTGTGTGATATTGCCGTGCCAGTGAGACAACGGGTTGGTCGAAGTGTCGAAAATATCGCTGCCGTTCAGGCGTCCGTAGCAAACGATCCAAATCAGTCAATTCCACGGCGTTCTCAAGAATTGGGCATCGCCCAGACCACTTTATGGCGAATTTTGCGTAAGGATCTTGGTTTACACCCATACAAGATCAACCTGACTCAAGAATTGAAGCCGATGGACCATTTGAAGCGACGTACGTTCTCCGATTGGGCTCTGGAAAAGATGCGCCAAGATAATGAATTTTATGGCAAAATCATCTTCAGTGACGAAGCTCGTTTTTGGCTCAATGGGTTCGTCAATAAGCAAAACATGCGTTATTGGTCGGGTGAAAATCCACATGTGCTTCATGAATCACCACTTCATCCACAAAAAATAACTGTTTGGTGCGGTTTGCATGCCGGCGGCGTCATTGGGCCATATTTTTTCGTCGACGATAACGATCGGCACGTCACTGTGAATGGCCATCGTTATCGCGCCATGATTACCGATTATTTTTGGCCCGAATTGAAAGATATGGACTTGGGCGACATGTAGTTTCAACAGGACGGTGCCACAAGACACACAGCACACGATAAAATCGATTTATTGAAGAGTAAGTTTGATGAGCGTGTTATCTCAAGAAATGGGCCAGTCGGTTAGCCGCCTCGTTCGTGCGATTTAACGCCTCTAGACTATTTTCTTTGGGGCTACGTCAAGGCATTGGTCTATGCGAACAAGCCGACGACGTTGGAAGAGCTCAGAGCCAACATTGAAATGTGTGGCCGAGTCATCGAATATTGGGTCCAATGAATCGACCGCTGCAAAAGTGCCCGCGGTGGCCGTATGATCGAAGTCGAGTTCCATTTATAAAGGTTTTGATTGTACTTTAAGCCGATAATAAAGATTTTGAAATATCTCAAATGGTTTGCGCTTTATTAAAAAAAAAAAGTTGTCAAGTCCCTATTGGAAAACCCGATATAATTATTATGATCCGCGACGATTGTTCTTTAAATTTAGACCTGTCTACACCTACTGCGAATATGTGAAAACAATTCGCGAATCTGGTATCAGCGTAGACAGTGAAACTTTTAAGGGGCTATGTCTATTGAGTTTATCGAAAAACGACACTTTTTTTAAGAATTTTTTGCGCCGTTATTTATTAAGCAATAAAAAAATCATTTGGAGAGATTATTTTATACATAATTATGTATACAAAATAATTTTTATTTTTATTTTAAGTGCAAATGGCGGCGTGGCCGCTAGTCAAGTGCAAACTTTTTTTGTTGACAGGTCAAACAGTGTGCAGTATAACGACTCTTCACCTAGCACCTAGAATAAAGAACAAATTGTTTCAACATCTTTATGAGTTTTTCTAAGGCGGTACACATGATTATTACGAAACATTAATTTTTCGCAAAATGCCACTAGTTTAAAAAAAATAGTTTCCGATAAAAAAATCGACTTTAAATTGTTTATAAAAAATTTAATTGTTAGTTAGATAGTTCGTCTAAGAAGCTACAGTTGAAATTTCAAGTCGATCGAATAAAAATTGTTCGAGTTATGTTGCACACCAACTTGAAAAAACACGGTTTTGAGAAAAATGCGTTTAAAGCTTCAAAACGTGTTTACAGAACGAAATTTATGAAAAACGTGCTTTTCCAATTTTTTTACCTTTACTCTGCTCTTCCAGGACCATACAGCATTCCTCCGACGTTCATATTTTTCTCGTGTGGTTCTTTTTAAAGGGATGTTGGTTGCTTACGGCCGTCTTCTCGATTTTGCGATACAGAGCGGTTAGCGGCTACAACTCGCTGCTCATCGATTTCTACACAAAAATTATAGGTCTCATAACCGATTTTTAACCCTGAAACTTTCACTACAGACAGTATTCCGCGAAAACCATCGTTGTACGTTAATTACAGCCAAATTAGTTGCTACGTCCAGTATGATTTTGCCACTTGATTTTGTTTTAGGCGCTATAGACCAAACTTTATATTTTGTGTGTAATCACTAAGGCCTCGGGAGAGTAAATCGTTCCTAGAGAGATCTTCTTACACGGGATTGATGGCTCTACACACTTTAATATTCATACCTGGCTTGTGAACGTAGTGAGATAAAATATATAATGCTTTAGCTTTTTGCGAGGAGCACCGAAACTCAATACTTTTCATGCTTTTTTTTATTATTACACTTCTCTTGGGAGAGGCGGGACTATAGCGCCCTGCGCTCTGTAACGGAACGAGTTCTGACGCAAGGATGTTCGCGCCGTCGGGAGATGTACCACAAATTGGTGCGATCCGTCAGATTGCCTTGTGGAGCACGTATAAACCGAATTGTACGAAACAAAACTGTGGCGGTTCTACGAACCACACAAATCCTACCTATAGCATAACTCATTTCATATCCCCAACACAACATTGAATTCAATGGTCAAACCCAATCGAACTAAACGTTCAAATTCTCTAACATTGAATTCAATTCATTTATGCAATTCAAATTAATTTACTCAATTTCACCCAATTCAATTCAATTCCCTAAAATCAAACAGCATAATGCATATCTTCTTATGTATGCTATACGCAATTAACACCTCTAAATCTCCTACAAGATCCAAAACCCAAAAAGTGCACGTGTCCAAACAAAGGCATATCTATTCGATCCGCCGACACACAATTCTTGCAATCATAAACATCCTAATGCATATCTTCACATGCCAGATGTTTTATGACTTGAAAATGCACCAATCTAAAAACTGACACCCAATTTCCACGGATCCTGTGTCACCCATTTGAAGTGCACGAAAACTCTTGTTGTTATAATCCAGGTGGATAACACAAACAAAACCCCAAAAAAGGATCAAGAGATAAGTGCCGATGCGTCTGGATCTTCGAAAGAAGATAAAGATACGAGGAGTAGACTTTGGAATTGAGAAGGGAACGCTTTAGTCGATATAGAGATTCCCAACGAGGGAGTTGGATTACAATAGGAAACTACCGAAGGTCGCGCTTGTGTAACATAAAGTAACGTAGTTAAGAACATGTGCGAAATTCTAATTCGAAAAGTAGTCTAACGTGTGCGTCGGTCATTGTCAGTTTTGAACCACAATTGTATTCTTTGTACTAGACATAAAAACCCAAAATAAAACGAAATATCTCTTACATTTGTACTGCATCCGCTCCGTGTTTAATTTGTGCCGTTTTCGCTCCAGTCTGCTTCTTCCTTACGTGCGGACAGTGTTCGGTGGAACACTTCAGTGACATTCGACGAAACGACTAAAATCCGCCAAAATACCACGAATCTCCAAAGAACAATCATCATCATTATCATCGGCACTACAACCGGGATCCGGTCTTGGCCTTATTTAGCATCAGAACTCGTTCCGTTACAGAGCGGGGAAGCTGTGGAACTCCCTTCCCACGCGAGTGTTCCCGGAGCGTTACAACCTGCAACTGTTCAAAAAGAAGTGCAACAGTTATTTGATGGCATCTCGGGGCGCCCACTCGGCGCTATAGGTTCGCCTCTCCCGAGAGAAGTCTAATACAAAAAAAAAAAAAAGGCTCTCCACCGGTATCCGGTCCTTATCCGAGACTTGTTAAATTGTCCATAATAATTTGTTTTTCCGGGCAAGGTTATTGGCCTTGCGCCAACCTGTCTCAGGGTGTCGCTACATACATTTGTTCACTACTTGGCGGGTATCAAAGACGCTATCCAGGGGTGTCACGTCGAAACTGAATGTTAACATGGATTGAACAGGGACAAGAATCGTTCTGGCCTTCACCGGGTTGAAAGCAGAAACGTTGCCCTGTATGTTCGCTCCCACGTTCGTTTTTTTCCCCTCTTTGGGATTGGCTGAACTCGAGCTACCTCTCAGCAGGTAGGAAATGTCCCCCGGGCATAAGATAAGCGAAAGAGTCTGCCAAGAACCGGGGATAGTTCTGGAGCACAGTTCTTAAGGAGTAATGTTGGTTTTCCGTCCGGACCGATTACGTTGAATAGTACATGTACGGAACCTCACATCCCGTATCGAAGGCAGTACCGGCGCGACCACAGGTGGCTCCAACAGACCGGCATCGAGGTTTGAATTTGCGGAAAATAAATTCGCGAACGTATTAGCTTTATCTTTTGAATTTGTAACTAGTGTTCCGTTGCACGTCACTAGCGGAGGAAAAGAGGAGGAAGCGAAGTTACTGCTGACAGCCCTTGCCGTTGACCAGAAGGAACGCGAAACAATTGTGCACTCAATGAGTTTATTGGTCACTCTCTGTCATTGTAGGTCTTCTTCGTGTAATCATTCGTCTGGCTGCGCGCGTTTCTGATTCTAACAAAATTCGTTCTGTTAACCTCGGTGAGATTGGAGCGCCATTGCTTAAAAGCTCTATTTTTTGCCGTTGTAATCTGCACATTTGTTATCAAACCAAGGCTTATCAAATGAACTTTGTTGAATGGAATGTGGAATGTAGATCTCCATCCCGAGAAGAATATCCTCCGTGACCGACTCTGCACATGTGTTAAGATCGGAGTCTACAAAGCACACCTCCCACCACGGAAAGGATTCGAAGAAATTCCACAAATCGTCCCAATTGGCAAGCCCGTACCTCCACACGTGGCAAAGTTGCCCAGATCGGTTATTCGTTTGAAATGCAAGTGGTTGCGCGACCGATACCAAGCAGTGATCTGAGGTTTCCAGTGGAGCAGCAAACTCCACGGTATAAATGCTCGGCTCGTATGTCAAAAACAGCTCCAGCATGTTTGCATAATCACCTCGGACATCCGGCATCACCCGGAATTGAGTACATTAAAATCGCCAAAGACGACAATTTCAGAAGCTGGGCGGTTGATGTGTATCCAGTCGCCGGTACAGGGAAGATGTTCAAAAAATGTCCCCGGTCGATCGTCATTCGGAGAGCGGTAAAGACAACAAAGAAATTTAACAGAATTTCTCAGCACGACCTTCAACCACATGATGTTCAAGTTATTGGGTTCCAACGCATCCATCCTCTGGCAAGCCAGATCGGACCGCGCGAAGACGCAGAGTCCACCCTTAAAACGGAATCTCGAATGCAAGTCGTATCCTGAGCAACGAAGACATGTCGAATCAGTTGACGAATCTACCTGGGTCTCGATATCAGGTTTCGCTGTTTGCAAATATTGGTGGTCAGCGTTTACATTCGTATTGGTGAAACCGATGCCCTGATGTTGCAAAATGCCGTTATCAGTTGACCGTCACCATATTACGCGATGTCGAGTTTCTTCAAGTTCGGTTATTTATCAGAATTTTTGGATGATGTTCCCCCTGACGTAGCCCCCCCCCCCCCCCCCCCCCAACCTTCCTCTACTGTTGGTCCTCAACTTGTCCAATTTATTGCTTAGCCGCCACAAAAGCACAGCGCCGTTAGTTAATCCTATGTACACGCGTTCATTCACTTCGATGGATCAAACGTCGCAGCCTCACAAAACAAACAAGCTTCGAAACTTGACACAATTTTAAAAATATTATGGCTACCGGGCATGGATCATCTTTTCTACCGTATCCCCACCGAGAATTGTATCTAGGTATAAATAAATAAAATGCTTGTAAAATCCACATTTTAAAGAAGTGCATCTAGAAATAATCATTAAGTGTCGCGACCTCTTTACTCTATGGGCTAAATTGTTCGTTTGAACACCACTTTGTGGGTCTGTGTCGGACCGAATTAGGATGTCTCCACTACGACGCCTCTTTGAAAACAGATCTCCAGGTGTACCGTGGTATCCAGTTAGCAGCTAGTAACAAGAAACCAACAGCAGTGAGATTCCCAGTTTGATCCCTGAATTTGATTTACATATACCGGACCGGACAGGCTTACGATTACGTAATGTTAAATCTGTCATTTCATTATAACCGTTAACTCACCCTTTTATCTGTTCGTGCAAGTGGTGGACAGAGTGAAGGGAAGACTGAATGAAGACCAAAGGCACAAAAAAACACAATTTAAATATTTCGAGTCCATCTGTAGCATTAAAAGCGGAATACAATCCGGGGACAGGAATAATTAATAATCAACAACAACAATAGCGATGAATTGAAAGGACAATGGGCGCAGCATTGCGCGTATACATCCCGGCGCACACATATATGCATAAGTAGAGCGCTTAAAATGTGCGACAGGCCACAACGTACAGTGTGCATTCTGTCCATGTGTCCGCGCGTGTTGTAATTTATTCCCTGGTCTTATACAACGAGGACCGCAGGTCCTTCTCAGGTAGCCAGGAAGAGTCAATTGAAAATCGAAAAAGGGAAACATTCATGTGTGTGTCCCTTTAACCCCATCGCACTGAACGGAGCGAACACGTGTTTGGTAGTGTGGCTGGGAAAACAGGGGTCAGTGCATTCCTATAACGGCATTTTTCATATAACAAAAAAAAAAATTAAAAAAACACACACGAGAAAGACAAAAGGGAGTAAAAAAGATATAAGGTAATATGTTTGATATAAGTAAACAGGACAATGAAATATCACACGCAAGGATATTCCCGAGACCGGACCGAATGCAATGTGCGTTTTACGAGATACAACTAAACACCGGAAGATGTACCGTAGTGTCCATTAGGCATCCGCTTTGGTGATTTGAATTCATTTATCCCCTGACTGTGATTTTGGACTCGCTTGATGCCTGCTGCCTGTTACGAGATGTGTGTATCCCTTTTTTGTTGTTGATTTAATTTATTCAATTTTTACCTGGGCGCCTAATGGGACGGGGTGAACGGCCACAGGAATCAGAGGCGCTTACGGGAAGCATCTTGTGACTAAAAGGATTTCATCTGACCATATGCTGAAATGCGATGCTATTTGATGGGTCGACATGAGGACGGTCTGCGAAATGTAAAATTTAGAAAAGAGGGTTCTAGGACATTGAGACTGTCTACAACCTTTAAGTCGGTCATTCGGTGGTGCAATTGGATGATCAGATGTCCGCGGAGTTGGATTAGGTTGAGCACATAGAATAACGAAGAAGGGTGCTTCCGTCGTTTTGTGAAGGACAAATACACTTTCTAAGGACAGCGAGGCTTAAGAGGCGAGATTATTATATCAACCCGTTTTCATTGAGTTGCTGAGAGGGACACAAATGCAGCTGCGGATATAAAATTCCTTGCAGTTTCAATTCGAATCTCAGTATTGCCGCACGCACATTCTTACTCTGTAAGCGATTTTGACATTTGAATGTATATATATATAAATACTTTATTTTACAGGTACAGACTCTATTTGTTAAACATGTTATTTATTCCTTATTTTTAGCCCCCACCTCCTGTTATTAAACGCCGACACCACAGGCAAACTCTAAAGAATTTATATCATTGAGCAAAGAGTTATCCGCCGATTAAGGGAGGAGCAGTACTGCTTAGGTTCATTTGATGGCATCGCATTTCATTCTGCAAAATAGTGGTATTGTGCAAATTCAGTGGATGCTTTAGGGACCTTGGCCGCCTATTTTGTTTTATATTTTGTGTAAAAAGCTTGGTTACCCTACTAAATACATTCTCGATACTTGTAAACGTTTGAGGGCATGTCAGGTTTAGGAATAAATTCACATTCGGAAGGGAACAATATTATTGGTAAATTAATGTGACAAGAAAACCTGTACCTGTGTTTTGTCTGTGGATTTGAAATTCATGAGAATATTTCGATTTATTCGCTACAATATAAGGTCACATGCAATTTATATTTATATTTATAAATGTCAGAAATTGAATGCAGGTGGAATAAATAAATAGAGAAGATAAAGTGTTAAATACCTAAAGAATATTGAATAATAAGGAACGAGGGCAGATGGGACTTGGACGCTAGAGTTAAGTTCCTTCAGCAGATTTTTTACCAAAAGTCGTCGTTGGAAACCATCTCTTTTAAGAATAGCACCTACGTTCAGCAGAGATCGCCAAAATACGCCTATTCAAAACAGTGTCAGTCAAAAGTGAAGATATCAATTGCTAAAAACTGGGTGCCCTAATAAAAACGGACACAAATCACATTCTAGAAGAATGACGCTTGTCCAGAAGTATGTGCAATTCGTGGATTGACCTCGTGTCAGGGATAACAACTAAAGATGAATGTGTGAATTTAGGATGAGACTGAATACAGGGTGGAGCAAAAGTAAGAGTAAGTAATGTCATAATATGAACAATCTACAACTCTTGCAAATGGCGTGTACTGTCATTGTGCTTTGACTTCTATGTTACAGACAGAGAGATTGAGTTAATATTAATTAAACTTTCTCTGAAAACAGAGTGAACTTTTTTTTACATCTAACAAAATGGCAGCCAATTCACATTATAACATTACTTTTGCTTCCCCCTGCATTTTAGATATTTTTTTCAAATCCCTAAATGTTCTTACAGGCCTTAGAAAGCGCATTTGTGAGTAAATAACATACGATTTTCATAATTACACGTTCTAAACAGAGTTTAACCTCTTTTATATTGTCTCCGACGCTGCATTGGTAGAGGCGACAAACGATGATGATAAAGTAGACGAAGAGATCGTAAGATCCTCTCGAGGAACAAAAAATCCGACATTGCCGCCTGGTTTCTAGAAGGCAGCTCAAGTAAGACGGTAGATACATGTTCTCCTGCGATTAGAGATGAGCAAGGTTGTAACTCATGCAACACCGGCGTCTCGCGATTGTAGCTGTTTAGCCGCGAACAACTGAGTGAAACTCGACCTGAAGGAAGTCATCAATCGCGGAGCTAAAAGTTTTGAATGATAAAATTACCTAAAATATATACTCAGTGATGATGGATCTGGGGATAAAATGATAGCAGTTCTCAAATTTGTCTCTAATAATATGTATCTGGTGTGAAATCATACGGTAGAGAGGAGCTTGTACGCAACAGTAGTTATATCGACAACGGTTAACTTAATATAGACAATCCTTCACACTTTTTCGCGAAATTGATCGGTGATTAGTGCTAATTGCAGTTTAGTAAATGGCAATAGAGCGATAAGCCTTGCTAAGGTATTACATTATTCTGTAATGTGTTTAAGTAGCCAATATGTCATCTTGTTGGAAAATGTCCAACGAACAGATTTTAAAGATTGGGTATATACCAGCGCTCAGTTAACTAAATGCAACCATTTTCACCGAAAGCAAGGCTGTCCTTTTCTTGTTCGCATTATACACAACTAAAAGGGAGCATTTATATCCATACAGTAGTACCAGACATAAGACAGTTAGGTTAGAAAATGAAGAAAAAGGTCTTAAAGGAAGGTGTGAGTGTCGTAATGCTTTGGTTCTGTGTATTATAAAACTGATGGTGCATTATAGAATATATACCGTAGAACACACAAGGCCATCGAACAACGACCCTCAACACAGCACAACAACAGCAAGAAAACGTAAAGGCGAAAATCACATACAGATTTCCAAACACTAGTTGTCTGGCTAGATATGACCGAACTGAAAGTACTCGTACATAAGACGGGGGCAGCTTTAATAAGCAGCCGCAAGAAAGTTGAACAACTTGATTTGGAAATAGAAGGTCAAACAATCAGATCCAGTCCCAGCATTAAATATCTTGGCGTTACCCTCGACAACATGTTGAGCTTCAAAGAAGACCTAAGGAAAACGAGTGAAAAAATGGCAAGAGTATGCAGAGTTTTGGGGGGACTACTACCCAATGTTGGTGAACCCCAGCCCCCCATAGGGAAACTGATAACCAGTGTCAATACCTCCATTATAATGTATGCAGCTCACATATGGGCAAATGCCGCACAGTATAAGTCGTACATGAGGGCAGTGAACTCAGCACATAGGCAGGCATCACCAAGAATATGCTGCGCATCCCGAACGGTCTCCGAAGATGCCATAAATGTTTTGGCCGGGATGAACCACTTGACATTGCAGCTAAGGAAACTACTGCATTGCATGAGGTCTTCCAGGAGAATCGTCGGAGAATGCGGTCACTATTAGAGCTCTCAAGCTTAAGCAAATGACAACGAAGGTAGGATTCTTCCACCAAAGGAAGATGGACGCACACACTAACGCGCACAGAAAAGGGGATTTTGAAGTACCCTTAAATGTCAGAGCACAGTGCGAGCGGTTATATATGATACCTGATTTAGAAATATGGGTGAAAAGAAAACATGGCGAGCTGAACTACCACTTGACTCAGCTAATATCAGGACATGGATATGTAGCGGTTCTACGAACTATACAACTCACTACAGGTTGAGGTATCCTTTCCGCCAAGGAACTTTACTCACCTTTTTCAGCACACGTGGTTACTGACTATTGGGACACGTATCTGTGGACGTCTCCCAATAGTCCGTAACCATACCTGAAACAAAAGGTTATAGGACATGCAACGACCTTGAACCCGATATTAGAAAGCAAGGAACTAATCGTTCAAAAGCTCCCAATATCGAGTTCAACGCATCCATACATTGTATTCTACCCCAATTCCAAAAGGCAGGAAAGCATCGCATTTAAGCAAATGCGCCATGCAGGAAAGCGTCGCATGAAAATCACTCACCCATCCTAAGCATCAACGCGATATTTCCCTTGAAATACCATTGTCGGTAAATAAACCGAACAACGGGTGCATATTCTGGTAGCTAATAGCAATTAGCACCTAAATCCATTGCATGACCCTAACGCAAAAGGCACACTTGTGCAAACAAGGCATATCGTTTCGCTGCCGTCCCATAGTCATGCAATCATAAACATCTTAACGTAGATCGCTCGCTAGATGTTTATGGTTCGAAAATCCAAACAAAGGAACTATACCAATCCCACGGTTCCTTTTATTACCCATCTGAAACGCACAAGAACATTGTAAGCTTATTCTCCAGATCGGAGAATAAGCGGCGGCATCCGATCCTTAAACAAAAGGAACAAGATTCCGATAACCAACAGCTAATGGTGTTGATGATTATGAGGTAAGATTTCTCCTTTTCAGATCCTATGGGAAATTCTCCTCTTGAGATGCAATGGGAAATTTTATGCTGTTAACAGATACTATGGGAAAGTCTGTTAGCAGATATGATGGGAGGTTCTCTGCAGAGATGCGCTGGGAAGATTTCCCTTGTCGATGGGGAATTGGAATTTAGTCGAGAAATGATAGTCGAACTGCGAGGATCTCTAACGAAGGGATTCTAAGAAAGATAGTCGAGCAGCGTAGTCAGGAGGAGATAGTCGTGTTAGAAAAGTCTTTATCGAACAGGAGGACAGCGAACCCCACCGAGGAGGTCGAACCGCGAGACAATTACGCTATTAGAAATAACGCCCAGTAAAATTACGAGCCCTTACAACTTTTGAAAGTCGTTCGAGTTCCGCGAAAGTACGCACAAGTTTAGTGTCGCCGTTTGATTGAATAGTGGAAGACATTAAGAGTGCTAAGAACCTAATCGAGTTATACTGACAACTGATCGAACCAAACAGTAATTATCGAAATGGTGTCCTCGGTGTTTAAGAGTGCGAAAGAACATAATGGAGTCATTGTAACTACGTTAAGAGCATAACATTATAATTTGATTATCAACGATAAAATAAAAGGGATGTGATCAATAAATAAAAGAAATTTGTGTTTTATTGGTGGCAGTGTCTCCTCGTACGGTTGATGTATTTCTTTTCTCGGTGGTGAACAATGTTCGGCGAAATACCCACGACCATCTAAGACTACCAACCGCCAAAGATACTATCGGCAATACTTGCACAAGTATAGGCATGTCAATCACCCATACTGCTTATACTGCGAAGGCAAAATAGAAAATGCGGAACACGCACCCATAGAGTGCGTGGGATTCCAGACCGCACGGATGATTTTGGAGAGACATATGAGACGGGCTGTTACTCCGATAAGAGTAACAGAATACATGCTAAGCTTCAAACAAGCATGGTCCGTACCAAATGATATTCTATGTGATATGATGCAGGAGTTGCGACATGATACAGCAGATAAACAGATAAACTCCGTCCCGCCCCGCAATGGAATATCTAGAAGAAAGTTTCGCGAGGATCAACGAGAATATGTGCCTGGCGAGAGGTGGTTTTAGTCGGTAAAAATCCTGCATGCCTCTGGATCGGTCCAAATGTATCTTTCGAAGATTTTCACCTTCCTACCGAAACCAAAAAAAAAAAAAAAAAAAAACAGTAGTTGTCAAAAGCGACATGCTTGTACGGTAAAAAGAGCGAGCCAGCCTATTAAACAATCATCTGCTACTGCGATTTCGTTGTCTTAACGGGTTGTGCCACTTATTTTTTTTCAAAAAATTAATTTTATTTATTGTCTTAATTGATGGATAAACTTTTCAAAAATGAGTTGACTGGAGCTTCTTAGTTAGATTCCACAGTGTACGCCGAACGGGTTTTGCCAAATATTAAAAATTATAAGTTATTAATAAACAAATGCTAAAAAATCGAATTTTTTTTTCAAAGCTTGCCATTTTTTCAAAACTCAATATTTTCAAAATCTCGTACACTAGACATTTTTATGTAGTTTAAAAAGAATTTTTTTTTTATTTTTGCAGATTCAAAACTGTTCGTTATTTTGCAAGCCCCGGAGCAACTTTTTAAAAACACGCTTTTTTTCAACGGCCGTGTGCCGCCAATTTGGAATTTTTGAAAAAAAAGCACCATAATACATATATAAACTTTATTTTATTAATAATACATTTTTTCCCATCCAAAAAGAAAATACTAAAGATGTGGTCGGTTTTTGGGTCTTTTCAGTGGCATAACCCCTTTAACCTAGTCACTCTAAGTCTTACAACACCTGATCTGAACTGATAGTAGCCAAGTAGTTTTATAGACTCTGGTAGTTTTCGTGCGTTTGACATTGGGTTTTAGATGATTTTTATGACAAGCCGGTATCACCGTGGGTATATTCCAACGCCCTCTATACTTCAATTACACCAGCTTGCTGACTAGGGTATTCTAGTTCATTCACTATTAGCATTGGAGTACAAGGTGAAAGATTGAGAGAGAAATTGAGAAATAGAAAGATTGACAGCAAGAGGCAAAGATTGAGAGGCAGATTGGGAAATAAAGCAGAGTCAGGCTAGGAAATCGAAGGAGACTGGGGAAAAAGAGGAAGACATTGGATGATCTTCCTTCTCACAATCTTCCTTCTTTCGCTAGAGAAACAGATATCAGCAGATAGAAACGATTCAAAAAGGAGAGCTGTGGGGGTTCTCTATACCACATGGAGAACCAACCCACAATTGCATACCTTATTTCGACCGCTTTCAGCACGTCATTTCTACCCTTATTTCCCTTATAAGCTATTCCCCCTTTAAATCATGTTAAACGGACGCATAGCTAAACTCATTATCCTATGCAAATAATGCATAATTGAGTTTAGCTATATTTTCGCCATACGGCAACCCCATTTCGTTAAACCAACAGATTTCCACCGGAAATCGCATTATGTTGGTTAGCAACGGCATAGTCTGATCAAACGACGCGGTTGCATAATCACGTAACCGCTGGGGAAATTATCAAAGCATTTAATTTAGTTCGCATGATCAGATTTCCCTAGCCAATTCGGCGTCCTATTCACTTTCTCCAGACACTCCATTCGCTGGGGATCAATGCTCTCTTTTCGCAGATGAATAGCACCAGCTAAATTTTCCTCTCCTTCACAGTTCTGTCTTCCTACAGTTCAATGCACTCTGAGATCACCATATTCACCGAATTAGGTCAATGGGTTATCCTCAGATCTGTATTGATTCATGCACACACAACCAAACCCACCCCGAGATCATTGCACATTGTGTTTCTGTTCTCTTATTCTCCCATGTTCGTCAACCATCGAATTAACCGATGTATTCACCACACATCGAGGGACGTGGCAATGAGAGAGCAGAAGTATGATCTCTATTGGTTGTCCTGTGTGCAAAAATTAAATTACCCATCTTAATCCCTTTTTCAGTCAGCTGTCAACTACCGCGGCGTGTGTACGCTGGTGCACACGCTCAAACCGCAAGTGTTGGAGAAAATCTGGTTAACAATTAAAATATTATTTACGAATGGAGACGTACCGTAAAATCAATCGTGAGTTAATACTTAATAATCAAGAACTTCGTAGTGCACTAGCTAAATCGAAACGCGAAATGTGCTATTTAAATTCGTTGCTTATAGAGCAACGAGAAAAATATTCTCGACTGAAGAATTGTATTGTTACTGAACTACAAAAAAGTTACAAGTGTATAATTAGAGATGTATTTCAAGAAGAGCTTACAGGAGACAATTCTCCACCCCAAACTGATGGGTCTGTGGTGCGAAGTTAAAGCAAATAAAAGACTAAAACAATTAAACTACACTAGCATTGTATTTTACCCAAAATGAGCTTCCCGGAATTCTTACTTCGGGTACAGAAAAAATTTACCCGGTGAAAAATGCATCAGTTGAGCACGGTGCGTGGATGATGTTACACGAAGAGATATTGTTCAAAAAATTGTTTTATTGCAGAGATAGAAGACAAAATAATTGAATGGTCTTACCACTGTACATTTTTGGAGCAAGGAAATTTTTGGAGCAAGGAAGAATTGCCCAAGGTCACATCAAGAAACCAAGGTGCTTGGAAGAGGACACATAGAATTTTTACTCAAACCCTTTCGTCTGTTATATTACCGGAGTGTAAACTCCACGAAATGTCATACAACATTTCTGGACATTTTTGAAAAATATTCTAGAGCGAATGATCCATAACATACGCATATAACAGCTGCTGTATCCCTGTAAGAAATTCGGACACAATAGTGCCTTAATTTAAGGAAGCTTCAATATAGATGTAGATGGGATTGTTCAAAACTAGTCCATATCCTCGAAAACGTTTCTATTCTGCGGTAAAAAGGCTCTTACAAAGGCATATGTAGAGACCCTCTTTTTGTCGCACTGATCGTTTCTATAAAGGAAGGAAGAAACGATTTTTTCTAAGCAAAGAACAAGCCTATAACGTTGAGACACTACTTAGATCCGATTAGGTAATCGTTTTTTATAGCATCTGAAAATTATAGTGTACTCATTCCGGAAAGTTGTTCTAAAGACTTCTTGCTAGTATTTAAATGTACGTACCGTTAGGAGGCTAATGGCAAATTAAAGCTGTCTATCGAATTGCATTATGAGACACAAATAAACCCAATTCCTTGGAATAACACCCCAAACATCTAAAGAATAGCTCCAATGGTAATATCTGGAAAACAATCAACAGGTCCGCCATGGACGTTCGGTCCATATTTGAATATCCGAAAATTCGACTTTCTCTGGTTTTTTGTTGCAACAAAACTAGTACTATAAACACGCCAGGGTTCAAAGGCGTTTCGGGACATCTAAGATTGATTCAGAGATTTAGTTCTGAGGGTCATTTATTTTTTCTTTCTTATTTTTACTACAGTTGCTATTGGATATCATTTTTTATCTGATCTATATCTTTTAAGACAATAAAAAAAAAGACAAAAAATTTAATAGGTGTAACCTCAGAATATATTCAATGAAAATCGATCTCGAGCCATCTGCTGGTAGCTTTATGACAAGAACAAAAGCTACGTTTATATCCCATTTTAAAAATTAATTATTATTTTCAATTTCTGTTAATTCGTTCTCTTATATTCAATTTCTATTGGATTATTTTTTATTTTTTTAATATATTCATGAACAAAATGGACGAATAAATGATTTCAGTATTATTATCATTAAGTTATAATACCATAAAACCAACAAGAAAAAAAACTTTAAAAAACAGGTTTATCATTAATCAAAAAATTAAAAAAAAAATTTAATTAAATCAAAAAATCATAATATGTAACACAACAACAAATTGTCTTTTTCTTCTCATTAATTTTGTTATTATAATATTTGCCTGAATCCACTAAATATTCCCAATGGGCTTTAATTTTTTTTTTACACTAACGCACGCACAAAAGGGGATTTGACGTACTATTAAATGTCAGAGCACAGTGCGAGTGGGTTAAAATTAAAAATTTAGCTGAATGGTTGCGAAGAGACTGGGCCAAAACGGCTTTAAAATGAATTGCTGCATTTAGTCTAAAACCATGTACATTTTATGCATGTTTTCAAAAATACGTAAATATAAAAATATAAATAAAATAACTAAACAAATAAACGGGGAAAGGAAATTAGATGTAAATCTGGATAACTGTTTTCCTCATATTTAATATTTTAGATTTATTATTACGGTTGTAAATAAAACACAGGTATATTGGAACTGTTTTCAAAATATATCTTTATTTATTATAGGTTTTTTTAATACAAATAATTATTATTACCTTCTTTGTGAGTATTCTATACTGTTCCTCTATTTTACTCGAAATCTTATAGAATCGTTATTTCTTCCTTAGGTTAGTTTTGATGCTATATTCATTGCTTTTTCTTGCTTAGATATAATGTTACTATTTATAACCGCGGCACTTAAATAGAGTAATACAAGGCCAATCCACTCCATCTTTGCGGGCCCATGTACGAGTAACTCACGCAACTACAGGCAAGTCCCTGGTGACATAACTCTTCCGTCTAGGCTGAGATCATTCTTATGCTGAAATATATTGTAAAATGGAAAAATCGATGTCAGCGGAGTTTCATTAACTGTTAGTACCAAAAATATTAACCAATCTTGATATATTCAAAGGCAAGCGCTAAATACGGAGACTATTAGGATTTAAGGGATTATGCCATTGTAATTTTTTCAAAAAAATCAGTTTTTTTATTGACTTAATTGATGGATAAACTATTCAAAAATGTAAAAAAATTATCATAGACAAAGTTTTATCAGTTCATTTAAACCATTTTATTGAACATAGTCACGACGTATGATGTACGAGGTGGGGTGCAAAGTTTCCGGCTTGACCTCTCCAATATATACTAATCGACAAGAGAATGTACAAACAAGCTAATGAGACATAGTAAAATAGAATACAAGTCAAAAATTAGATTTGCTAGCGCCATCTCTAGGTAAGGCCGGAAACTTTTCACCCCACCCTCGTATGAAGTTAAACAGAACTTGAAACTGGTGTGGATGGATGGATTTTACGGTATACGAAGGTATGTGAAGATAATGCAGCTCCTGCAGTTACCGATAGGCTTGACTTGTTACAATTATTGGATAGAAAACAATGAAACGAGAATCAGTGAAGCCGAGTCGTCATTGACGGATGCTGCAAAAACGGCGCCCCCGGCCACTAGAACTCGGAATTGTAAGAGGAAGCAAAGAAACACTTGGAAGGCAATTTGTATGGTAAAAAATGTTTCTATGTAAATTTTCAAGTTTAAAACATAGAAATCAGAACTTAAAACTTTAAACGCGATAATCTCAAAACAATGTTTTTCAAATTGGCCTGCGAGATAACTCTCTCAATTTTTATTCAATTGGGTTCAAACTGTGGCTTCTTCATTAGATTCCGCAATGTATGTCGTATGGGATTTGCCAAATATTATAAAAGTTAGTAATAAACGAATGTCATTTTTTGCAATGTTTTTTCAAAAGCTTGCCATTTTTTCAAAAATAAATATTTTCAAAATTTCGTACCCTAGACATTATCATTTAGTTTAAGAGGATTTGTTTTTATTTTCGCAGGATCATAACTGTTCAAGATATTTTGCAAGCCCCGGAGCAACTTTTTAAAAACACTTTTTTTCAACGGCTGTGTGCCGCCATTTTGTATTCTTTGTAGGGCCGGGGGGGGGGGGGGGGCGGGGGGGGGGGGGGCACATACAGGGCAAAGTCTCCGGACGATCCGTGTTCCTGTTCAATCCAAGTTGACATGCAGTCTCCACGTGACACCCCTGGATAGCTACTTTGCCACCCGCCAAGCAGTGAACCAATGCATGCAGCGATATCCTGAGAAAGGTTGGCGCAAGGCTAATAACTTTGCCCGGAAAAACGGATTATTATGGACAATTTAACAAGTCTCGGATATGGACCGAATACCGGTGGCGAGACTTTTCTAAATAAAGCCAAGACCGGGTCCCGGTTATAGTGCCGATGATGATGATGATGATGATGATGATGATGATGGTGATGAAACTTCCTTTTATTAATAATACATTTTATCCCATCTAAAAAAAACCAAAGAAGTGGTCGGTTTTCGGGTGTCTACAGTGCCCGAGGTGATTATGGGAACGCGCTGGATCTGTTTTCGACATCCGAGCCGAGCATATATACCGTCCGTGGAGGTTGCTGTGCCCTTGGGAAACTCAGATCACTGCTTGGTATCTTGCATTTCAAGTGAATAACCGACTTAGGCAGCTTCACCATGTATGGGGGCATGGGGCTGCCAAGTGGGACGATTTGCGAGATTTCTTCGCATCCTTTCCGTGGTCAGAGGTGTGCTTTGGAAACTCCGACGTTATCGCATGCGCGGAGTCGGTCACAGAGATTATTCTTCTCGGGATGGCGATCTACATTCCGCATTCCATCAAAACAAGTTCATCTGATAAACCTTAGTTTGATAAAAATTGCGAGCAGATTACAGCGGCAACAAATAGAGCTTTTAAACAATGGCGCTCCAATCTCAGCGAGGGTAACAGAACAAAATTTGATGAAAAACAGAAACGTGCAACCAGGCGATTGATTACGCGAAGAAGGCTTACAACGACAGAGTGACCAATAAACTCCTTGAGTGCCCAACTGGTTAGCGTCCCTTTTGGTCAATGGTAGAGGCTGTCAGCAATAACTTTGTTTTGTCCTCTTTTCCTCGGCTAGTGACGGGCAGCAGGACACCAGTCACAAATTCAAGAGATAAAACTAATGTGTTCGCGAATATATTTTCCCGGAATTCATACCTCGATGCCGGTCTTTTGGAGCCACCTGTGATTGCGTCACTACGGTCTTCGATGCGGGATGTGAGGTTCCGCCCGCGTACTATTCAACGCATTCTACGTAGTCTGAACTGTAGGAAAACAACCGACCCGGATGGAATACCAACAACCTTAAAAACTGTGCTCCAGAACTATCGCCGGTTCTTGGAAGACTCTTTAACTTGTCTTATGAACGGGGGACATTTCCTACCTGCTGGAAAAACGCTCGAGTTCAGCCAATCCCAACGAGGGGAAAAAAGTGTCTCCCACAAAATTACCGGACGATAGCATTACTGTCTATGTTGTCTAAGATGACGGAAAAGGTCATCAACACCGAGTAAATTAAGTATTTGGAGTGCAACGGACTTCTGAATGATCATTTACGGCCGTTGAAAAAAGAGACCGTTTTTTTAATCTGAACATAAAAGAGAGGCTATTTATATAAAAATAAAAATTGTGCAATCACATAATAATAAACAAGTCAATAAAGTCGAAATTTTGATTATTTCTGAAGATGGCACATGGAATGAACTAAGTATCATTGGTGGTCTTTAAATGGTAGGAAAATTACAGGTAGAGTTATTGAAGACGTCGACGAGGAAGGTCGACCGGTCTCGTGGTAAAAGTTTAAATAAAGGCGCGCAGCGTAAAACAGTCTAAAATGTTTGTAATACTGTTTTAGTAATTAAAGTTCAATAAGAAACGTAAAACGTTCCAAAATGTTTAAAATACTGTTTTGTTTTAAATGTAATGTTCTATGGAAAAAGTAATGTTCTAAAAGACACGCGTTGCCAAACCACCAACTCGTCCAATTGTGCCAGTCCGAATTCGATACCAACAATAATGTGTATTTGTGGATACAATAAATTGGAAACCTTAAGCGTGAGTTGTTAATCTGTGTTTTGATTGGAAGACCATTACAGAGTTTGGAACCTGGAGCCGGTAAATCCTGGCTCGGCTAACGTCCGCAAGGTGATCCAGGTGCAGAGACGTACATGAAGAGAATCCTTTGGGTACGGTTACAAATCGAAAATATATATATACAACTAACCTAAACCTGCTGCTAATTCTGCGGAATCGTATATCAGTGTTCGACACGGTCATATACCGCTAATCTAAAGATCATAACTAATTCAACTAATTCGTATGCCGTCAAAATTGGAACTTGCGTTAATCCTGCGAACTCATGTGCAGCTCATATCCAGCTTCATACACATCCATATATAAAAATAATTGTCACGATGGAGCCATTAGCCCCAAGCGAATCTGAGGAGTAAGTTAAGCTACATCAAGTAGAATATCATCCCAGCAGCGAGTCTGAAGACATACCAGTGTGATTCAATTTAACACAGAAGACCCTGTAGTACAGGTAGCCATTGCCACCATCGGCACACATCACCTTGACTGTATATAACATCATCATCAAATATTATTTGATGTTATCAACTCATTGGCACTCCATACGTGACATTTATTTTTAAATATGGATATATAAGTCCTGTATCCCCACGAAAGAAAGGCCGTCCCGCTGCAGCATCTCCCTCCTTGAGCGCTCAAAGTTAATGAGGTGGTTCACCAATCCATGAAAAGGGATCTCACCCAAGGTTAGGGGGTGTCTGAGACCGTCCTCCCTTACGGCCCTAACCAACACCGGCTTAGCCATTCTCTCTAACTGGTTGACGAAGACCGCCCTACCATGCCGACCGTAGCAGCGCTCCGCGGCCTCCTCCCATCGCACAATGGCCAGCTTCACCCGGGAAGCGAAACTCGTGGCATCCTCGCCGGGAAGTTGCCGCATCGTGGACAGCCGCGCACATAACTCCTCGTATGATATTCTTAATCAAAATAACTTAAGCAAAATAACTGTTCACTCTGTCCTCCGAGCGCAGTTTTTACATTAGGGAACAAAAAGAAGTCGCTTGGGGCTAGATCTGGTGAGTATGGCGGATGATCAAGGAGTTCAAACCGTAATTCTTCATTTTTATTTTCCTGCAAATGTGCCCGTTTTTCCACACTTTCTGACTTCCGCCGAAAAACCAGTTTTTCTTTTTTTGAAGCCGATTCCTCCTTTGCACTCCACTGTTTTGACTACATTTTTGTTTCAGTTATAAGGGTCAAAAGATCTCCCGTGGACCGCGTGCCACGGAATCCGTATTGACGATCATTCAAAAGTCCGTTTCACTCCAAATACTTAATTAACTCGGCATTAATGACCTTTTTCATCACCTTAGATAACAAAAACAGTAATGCCGTCATCTTAGACAACATAGACAGAAATGCTATCTATAATATATATTTTGTGGGAGACACTTTTTTCCCCTCTTTGGGATTGGCTGAACTCGAGCGTTTTTCCAGTACGTAGGAAATGTCCCCTGTTCATAAGACAACTGAAAGAGTCTTTCAAGAACCGGCGATAGTTCTGGAGCACAGTTTTTAAGGTCTATTGTTGGTATTCCATCCGGGTCGGTTGTTTTCCTACAGTTCAGACCACGTAGAATGCGTTGAATAGTACGCGGGCGGAACCTCACATCCCGCATCGAAGACCGTAGTGACGCAATCACAGGTGGCTCCAAAAGACCGGCATCGAGGTATGAATTCGCGAACACATTAGTTTTATCTCTTGAATTTGTGACTGGTGTCCCGCTGCCCGTCACTAGCCGAGGAAAAGAGGAGAAACCAAGTTATTGCTGACAGCGTCTACCATTGACCAAAAGGGACGCTAACCAGTTGAGCACTCAAGGAGTTTATTGGTCACTCTGTCGTTGTAAGCCTTCTTCGCGTAATCAATCGCCTGGTAGCACGTTTCTGTTTTTCATCAAATTTTGTTCTGTTACCCTCGCTGAGATTGGAGCGCCATTGTTTAAAAGCTCTATTTGTTGCCGCTGTAATCTGCTCGCAATTTTTATCAAACTAAGGTTTATCAGATGAACTTGTTTTGATGGAATGCGGAATGTAGATCGCCATCCCGAGAAGAATAATCTCTGTGACCGACTCCGCGCATGCGATAACGTCGGAGTTTCCAAAGCACACCTCTGACCACGGAAAGGATGCGAAGAAATCTCGCAAATCGTCCCACTTGGCAGCCCCATGCCCCCATACATGGTGAAGCTGCCTAAGTCGGTTATTCACTTGAAATGCAAGATACCAAGCAGTGATCTGAGTTTCCCAAGGCCACAGCAACCTCCACGGACGGTATATATGCTCGGCTCGGATGTCGAAAACAGATCCAGCGCGTTCCCATAATCACCTCGGGCACTGTAGACACCTGAAAACCGACCACTTCTTTGGTATTTTTTTTTTGGATGGGATAAAATGTATTATTAAAAAAAGGAAGTTTCATCATCATCATCGGCACTACAACCGGGATCCGGTCTTGGCCTCATTTAGCAAGTCTCTCCACCGGTATCCGGTCGATATCCGAGACTTGTTAAATTGTCCATAATAATCCGTTTTTCCGGGCAAGGTTATTAGCTTTGCGCCAACCTTTCTCAGGATATCGCTGCATGCATTGATTCACTACTTGGCGGGTGGCAAAGTAGCTATCCAGGGGTGTCACGTGGAGACTGCATGTCAACTTGGATTGAGCAGGAACACGGATCATCCTGAGACTTTTCCCTGTATGTCCGCTCCCACCCCCCTCGCCCGGCAACGTGGTTTATTATACTGAGATGTTGGTGACGAGATGCGCGTCGTGTTTCAGAGTCAATGCATCTATAGGTGATACGAAAATCCCATCAACGAGGACATTTTGGGATTAATGAGACAGAGGCGAATGATTGCTGAATACCTGATTTAAAAGTTAAGATGGAAAAGGTAATTCGGAACTGTATTTCGTGTATACTGGCCGAGGGAAACCGAGGAAAACGACAAGGATTCCCGAATCCTGTGGAGAAAGGCAGTGTGGCCCTCGACACCTTCCACATCGATCACGTAAAAGTCATCTGCCATTTGCGAAGACTGTCATTTATCTTTGCAAATCGTCGGAGGATCATTTCCGACAGGGGTACAGCGTTTACTTCAAATGAGTTCAAGCGGTATTGCCGCGAAAAAGGCACTGAGCATGTTCTGGCAACCACGGGGAAACCAAGGGCCAACGGTCAAGTTGAAAGGGTGAACCGTACCCTAATATCACTGCTGACAAAACGATCAGCTCCTAAACCAAGTGAGTGGTATCGTACCTGGACACAGCACAAAGATGGTACAACGCCATGCCGCATCAGAGCATAGGGATGTCACCATTCCGATTAATGTTCGGAGTCGACGTTCGTTTGAAGGACGATCCGCAGTTTAAGGAGCTTCTGGAGGAAGAATTGATTACCTGATTCGACGATCAACGAAACAGAACTCCATAATCAGGCGAAGGAGAATATCAGACGCATTCAGTCCGAAAACAAACGTAACTTGAATAAAAAGAGGAAGGCGGCGTTCCGATATCAAGAAGGCGATATCGTCACTATTGTACAGCTAGGAGTTGGCTTAAAGCACGCACAAAAGTTCCTTGAACCGTATGAGGTTATTAAAACGCTGCGCAACGATTGCTACGTTTTGTGGCGGATAGGAGAGAGTCAGGGGCCCAAACAGACATCGAAATGCTGGGCAAGCGGCGACAGTGAGTATCTATTTAGGAGTGAAGAAGGGGACGAAGGCGATGAACATTCTGGTCGAATGACCAGTCAGGACAGTAGAGTGTGGAATAGAAATGATAGAGGTGGCGGGAGGTATAGTGGTTGATGGGTGGAATTTGGGTTAGGGTGGGTACTATGAGTCGGGGATATGGGTTGGGGGAACACTTTCCGATTGGTCGTTGAAACGCAAGATATTAGAGAAGGGTTGTATATTACAATATTTAAACTGGTGAGGTGAGAGTTCAGTATTGTGGTATACGATCTCATTGGAGTTGTTGACCAACCTGCCAGAGGTGAAGAGGGTTCTGGTGTGGAGACAGTTCGGGTAGGCAGTTCGGTTGTCTGACGGAGTCGATGTGAGCGCATTTATTATCGGATTGGGATTATTGGGAAGATTTTCGATAAATTTGATGGACAGCTCGAGGAAGCGTCGATCTATACGTTCAATATTAGCGGCATAGTAGAGCGAACTACTGTTGTAATATTTGTGGGAGTTAGGATGTCGGTTGAGGCCAGTGATAAGTCTGAAGCATTTCCTTTCGAAAATGCGTAGCTTCTCCATTTGGGCGGGTGTGATATGGTACCATATCGGGCATGCATATGTGAGAGTGGGTCTGATTATTTGTTTGTAGATAAGTGATTTGACTTTGGGAGAGAGACCATTCGGTTTGTAGATGACTTTTCTGCAGAGGTTCAGTTGGGTTGTGGCTTTACGAATCGTATTTTTAATGTGGGCGGAGAATGACAGATTGTTGGTAAAGGTTATACCTAGATACTTTAAGGTTTTGGAGGGTTTAATTATATTGTTATTTATTTTAATTCTGATTTTATTATGGCAGCGAATAGTGTTGTTTGTACAACTCGCGTTTCTGCCTTTAAAAACTATGAGCTGAGTTTTGGCAACGAAGACCCAGTATACAACATTCACAAAGAAAACTGGATCATCGGTTCCACAGCTGATGATGAGTGGCCGGGCCCTCGAGGCTGGGGAAAGTTTGAAATTGCTCGGCGTCACGGTCTGTGCGAATGTATCATGGCATAAACACGTATCGGGTATCGCCAGATCAGCCTCAGGAAAGCTGAGTTATCTTTTTAGAGCCAAGAAATACTTTACTCCGGCCCAACTTCTTCTCCTATATAAATCTCAAATTAGACCCGCGCTCGAATATTGCTCTCATGTTTGGAGCTCGGCTCCTAAACATACCCTCGACCTACTGGAGAGCGTACAAAGACGAGCGATTCGCCTGATCGGGGACTCGGTGCTGACGTCGGGACTACAGTCGCTATCACATCGAAGGCGCGTGGCCGACCTCTGTCTGTTTTACAGATATTATCACGGGTGCTGTTCTTCGGAGATTCTTGGCATTGTTCCACGCAATTCGGTTTATATGCGCTCCACAAGACAATCCGACGGATCGCACCCGTTTGTAGTTCATCTCCCGCCGGCGCGAACATCCCTGTATCAGAACTCGTTCCGTTACAGAGCGGGGAAGCTGTGGAACTTCCTTCCCACGCGAGTGTTCCCGGAGCGTTACAACCTGCAACTGTTCAAAAAGAACTGCAACAGTTATTTGATGGCATCTCGGGGCGCCCACTCGACGCTATAGAAAAAAACTTCGGCAGGTAAATCAGAGTATTTGTTAGAATATGGATTGATCGAATAACTGTAATTTGACAAAGTAACGTTTTACAAGACAAATTACCTTTAATGTGTTTTTCTCGAAAGTAAAAACGTACCGTATTCACCAGTAGTGGCCGACTAAGTGCAATTTACCAAAAGCAGGCTTTTATAAGCTTTTTAGAAAAAAAGAAACTTGAATGAGTGGTTGTTAAAACCAAGTTTGTTGAACATGTAAGACAGACACCTTAACTTCTACTTGATTAATTTTAAAAAATGAAGAAATATATGAATACAACAATCAAAGAAATGCTTTGAGGCTTATTGTCTAACAGAATTCTTTTCGAGTTGTGATTTTGTTTACAGGAACTCCGCAAATTGTCTTCCCAGTTAAAAAAGGGACTTTGTTACCGTCCGAGAGAATTAAGAGTGGTTAAAAAACGTTTTTAAATACTTCATGTAAAATACAATCCAACAACGTTTGTTTTCGACAAACAAATTTTTAAAATGTGTAAGTAAGTAAGTAAGGAAACAATTAGATTCGATTAGGGAGATCAATACGCAAGTCTCTCTTAAATTTATGTCAAGACTTTAAAAAAGTCACAACTTTTATTAATGTCTGAGTTGTGTTTGTGATTACATCTGAACGATAATTGACTAAACGTGTAAAGATAAAACTGAAAAGCAATAGTTTATGACGTTTGTCAACTTATATTTAGTTTAACCCTCAAAGGGGTTATATCTGTTTGAAAAATGTTTTTCCATTTTTTATTGGCTTGAATTACGCCAAGACATTCGTCGACCTATAATCAATAACGTCCAACCATAAAAAAAACTTTAAAATGTTCTCAAAATCAATTTTTTTAGAGCAACTCTGAGATGTAAAAAAAGGCAAATTTCGACTATATCGTTGACGCTGCATTTTTGAATTTCGCGGTCATATATATGGCTATAACTTATCGACCGCCGAGAATATACTTCAAAACTATGTTGTAGATGTCGCTGTGTACTATACATACCCTATCGTAACCTACGTGTTTACTATTATAAGAGCACGTGTTTCGTCAATCACCTGTACGCTGTAGTTCGAGACGTAGTAACGTGTTTACGTTGTTAGTTTGCCTTTATAATTTATTTAAACGTTCCGCGCAAGGTAGAGCTCGACGCCATCCTTGACATGTTTCAGCGCTCCGAACACTTTCTAATGTGAAATACGTCAATTACATGGGCGATGGGGACTCGAAAACATATAAAGGAATTGTTGACGCCAATCCGAATGGAAACGTTTCTTGCTAAAGAGAGTGTATTGGCCATGTTCAAAAGAGAATAGGAACTCGCCTTCATATCGTGAAAAAAATACCAAAGGCATCGGGGGCCGAGGTAAATTGACGGGTAAGCTCATTGGTGACCTTACTATTTTTTACGAACTTGCTATTAGACGCAATACTGGATCAGTTGAAAAAATGAGAAATGATATATGGACAATCATCATCATCATCATTTTGATCATTTATTTAACTTAATAAACGTTTATTTAAATTTTTTTTTTTTAAATGACATCGTCGAGATGTACCCCGTCTCGTCGTTGACACTTCTGCAATCGACTGCGCAAACTTTGGAAAACACGCTGACACATGCTGCGAGGTACGTAAATTTCACCCTCCCAAATGTTCTCATCACTTCTTCTTGAACGTGGCCGCCCTGTTTTTTTTTTTTTTTTAATATTATTTGCCGAGCCCATTTGCTCGAACTTCTCGACCCAAGCTTTGATTAAATTAACAATTGGACACTCACTTACACGGCGTAATCCGTATTCAATTCTAAATAGGCGTCGTACAGTAACGTGGGAATCGTTGTTTTTGTAAAATTGCTTTACACATAAAGCACGCTGTTGTCCCGTGAAGCGCCCCATCGTGACTAAAATTGCATGAAGTGACGCACAATTTCCGCCACTCACGCCAGTTAACGTTCCCACACTGCAAATACTGCACATTGTAACCTAATCTAAAATACTGCAATCCAAAATACTGCACATATATTGTAAATACCGCAAACCTCAAATATTGAACTTTGTTACACCATCCTAGATAGTAATCAACAGCTAATCATAGACACATACGACTCCTTCCATCTATACAAGGAAACCTATCAACGATTAGTACTTTTCCAACGAAGCTTTTGTCGGAAGGCCGAACTCCGGACACGTTGTTATCACCATATTCATCATATAAAAGCAGCCAACCGAAAAAACAACGCCATCTTCTCATCTGCACTCTTGAAGACAACGATCCACCAATGAAGCACATATTTTAATAAAACTTTTTTTTAATATTTAAAAGAAAGTGTTTCATTAACTCGCGCCCCTCCCTCTAACGGGTTTTAAGAAATCTAGTGTTGCCATTTGCAAAAATGTATTCTTATAAGCATAAGCTTCCTTTGCATAAACGTGTTTTTGAAGCAATCAATCCGATTTACGAGGAACTAAGCTCAGATGATCTTCTTCCACGTTGCTTGGGTGGATACACCCACAATCAAAACGAATCATTCAACGCATTTGTAGGGAGCATCGCACCGAAAACAGTGTCAAGCGGAAAGACTGTGCTTGTTATAGCGACTGATATCGCTGCCATTACTTTCAAGGAGGGTTTATGAGGCTTATGTTGTATCCACGATGCACTACGAATAACGGTCGGACGTACATAATTCTACTTTTGCATGGAATCGCACGCCAATGGCATCAAGGCCGCTGAGCGCTCCATTTTCGAGATTGAGAAAACGGCTAGATGCAGCCTTACATTGGCGAGACAAGAGCTGGAGGACCAGAATACGACTTTGGAAGGGCAGTTATACGGTGCTGGGATAGCAGAGTAAAAGTACAAAAATTGTTATGATTTCTAAAAGTTATACCCTTTTTAAACTTTAAATGTATTTTTGAAATCGGCACGCAGCAGAACTCGAGTTTTGATCCGATTGACATGAAATTTTAAGTGTAGCTTCTTCATTCGATTAACTAGTGAAGTGCAAGATTTTAACGATCGGTAATAAGAAAAAAAAACAATTTAATTCCATTTTTTTGTCGAAAACACAATTTTTTGTTTAAACAATCGCCATTTTGCGAAAAGAAGTTCTATAACTAATATCTTGTTTACTTCACTAGCAAAACTCATGTAGTTTATGAAAAAAAATTGTTTATGCTTCCAGGTGGTGATCCGAGGAACTTCTACTGCGTGCCGCGAAGAACTTTTTTAAAAGTTGTCATTAGTTTTGCAAATTTATGCCAATATTTTATTTCACATTCATATACTATTTGTTTATGGTTACTTAAAAACGAGCTCATAAAAAAATGAAGAAAGGGCTTTTTTGGCTCGAAACAGATACAACTCCTTAAATGGTACGCTCGGGTCACTCGTGCCTTTTCGAAAGGTGGGGGAGGTATTTATTTATTTACT
Source organism: Microdon myrmicae (assembly GCA_963931805.1). Lineage (NCBI taxonomy): Eukaryota > Metazoa > Arthropoda > Insecta > Diptera > Syrphidae > Microdon > Microdon myrmicae. The sequence goes on along the minus strand of OZ007500.1, from coordinate 2,007,072 downwards.
TCTATTGTTTAAATAAATTAAAAAATTATTAATATAGCGACCGGCCCTTATACAAGGACAGTTAATGAAGCAACATGCATTTTTTATTTTTTTTAGCACTTTTAGGTCCTTTTTAAAACGTCGGATGACCCTACCATTTAAGGATGCCAAAAACGACCCTCCTTTGGAAGGGTTAAAATGTCCGCGTGAGACCAGCAAGTTAAGATATAAATTAAAATCTCAAGTCTGAAAAGGGAATGTTTACGAATAATAAAATAAACAAAAACTGGTTGTAAAATGTAGGTGTGAAGAGAAGCAGGACTTTTGAATACATCTAACTTATGTATATATTGTACATCTAACCTAATGGCACAATTCAAGAGAAGTGCACTGTGTGCGTTCTAAACAATTTTGATTTTCTAATCACTTTTGATATAAAATTAATGATCATGTATCAGTCAGATTACTGTCATCAATAAATAAATAAAATAAAAAATAAATGCATCTTACCTAACGGCACAATTCAAGAGAAGATGTGTGTACCAAACAATGTTGATTTTCTAATCAATTTGGGTATAAAATTAATGACCGTGTACAATTCTAATATCTGTCATCAGTTAATGCCTTTCGTTCCCTGTAAGTATAGTTTGACTAAAATTCACTGTTTCGTTACACGTTTGTTGGTCTATAACAATTGATCGGTAAATAATAGCCTATTCGATGGGTCGGCCCACCTATTTTGTGAAATCGTTTGTGTGCATTTGTGCATTTCTTTAATAGCCGTGAGAGTTTTCATGTGTAAATATGCTAAACTGCATTTTGCAGAGTATTACCAACTTGATGGCACTACGAACAAATGAGCCCACATTCATCCAGCTATATCTTTCCTATTCCTATTATCCCCACTTCACACTTCTTATTTAATGTCAACATGAGGATATTAACAACCACCAACAAATTATTAAATACAAAACATCGTCCTGTAATTCCGATTATAAACAACTATTTTACTATTCGCAATTCCTGTCCCCACTACACACCAGCAGCACTTCATACTTTTGTATCTTCTGTATTTAGAGCGTTACAAAGTTAACAGCATATGCAACTACAATGGTTCACTACTGCCATTGTTATTTAGATATAATTTTAACTCACTAAAATTAATTACTGATTATTGAACTGAAAACGAAAATGTGATGAAAATAAAGGCGTCTGTCCGAGGACTTTATCTAATCCTTTGCTAACGCACGCACACACTCTACAAATCCACCCAACTAGGTCAGTTTATCTCAATTTAAAACTATCGCCATTTTAATTTTTTCTCCCCTCCAAAAGAATACCAATCCTTTATGGGGTGTCAAGGTTCGCCTAACCAGGATGAAGAGCCCAACAAGCAAACATAAAATACAAAAAAAGAAAGCAAGGGAAAGTAAAATGAAATATATCATCCCACACTTAGGTATACCTCTCACAGCAACCCCTGTGTGTCCCGTACATTATGTTGTTACCCAAACTGCTCTGCACGAAACTGTGAAAAAAAAAAAACATGAAAAGGAAAAAAGACCGTACAAAGCACGGTAGGTCCTTCCTACCGATGAATACACATGTGGAAAGTAAGACGTCTTCCCTGCAGCACAAAGTCGAGAAACCATTTTTTTTTCCTTTTTCTGAAGCCGGATTTGTGTGCATCAGACAACGCGTCACGCGTCATGAAGAGTACAGTCACAGTCGCTCACCGCAACGGATTATTACACGTCGTTTTTTCGAGCACAGAATGAAGAAGTGCCATCAACCTGATTCGATAGTGTTAACAGTTGGCTTGACCAGTGGTCTGCTGAGGGGCAAAGCAATGACAACTAATTGCCTTGACTGGATGGGAGCGTTTTTCTTACTTTAATATTTAAAACAACATATTATAATTTGAGGGATAGAAGAGGGACAAAAGCAGCAACACACCGAAGATACTGCATACAGCAAATATCACGTACACGCTCGCACACATCTTTTGCCTTGGCGTTCTTCTTCTGGGGAGAGAATCTATCATGGCAAGGCACAGTTGCATTGTGTGGTATGGAATACAGAAAACAAAAAACACTTACGACAAAAAGCCTATAATTTTCAAAATTAGCGACTCCTTTGTTTGACAAATTAATAACATGGCGGTAACGAGGACGAAACCACCATATTTCAATAATAGCTCCATTTAATTCCTGGACATCGATATTGAGGGTGGAGTGCGTTCTGCCCATCAGCAAACCGCACAAAACAAGCGTGCTATCGTGTGATGCAACATTGTTACATGCGTAGTCCATATTCTCGTCTAACTGACTATTCCAAGAACTAGTCAAAAATGAAGAACGTATAGGAACAGCTCCTCGCCCTGAGTAAAACTGTGTCCGCTTGTGGGCGGTCACTCATGCAAACATTTGTGTTATCGGCCCAGTATATGAAACCAAAGAAACCAGTGTAACTAAAATTGGTTGTCGTACTAGATCCCACAGAGAGTTCGGAAAAGTCTAATTATGTCCATATCCGACCACTTGTTATTAGTGACTACGCTTTTATTCTCGTTGCGCTGTTAGCAAATTAGGGTAAGAGTAGCAAAACTGATTTTCACCCCCCCCCACTGGTATTTCAAACACTAAGGCCTTGATTTGTTTGCTTCAAATTCGAGTGCCACAGTACGAAATCAATTTCCTTTCAAAAACTGTCTTAGATCTAAATGAGTTTGGACAGCGTTCTCCCCATGATGATTTTCTTTCTTTGAAAGTATTCATCTGGTATAAGGAGAATTAAATATAAGTCGACTATACCATATTCGCCTTTTTTCAAAATAAATAGTGTCCCAAAACCCACACAAGATTGGAATTTAACGCCTTTTGTACGATAAAGCGTTGCGCCAAGGAAAAAACGGGTTGACAACTGACAGTGTAGAGTTATTTACATTGTTTTTAATTGCCGAACAATATTTTAGAAATAATGGAGGTCCATTCCGGCAGTGGCCAGTTCTCAATTTTCGTACAAAATTCGGGCGGAAGAGTGGTTTTTGTTTAGCAACTTCCAAGAGATTAACCCAAGGATTCAGGGAGACTACATCCATTGATTATCATAAACACTCTGGCAGTCATTCACAAAGTCTGTCAATACAAATAATTAGAGCGGTTCGTGAAAGTTTTGTTGGAAGCCCAAGAACATCGATTTGGCGCAGCTGTCCAAATTGGACATTTCGCGAAGCATCTTCATGGAAAAAAAATGCAATTGAGTCAAAAACAGAAGCACAGCGAAGAAAATTCATAGAATGGATTATAGACCAACAGCAAACGGTAGATGATTTTTCAAATAAAATCATCTCCAGTGATGAAGCTCGTTTTCAACGTGATGGCTTTGTGGAGGTTATATTTTTAGTTAATATTTGCTTACCCTAGTCCCGTGGGTCCGTAATGGCCGGGCTGTCCTATAGCTTTCTCCAAAAGAGGGGGGCAGGCGCGCGAAACCGTCAGGGACTATTCGCGCTATTTAATCTTGCGATAACCAGACTCACCCACATCCGTGAGGATGTTGGGCTCGGTCTCGAGCCATCTGAAAAAGAATAAGGGGGGGGGGGGGGGTATCTAAGGGTAGTGTGGACAGGGTTAGTTCAGATGTTCTCTAACTACTTGGGTGGAGAAATGGTGGGAAAGAAATCGTACAAGACCGGTAGGTCTTGAGTGCGGTAGTGAACGCAGATCACGTCTTTGGCGTCTGATGATCTGCGCTTTGGTCGGTGTGTGTATATGTTTGTGCTGTCTTGTACTGTGCGTGCGTGTGTGCATGTGGTATGTTAGCAGTATACCCTATGGGATGGGTCCAGAAATCCTCTATTATAGAGGGGAATGTTGTTGGGAAGGGTGCTTTCTTCAGTTTTGTACTGAAGAAGAAATTGTGGTTGTCTGATCCGAAGAGATCGGGAGAGAGAAGGGTCAAGAACGCAAGACTGCCGTACAAGTAGGTTCTCGCTGTTCTGAATGCTTTCGAGGTACTTGTATGCTAATTGTAGCAAGTACTTGTCGATAGGGGTAACGGAGGCACCTTCGTATAGGTGAGAGTTCGGGTAATGGCGACCGTCAGGCCCTTTAAAGTGGTTGATGCATCTTCTTTCGACAACTCGAAGTCTTTCCATTTGAGCCGAAGATATGGAGGACCATATGGGAAAGGCGTACGATATTCCAGATCGGATTAGCTGCTTATAGCAGAGACGCTTAACTTTGGTGTCAACTTTGTTGCTCCACTTCAAGATGTTGTGCAGTTGCTTAGACCGACCGAGGCCCCTTTGAAGGATGTGGGTCACATGTTTGGTGAAATTCATTTTTGGGGTATAGATGACCCCAAGTCGGGGAGCCTCTGGTGCAAGACTAATGACCTTGCCCGGAAAAAACAAATCATTATGGAAAATTGAACAAGCCTCAGGACTTGCTAAATAAGGCCAAGACCGGTTCCCGGTTTAGTGCCGATGATAATGATGATGACGATGATGATGATGATGATGATGATGACCCCAAGATATTTCATACTATCCTGTGGTCTAATCGTAGTACCTCCTATTTGTATTCGAATATTCTGTAAATATCGAGAAGTAGGATGGGAGTGTTTATTACTCAGAATGATAGCTACTGCTTTGGATGGGTTGAGTCGGATTTTCCATCTGCTACAGTTCGTCTAGGTGACGGTTGAGTCGATTTGTTGCGAGTTTAGGACTTTTGGATGACGTGTATACTAGGACGTCATCCGCATAGCATATCTGGTTTACTCTCCCGTCCACAGGGCGAGGAATATCTAAGGTGTAGATATTAAATAAGATGGGGCCTAGAATGGAACCCTGTGGTACGCCTGCAGCGGCGTTTAAAATTCGGGAAAGCTTTCCATTCACTCGAACTTGGAATGTTCTGTTTAGAACGAACTGGTAGATGATACTACACAGCGCTCTACTGAGGCCAGTATTCAGTAATTTAAAAATGAGGCCTTCGATCCACGTCGTGTCAAAAGCCTTTTCGATGTCCAGGCTCCCGCAATGGTGGGTTCTTTATTAAAGAGGCGCACGCAGACGTAGTTTTGAAATATGTTGAGAGCCATAGTTGTGAATCTGAATCCACACTGGAAATCAGGTATTAGATTCCTGGCACTGATAAAGTTATTTAGCTTCTCGTATATGAATTTTTCATATATTTTGCTGATGCACGTGAGAAGCGAAATAGGACGAAAGCTTGAGGGGTGACACGTTGATTTCCCAACTTTTGCTATTGGACAAACAATAGCATGCTTCCAAGTTTGGGGAAAGTATCCCATGTTGTAGGCATGGTTGAGCAGAATGGAGAGCTTTATAAAAAATAAAGCAGAAAGCCTTCGCGAGGAGTGGTAGGACATGTTGTGACTTCTTGGGGTTTCGAGATTTAACTAGGTTTTGTAGGGTATTTGGTGTGACGAAACCGTGACTATTATCGCGTGTGTCGTCGAAGTATGCACTGTTAGCTGAGTTGATAACTATTGGCTCGTTAAAGTTGTCGAATTTATTGTGAACGTCTGAACTAATTACTGCATTAGTGTCAGGGTCGCCATCCTCGAGAGTGAGCTTGTGATTATTTTCTTAGGTCTCTCCGATGATGTTTGCTTTATTGGCATCATTATTGACAACAAGACCGTTGTGCATGATTGGCCCAGTGATACGAGAAGTACCACTTTTTTTTTTTTAAATTTTTTATAAATGTTCTGGTCCATCTGAATACCCTTCAGTTTGTCTTCCAATTGTCGGGTGCGATTGTTTTGGATTCTTTGTTTTATCAGTGTGCCAATATTGTGATTAATGGATCCCAATAATGGCTCCCTTTGCGTAAAGCGGTGACGATATCTCATTCTGCCGAGCTTTTTACGCTCCCGGGTGAGACGAAGAGTGAAGTCGTCAAGGGAAATCTGATAAGTCTTTTCAAGTTTGTACTTCGGGACATGGGTCTCCGAAGTTTCAACTAGAATCTCGTGAAGTCGAGCTGCAGCGATATTTATCTCAACCGTCGTTAGGTTCCTGTCAGTGTGAAGAGAGAGTTGGTGGAGTTTTTCGTTCAATGTGACATTGAAGTTGTCCCAAATTATGCGCCCATAATCGGGTATGTATCTGATATTAGCCCGCGATGCTGGATAGCTGCGAATGAACGTGGCCACAGCGTTGTGGTCAGATACATCCCCCGATACTTGGGGGGGGGGGGGGGGGGGGGGGGGGGAGATTTGGAGAAGTAAATCTTTGGACACAATAAAGATGTCCAGAATTGAGTTACCTCGCGTACCAACAGTAGGTGCCAGTATTTCAAAATTTTGGGCATGCGAGTTTTCGGTGTACCATTGGTACAATTTTATGCCATTTGGGCAAGAGACCGAGTTGTTCCAGTGGGGATGTCTGGAGTTAAAATTGCCGCCTATGGTGAAGGGTGTATGCCCAGAGGACGTTATTAATTGGCTGATATCCTCGGTATTAATGGGGCCATTATCGGTTTTATGCGAGCGGTATACGGAGTATATGTTCGCTCTACCGTTATTAGCTAGATGCAATTCAACCCCGGAGACCTCTATGGACTCCAAATTTGGGAGGTCAATAGCTTCATGGCGAAGTTGGCTATTAACTAGAATATGGGTGCCACCTCCGTTGATGGTGGGGCCGCCAGTGACGGTTCGATCTCTTCGAATCATGGAAAAGTTTGGGAAAGTGGGACGGTGACATGGATGCAACCTAGTTTCGGTTACCGAACCACGTCCGCCCGGTTATCCTTTATGAAGTCAGAGACTATCATACGCTTTGATAGCGAAACAAGAGAGTTGACATTTATAAGGATAACTTTAATTTTGGGATCTATTTTGAAGTGTATGTCTTACAGATGCCGTGAAAAGGCGTGCATCCCTCTCAGCCTCAGTTGTTAGTTTTTCGTATCGGGGTCGAATATCCTCAATCACACGGGAGAGACTAAGTAGTTTCTCGAGCATTGAGGGTTGCCCCTTTGGAGGCTTTTGTGCCGCCGCTTGGATTTGCGGCGTTGTGTTGGCCTGTATAGCGGATCGCTTAGGAAGTTGAATATGTTTTTGGGGGAGAGGTGGTGGAGTTTTCATATTCTTTGTTTGGATCCTTTTAACCTTTTCGCCGAATGTAAATCCATTTTGGATGAAATTTTGTGTGGCCTGTTTTCCGAAGTTTGACTTGGCTACTTGTGTAGCTCGAGTCTCCTTAGTTCTGTGGACTATTTCTTTATATTTAGGGCAGTTTCTGTAGCGTCCTTTTACTGATCTTAAATCCAAAATACACCGCCCTTTTATACTCTGCATCTACAGAGATTTGTTAAAAATTGTACATAAAAATTCCAAGAAGCAAGAGCAAGATTTTGTGTGTGCTTCAATGGGAATGGGGTTCCAGGAAGGATATGGGAATTTGTTTGAACAAATTCCCGGAAGGTAAAATAATGAAATGTATTTGGAATTAGGCATTTCATGATGTTAGGGTTAATGGGAATTGAATCAATGTGCGGCAAATGGTTTAATTTGTCGCTCATATGATACACTTGGGGAACATGATTGGGATTATGGATAAATGGTTGGTTTTTTATGTAATAATGGGGGATTGTGTGAGAGTGGTGATTAAGGACCACTACAGCTTTATTTGTCGTCAACATTGTCAAGTTTATAGTTAATCGACGACATATAAATGCAACATATCACTGTTTAAGGCGGCATTTTTAGGAGGTATCATCGAACCATTGTTCTTTGAAAAGTCATGAAAGTCGTTCTATAGCGTTTGCGATGCTAGTGAAGAAATTGTGATTCGAACCGACGCTATGGCGGTTAGAATCACTAAAAGACTGAACCAATGCTCAACACATCAGGCCACTGCTGCGTGGACGAATTCAATTTCTAAACCCAAGTACACTTCAACTGATGAGGAATTATGTTATTGCTTGGTATACGGCTGATGCTTTTGCTTATTCAATTTTCTTTCTGTGTTGTTCTTCACGATTTGCTTGTGTACTGTGTGGGTGTGCCTGGGGGTGGCCTCAATGTATACGTTTTTGTGGGTAGCAAGTTTTGTGTGTAACAGCCTCCACTTCATCGCACGACACTTGTCTATTTTGCATTGTCAGTTCACACACAACATCGACATGCGTGAACTGCTACTGTTGTTGGATGCTTTCTGGAACAATGACCGATTTGTAGCAAGGCATCAAGGCGTGTTAGTATGAAAACATTACACAAGACACTGCATGAACGTTTGGCGTAAAAAACATTTTATTCGCGTTGTGTATGTCTATATATATATGGCGTATATCGACCATTTTCGGAATGTCATAAATGCTATAATAAATGGTTTGAGCGAAGACAGAAGTATATTGATTATCATGAAGAATACAAAAGAAGAACAATAAAGCTTTCTAGAAATTAATAAATTTTCGAACCACGAAAAATAAAGATAGCAAGCCCACTTTGTTTAAATTGCAAGATATGGATGAACGAAACGATGCTACATGTCATACAGCCAAATAAACGTGAGTCGTTTCCCTCATGTGATCAGCATTACCCGCGGAATTCACGTGACTAAACGCGGTTAATCTGTTTTAGGGTTTAAGGCTTATACAAATAAGTCCACGACCACTCATGCCATGAGAGAATAAATTAAGTGCTGCATCAACGAAATTCAGGCGCAAGGCTAATAACCTTGCCCGGAAAAACAAATTATTATGGACAATTTAACAAGTCTCGGATAAGGACCAGATACCAGTGGAGAGACTTGCTAAATAAGGCCAAGATCGGATCTCGGTTGTAGTGGCGAAGATGATGATGATCAACGAAATTCAGGCGCATTTATGCAGTCAAGGAAAACTTCCGCAAAGGAAGACGTCTATGCCAGTAAAGCCATATAGACCAATTACCGGAAATACTACTCCATTCATAACCCTATAGAAAAAACCTGCGATGTTGGTTTATTAAAATTTTTCTTTTGGGACAGCCTTTAAAATCAAATAATCAAATTAGATCAGCTTTATATGAGAGAAAAAATGTCATATTCCACAGCACAGGCGCCCAATGAACAGTGTTACGCTAAGGGAAAAACGAAGTTCGGTACGCTCATAAAAGGCATCTTGGTTAATATTTTAAGGCGTAATGCAGTTAACACAATTGTTCCTATTCCTGTCCTGTGCGCTCTCCTTTGACATTCGACAATCCGATCCGATCTTCTCGAGGTCAAACCTAACATTGTCCTCCCATCTCCGTCCCACCGGTCTCTTTCCCGTTGGCTTACCGTCAAGAATTCTATGCACGGTCCTATCGTTGCCCATTCGCGCCACGTGTCCGGCCCATCTTAATCTTCGCGACTTGATAGCTCTCACTATTGTAGGTTTGCGGTATAGCTCTTCCAATTCGTGGTTATGGAGTTTCCTCCATTGTCCTGCCTCCTCGTCATATTTACCTCCAAAGATACTCCTTAAAACTTTATTCTCGAGTACGCGGAATTTGTTTTCTTCCCGTTTTGTGAGAGCCCATGTTTCGCATCCGTATAGGGCAGTCGGCATGATTATGGTTCTTTAGACACGGAGCCTTATGTTACGTGATAGTAGTTTGGATTTCAGCAGTTTACTGACTGTATGCCAACTAGCGTTGCCGGAGTGTAGTCTTTTGTTAATTTCCTTCGACATTTCATTACTGGCCGTCAGTATCGTTCCCAGATATTTAAATTCTTTAACTTTTTCGAATATCTTGCCTCTGACGTTAAATGTGTTCTCTGAGGTCCACCTGCTCTCGTCGTAATCATGTATTTTGTTTTGTCTTCATTTATTTCTAAGCCCGCCTCTTCTGCTGCTTGCATGATGATTTCACAGTTTTTACTTACAGTTGCTAGATTATCGCCCAAAACGGCGATGTCATCCGCATATGCGAGCACTTGTGTGACCCCGTCGTGGGATGACCCGGCCATCTTGTCGTATTGTACCTTTCTGATGACATACTCGAGCACAAGGTTAAAAAGACATGGTGATAGGCCATCTCCCTGTTTTAGTCCGTCCCGGATTTCAAATTCTTCTGTGAGGTGGTTTTCTATTCTAACTCGCCCTTTGTTTTCGTTCATGCAGATTTGAATGAGGGCGGCATATTTTTTCGGGATTCCCAGCTCAACTACAATATTGTAGAGTCTTTGCCTTGCGACTGAGTCGTAGCCTTTTTTGAAGTCAACGAACAGTTGGTGAACCGTCTCTCCGTATTCCCACATCTTTTCCAGCAGTTGCCTTACTGACAGCATTTTGTCGCTTGTTGACCGGTTCCTATGGAATCCGCATTGGTAGTCTCCCAGTATTTCTTCTGCGTACGGTGTGATTCTCGCCAGTATGACATTTGTTAGTATTTTGTATGTGGTTGGGAACAGTGATATTCCTCTGTAATTTTCGCAGTCAGATCTGTCGCCTTTTTTGAAAATGGGTACGACTATTGAGGTTTTCCATTCTTCCGGAGTGACTTCCTTATCCGAATTCCTTAACACAATTATTCCTGCTTACAATAATACCATAATTTCTCATAATATAGTACTACTATATATGCGCTTTTTCCCTCTTTATATTCCGATACATAGTATGGGCTGAACTATACGGAAAAGATTGGAAAAAAGGTAACGATGTACATTGGAAATCTGAAAAGTAAAGGCCTTGCGGAGGATGCCACGCTCGTGGTTCGACTGAAATACGATTCCCCATTCTTAACTGTTTAAATTGAATACAAAGTTTTAATTATCTGATTCAGCGAGTTGTGGGGAAAAACTAACATACAGATCCCATATGTCATCATCATCGGCACTACAACCGGGAGCCGGTCTTGGACTTATTTAGCAAGTCCTGAGGCTTGTTAAATTTTCCATAATGATTTGTTTTTTTTTTTTTTTTTTTGGGCAAGGTCATTAGTCTTGCGCCAGAGGCCCCCCGACGGGGAATCGAACTCCGGTCTCCCGCATGACAGGCGGGTATACTAACCACTATACTATCGAGGAGCCCCATATGTAAAGGTAATAAATTGGTCCCATGCCGGGCTGCTATCTAGTTCAAATGTTATCAATATATGTTGTATCGGGTGATCCATGTGTAGGAAATTTTTGACAGAAAAAAAGGGATTTGGTAAAATAGGAAAAAATTGTCAAACTGTCATAACCTCAATAATAAGCTGTCATGGTACTTTGCTCAACTTGCCATTTCATCATGGAAAGACTTAGATCTTACATAGACTTAGCTTTTCTAGAATTAGGGTAGTATAAGTTCTAAGTTGTTATTTTATGTAAATAAAATTATATTACAAACAAAAAATAATAAGATTAAGTTAAATTTTAAGTAAAAACAAAAAAAAAAATTGGCACAATGTTTTTCGAATTTTTCTTTGTTATACAATAAATCAGAAGTAGAGCCACAAATTAAGTCCTGTCACCGAAAGGCAAATTGCACAATAGTCTTATGATGTTTAGCTTAGGGCGTCTCCGTAGGACCAGTAACTTATAATATAAGATAAATAAGCCAGAACTTAATAAATAAAAGAAATGTTGCAAACATTAAAAAAAGACATAAATATGTCGTCTACACATTATTCAAATCAGTCAACATTATATTCAGATCCATTGTTTTCGAGTTCAGCGATGTATACCATTTCTGGCTTAACGGTTTCGTCAATAAGCAAAATCGCCGTTTTTGGGCAGAACAACAACCCGAGGAGGTTCAAAAATGTTAACTACAACCAGACAAAACAACAGTTTGGTGTGATTTGTGAACTGGTGGAATCATAGGTCCATATTCTTCAAAAAGTAGCTTGCCACTTGCCTCTTGAATTCCTGGCATTATGGCATTGAATCCATGAAATCCATGGTATTTTTTGTTTTAAATTTTCTTTGTTTGGTAACTTATTAATGGAGATTGCAATAGATATATAAAAAAGAAAGTCAAAAGGCATACATACATATGACAATAGTAGCCCAAGTTTAGCTTAGAGTGTCCGCAGGAGACCAGTAGTTAGAATATAATTTAAATAATCTAGAATTTAAGCCTTTTTGTCTAGCAAGTAGGATAAATATAAGAAAAAGAATAAAATAAAAATGTACCTAATGTGAATGAAATGAAATATATCATGTGATATATCACTTTTGGAGCTATATGGATAAGCTGGCTGCGAGTGAGGAATTGGAAGCGAACACAACTCGCGTCGTTCCCCAAAAATAACTCCAAAAGCTCAAACGTATGACGCTACGATCAACAGTTGAAAGAAATAATCTGTAAAAAAATAATGGTTTTTATATTATATATTTATATATTACCCGATAATTTTTTTTAAGTACAAATGAATCTCCCATTAGAATAGTGGGTGATATATTTATGCGAATAGGGTCCGTACCTAGGATAACTAGGATAAGTGACGTCATATCCACTAAACTATTTACTGCTGATAGTAATGGCGGACCATCTCAAATTTATGATAACTGGATACAAGATTACACTTTCGGAAAAACTATATAAGCGACTTTGGGGAAAACAAAGTTTGCCGTCACAGTTTTGATAAAGTTTTCAACTGGTTACAATATCGCTTCCACACAAAATTCCGCGGGGACCAACGGGAATATGTGCCTGGCGGGAGGTGATTTTAGTCGGTAGAAATCTGGCATGCCTTTGGATCGGTCCAGAGGTATCTTTTGAAGAGTTCCACCTTCCTACCGAAACCAACAAAAAAAAAAAAACTCACAGACATGTGTCTTAGAATGTAGGCTTTATATAGTGTTATCTAAAATAAAACTAAATAAATAAATAAAAAAAATACCTAGCAAATTGTTAAATCGAATTACATACATAAGTCGGTCCCCATGTCTCCTCAGTATGTAGTTATTAGTTTTACGTTCGTTCGAGAATATAATGTATAAAATTACATTTGGGTACGCATACATTAAGTACAATACTCCAATAATTGCATAAGTACAACACGTAATACTAATAATACATCAGCTCAGTCAAAATTACAAAGTTTGGAAATTATACTTCAGGATCTTATGGTGCACCTCTTTCAATAAACCTTCGAAATACTTAGTATTCGCGAGTTACAGTCGCCTCGAATCTAGAAACCATAGGTATGTTCTCTCCTTGCTGAGCACACTAAACGCACTAGTCCTTATTTTTTTTGCTTTAGAATAAGATTCCAGAAAATATCCGACTTTTGAGATATTACGATGTAGTGCAATTACCCAAAAAAGATGTGCAACAGATTTCCAATTCTAACATATAAATGCAGCGTTCATCACCATACAACTTAGATGGTACAATGTTAAAATCATAAAGAGATCAAACACACTTCTTTTACCATAGATCATATGGAAACAAATTACTCCTTAACCACGTTCCTTCACTACAATACAACGCAACCTGCCCTAAGCCTGAATTCGTAATAAAATGGAAAACTGCATCCGAAGTCAGTAGTACACACAATTCGGTTTGATTCAAACTTTTTATGGACGCACGGACTCACAATTCATCCCTGTGAACAAACAAAGAGATCTACCCTCCTCTAAAAGAGAAAACCAAACCCCCACTGAATGCATCTCCGTCCTCTGCTCTTCAAACTATCAAATTCCAAATAGAATATTCGAATGAAACGCCGATATCCTCATTGTATCATCTCATGGAAGGCAATTGTTGTGTTGAGTTCTCTTACTGTGTGCCCAACTCACTGTTGAGTCCTTTCTAATTATTATTGTATCTCTTCCGCACTTGAAAAATCGAAGGATAATTTTCTCATACTCCGTGTATTTGAATTTTTTTAGTGCCCTCTATGGGTTAATAGATAAACGACCTGATATCCTAGACTCGTTTTGTGTCCTTTTTTCAAAACAAAACATCACTTCGTCCTTTTTTGGTTTCATTTCAAAATTTTGAAAACATTTCCCACGACGCATCACTCTCTCAAATAAAATTACCCTTTTCAAACTTACGTCGGAGTGGTTTGTTATTTGTTTGCATACCGGAGAGGTTATCAAAACACAAATAAGGAAAGTTCGGGGATTAGTTTGCTGGTTATGAGATGTAATTGTTATATTATTAATATTATATTTATATTTTCTAGCACCTATTTCTTTTCTTCTACTATAAATGTATATTTATTATGTCTATATGTTTTGTTTAATATGTCTTGCTTTTATTTATTTTTTAGTTATATTTATTGTCCGTAAAATTGTATTCAGCTGAATAAAAAAGAAATAGTATGTATAATTAAAATACACTTTCACAACATTTAATTTTCTTTAATCCTTTATTTGAAATCGAGCCTGTTACTATTTATTATTATTTATTATAGTTAAAGCCGTACTTTATTTTGGTCGACAACTTCAAAAATTAAGGGGAAAATATGACACATTTTGTTTGAAATAAACATTTCTTTTCGCTTTTAATTTACTTGTTATCTTAATTTAATTTATTATTATTTAATTATCTTGATATTAATTTTTTACCTATTTATTTATTTATTTATTCATTTTTTTTAATTAACTTTTGCTTTTTCTGTTATGAATTACATAAGAAACATATTTCACGGGCATAAGATATTGGATTGTAAAGTCATTTTTTTATTTATTTACTTATTCAATTATTTATTTATTTATTTATTGATTTATTTATTTATTGATTTATTTATTTATGTATTTATGTATTTATTTATTTATGTATTTATTTATTTATTTACCGATACCGGTTATGATATCTCAGGTAAAAGTCGGGATCAATCATCACCGTTATAGGTATAACAGTCATATTGCATGATTATATTCTCAGCGAGATAACGGTGGATTAAGAACAAAGAGTCGGTGAGATAGTACCGTTTAACGAAATAGTCGATAATAAAGAATTGAGCGAGTGAGTCGAGGTGAGCCTGCCTTTAAGGGCGACAAACAAGTAGATATACGACAGTCAAAAGTTCGAAATAAAAACAGTTGCATTTGTAATTGTTAATTTAATTTATTTTCATAAGACTTTTTAATTGAATAATTTTTAATTTTATTATATTTTTAAAATTTTAAAAATTAATTGAATATATATATATATATATATATATATATATATATATTTGAGGACATGATTTATACATATATATATATATATATATATATATATATATATATATATATATATATATATATATATATATATATATATATATATATATAGGGGGGATGGGTGCGAACATACAGGGCAAAGTCTCTGATTGCCTTCAACCCGGCGAAGGCCAGGACGATCCTTGTCCCTGTTCAATCCAAGTTGACATGCAGTCTCCACGTGACACCCCTGGATAGCTACTTTGACACCCGCCAAGTAGTGAACCAATGCATGCAGCGACATCCTGAGAAAGGTTGGCGCAAGGCTAATAACCAGGCCCGTAAAAATGAATTATTATGGCAAATTTAACAAGCCTCGGATATGGACCGGATACACGACGACGACCACGGAAACGAAAACGGCTAAACGATTTAAGGATTTTTTCATGGAACATACGCTCACTATACAGAGCTCGAGCTGCACAGCAACTAGCCGATGCCATGTCCGAATATAAGGGTGACATAACAGCATTACAAGAAATAAGATTGACGGGGAGTGGTGTTTTTCAAAGAAAAGAGTATGACATTTATTACGGCTGTCACGCAAAACACCATGTGCTCGGGGTAGGCTTTCTAGTCAGCCAAAAACTGAAGCCTGCCATCATCGGCTTTAATGCAATAAATGAAAGGCTATGCACTCTTCGCGTGCGAGGCAAATTTAAGAACATACGCCTCATAAACGTTCACGGACCTACAGAGGAGTCCCCTGACGACGAAAAAGAAGAATACTATGAGAA
Source organism: Microdon myrmicae (assembly GCA_963931805.1). Lineage (NCBI taxonomy): Eukaryota > Metazoa > Arthropoda > Insecta > Diptera > Syrphidae > Microdon > Microdon myrmicae. The sequence continues at coordinate 1,991,202 of OZ007500.1, read as the reverse complement.
CGTCGAACGGGCCCTCAATGCCTGCCCAAGATACGATGTGAAAATCGTTCTTGGGGATTTGAATGCGAAAATAGGTCGGGAGCCGGTTTTCAGGCACTACGCAGGTTCCCATAGTTTGCATGAGAACACTAATGACAATGGACTACGAGTCATCGAACTGGCACCATCAGTAAACTCGGTCGTTGCGAGTACCAGGTTTCCGCATAAAGATATCCACAAAGCCACCTGGGTATCACCTGATGGAGCCACTCGCAACCAAATTGACCACGTGTTGATAGATCGCCGCCACTCTTCGAGCCTGATGACGGTACGAACGTACCGAGGTGCCAAGGTCGACTCGGATCACTATCTTGTTGGTACAGTTTTCCGAGCGCGGATTGCCTTACGGAGACGTATTGCATCCACGGATCAGGTTCGAATCAACACGGCTGCCTTACGCAATGAGAACACCAGCAACACCTTTGGTCATGCGTTAAGACTCGCCCTCTCAGAGGTCGACGGAGGGAGAGTAAGTCCTGGGGCCAGAATGCCGGGCGTAGAAGAGAAATGGACACGCCTTAAGAATACTGTCATTAGTACTGCCAACTCCATCTTAGGCAGTAGTCGTAGAGATCGGAACGACTGGTTTGATGATGAGTGCAAACTAGCGACTGAACGTAAGAATGCTGCATACCGGGCAATGCAGCAGTCTCATAGGACGCGGGTACGCGAGGAGAAATACAAAGAGCTCAGAAGAACTGAAAAAAGACCACAGACAAAAGAAAAGTGCCTGGGAAAAAAATCTTGTCTGTGAAATAGAGAAAAGTAGAGAGCGAGGTCCGCACCAGGCGCGGAAGTTCTACCAAATAATCCGCAGTATGACGCGGTACACACCACGCTGCACTTACTGCAAGGATAAAGAGGGTAATCTGATCACCGATCCTGAAGGCATTCTGGAGCGATGGGAAGTGCACTTTAATGAATTGCTAAATGGTCAGCTCACAGAAGAATTGGAGGCTCCACCAATGCAAGACCAGGACCAAATGCTGCCGCCACCAAGCATTGAGGAAACATTAAAAGCCATTAGACAGCTAAAATCAAATAAAGCCCCTGGAGCTGATGGCATACCAGCTGAGCTGATCAAACAAGGAGGGACAGCGTTACATCACGCAATTCACGAGATCGTGGTGCACGTATGGGAGCAAGAGGAGATGCCGGAAGATTGGCGTCGTGGTATAATTTGCCCCATACATAAGAAAGGAGATATCACACTGTGCAGCAACTATAGGGGTATAACATTGCTTAGTACCGCCTATAAGATACTCTCCACTATCCTTCACGACCGGATATCCCCATACGCTAAAGCCATCATTGGTCAATATCAGTGTGGCTTCATCCCAGGCAAATCAGCAATTGATCAGATATTCACTCTTAGGCTGGCGATGGAAAAATGTCTGGAATTTAAGATTCGATATAGTGGAATCTGTTTATAGACTTCAAGGCCGCCTACGACAGCATAGCCAGGGTAGAACTATATAATGCAATGAGAGAATTCGGCATTCCAAACAAATTGATACGACTTTGTAGGTTGACCATGACCAACGTAACTAGTCAAGTAAAAGTAGCGGGATTGCTGTCCAAACCAATAAACATCTATAATGGACTCCGACAAGGGGACGGTATGGCCTGCCTCCTCTTCAACCTGGCGTTGGAGAAAGCAATCCATGACTCTGGCGTTACAACTAGAGGGACTATTGTCACCAAGTTCAGCCAGATACTTTCCTACGCAGATGACATCGACATCATCGGTAGAACCGAATTGGCTGTACAGGATTCCTTCACCCAGATCGAGCAGGCGACACAAAAACTGGGACTGCACATTAATGAGGGAAAAACCAAGTACATGGTGGCAACTTCTGCGAAGAGATGATCTAACGTTGGTCAAACTATCAGGGTAGTGGAGCATGAATTTGAAGTAGTGCAATCCTTTAACTACCTTGGGTCAATAGTATCAGCCGATAACAATATGGAAGAAGAAATACGCAAACGGCTGATTAAATCCAACAAAGCCTACTATGGTCTATCAAGGCTCTTTAAATCCCGAATTTTATCCAGAACATCCAAGCTACTACTGTACAAGACCATGGTCTTACCAGTACTTATGTATGGATCCGAGACCTGGGTGCTTAATAAAAAGCACTCTGAACTCTTGGCCGCGTTCGAGAGGAAGGTCTTAAGGAGAATTGTTGGCCCCGTATGTGAGGGAGGACGATTCCGAAGACGCTACAACCATGAGTTGTACGCAATCTACCTTGAAGCTCATATTGTAAGAAAAATCAAGCTCGGTAGACTCCAGTGGGCGGGACACCTAGCTCGAATGAGCGAAGAGGAGCCTGCCCTGAAAGTCTTTTGTGGCAGGATGTATGGAAGGAGACAGCGCGGCAGACCTCGTCTGCGATGGAGGGATGGCGTAGACCAGGACGCCAAGAGCCTGGGAGTGCTAAACTGGATGACATCGGCTCGAAATCGGGACCGGTGGAGAGATTTGTTAAATAAGGCCAAGACCGGATCCCGGTTGTAGTGCCGATGATGATGATGATGATGATGATATATATATATATATATATATATATATATATATATATATATATATATATATATATATATATATATATATTATGTGAAATAAAGACATTAAGAACTGGACAAATGAAATTCACTATAATCACAATATTCGCTGTCAATCGTGGTAAATATTCAACCATTTTGGAGTGGAAATCCGTTCCAGTGAAAGGATTACTGTTCCATCAAATCCACGCAATAGCGACATTACGAAATTGTAAAATCTTAGTGAAGCCCCCCGTCGAGCCAAACCCGGGGGCACCACAGTGGGTACGCTATCATTTGTTTATTTATTTATTTTTTCTTGCACCCGCTTTTTAACTGCAACACTATTTGGAAAGGGGCAGACGATAACTGGACAGTATTATGCGCCATTATTAGGTCAGGTAAATGAGAAAATCAAAGAAAATCGCCCTCATTTTCTAAAGACTTATTGATCTGCCCTCGTATCTCTGCAGTATGTCTTTAATTAATTGTGTTTTACGAAGCTAATACCCAAAAATGATTTGAAGATATCCCTAAATAATAACCAAAGCGCAGTGCGAGCGAAGTGAGACGGTAAGGAAAAGAAGTATCGATCTGCATTGGTCTTGACTACCTGGAGTTTATAATGACAAGTAAGTACATAATTAAAATATTTCACATTTTCAACTCAATTGCTCATAATTCCAGTATTTATCCGGAGATTTTTTTCATCGATACCTTGTTTTCTTCATAATTGTGCAATTTATTGCTTTCAATAACAAACTGAACATAACTTGACGTTTTCTAATTTTGCACGGCTATAGATTGAAATTTCGATTTATACTTTGGTTAAAAACAAAATCGAGATTTTTCACATATTTTGTCCCATATTTTAGAAAACAATGTTGGAAGCGATTCGATTTCTAATATTGTTTTGTGTGATCCAATCCGAGGTTTATAACTAGAGATATATCGTAACATGTGAAGCTACCTCCGAAAAAAAAACGAAACAAAAATTAAAAAATCCATATCTCGAAAACCAATTCATAAATAATTTTTTCAATGGGTTTTTTGAGTTTGTCGGCTCTAAATACAAAAATATAGTCACGTTGGATGTATATTTTAAGTGTAAGCCAGCGTTGTCTACGGCTATTTTTATAGTATTTTATGTGTCGTGTCAAATAATAGAGCTATGATAGTTTCAAATAATAGTTCTGCATTTCTATGTTACAGACACGCTTAGAGAAAAAATTCCGATATATTTCCTCTACTTTCTCCTTTAACAAATGTTCAGACATGTACTACTAAACCAACATAACAACACATTATAGTATTTTATTAATTTTTTCACAGATTCTACACATTCACAGAATCTTTCGAAACTTACATTAACTAAAGCCCAAATAACTAAAGAACACCCAAGAATTGTACTAATCAGCAATGGTACCAACGTTACTCGTCAATACTTCTCCCATTCATGTAATGCGTCCGAATAATAAATTTCGTCACACACACTCGCGTATCTGAAAGTGAATAAGAACAATTTTAATGAAATATTAGCGAAACCAGCAGCTCGAAATTGAATTACAATTCGACGCCATAAAATTGCGCTTATTAAAATCAATTATCAACAATTTTTATTTGTCTATTTTCCTCCTTTTATCTAAAACTATAATTTGCTGAGACACCCAACACCAATAAGCATGTCGAATAAAAAAAATAAAGCTAAACGGATACTTCCTCAAAGTGAAAAAGTAATCGACCCATCCCGTTTGAAAATTGCATTACGTACAAAGGAAATAATATAATAAGTATTGCGAGCCGCTACGGCCTTATACATTAAAGCAATAACAACAAGACATTATAGTTTATAGTTATAGTTTATTTAGACTAACACACAAAAAAAGTGTAATAATATTTAAGTAAAAAAAAAAAAAAAACGTTTAAAAAAAACGACGTACAAACTGCAAATTGGGGTCTGCTTCAAAACCTAAAAAAAAAAAAAAATAATCAAATTCAAAATCAGCAACCACTAGAAAAAGAAGTAATATAATAATATAGTTCGAGAAACGAAAGGTCACTTTCAGTAACAATAATCGGCGAAGATTACTCTACTGTTTTAAGGGCTCTTTCAGGTTCAAAAGTCAAAACTAGCAGCTATTTAAAAAATATTTTTTAAGAAATATTTAACATTAATCAATCCAAATGTCTTTACCTAGTGTCACATGTTCTAAGGTATATAAAACAATTTTTTTTCAATCCCCCGTTGATGTCGCCAAACGGCGCCGACTGCGACGTTGCCAAAGTGAGAAATCTCCGTATCGGTGCAAATGATTCCGGCCGTCCTGCTTATCTGAAATCAAAAAATCCAACGGCATCTTTAAATAGACGGTTGTAGTAACATAACATACGTTTAATTATTGTACGAAGTTGCCATGTAATGATATGTATATGATCGCCTCTAAGGGTAATTGGCTGGAAAGATGTAACCTTCGTAATCTGTGATGGTTCACGATAAAGCTACCCTAATGGTTTGCTGTTTAAGTGCAGCCCGCTGAAATTGGATGGCGATAGCGCCGCAGTTGATGAATCAAATTCCACAATAGGTTTTTGACTGATTTATTATTGAAATTCCTGGGGTATTTATACTCCCAATCAACCACTCAATTATTCACAAATTTCTTAATCTACTCATACACTTTTTGCTTAACAAGCCACTTCGTACTTAATTCATAATTCACTCTAATACAATTTGCTTATCATGCGATTCTATTTTCTATCACCAGCTTGGCGCATAGTGTAAGAACAATGACACGATTTGACCCAATTAATTTGTGAATCACTCGCTAGTGGCAAGCTCGTAAGCTGGTGTCATATGATTCTTTCAAATCGTAACTGGAGCAATTTGTTTCTTTTACTCAATGAAGAGAATCGACCTTGAATTGTTGTCGACAACGAATGCTGGTTACGTGAAACTTGCTAATTGTGACAAGGGCAGTTGATTCATTTGATACTATTCTTCATGGTCATTTCATGGACATGTTACACAAGATCATTATTAAAAGTTTTACCATCCGAAGAGTTATGCAAAGATCGAAATAAATGGTAATCTATCTATCTATCTAAATGGAGATAAATGGTAATCTTATGGAGCAAGGTCAGGGCTATATAGTGGATATAACATCAATTTCCAACCGAGGTCCAATGATTTTAGGCGAGTGACCAAAGATGTGTGTGGCCTAGCATTGTCCTGGTGAAAAATGACACCTTGTCCATGGACCAACTCTGGCCGTTTTTCGTGGATCGCTGTCTTTAATCTGTCCAGTTGTTGACAGAACACCTCCGAATTAATCATTTGATTCATTGGAAGCAGCTCAAAATGCACCACACTTCTCCAATCCCACCAAATTGGGAGAAAAATCTTCTTTTGGTGGATATCAGCTTTCGAGATGGATTGTGCTGGCTTATCAAGCATGGACCAAGATCATTTTCGATTGACGCTACTGTAAACCGCCCATTTTTCATCGCCAGTGATGGTTCATTTAAAAAAGTGTCGGATTGATTGCGTCTAAGATGCAAATCGCAAGCATAGATACGCTTCGTTAAATGTATTTCTTTCAAACCATATTGAACCCAAACATCAAGCTTTTTAACGAGTTTCATACGTTTTAAATGTTTCTCAAGCGCTGTATGTGACACATTTAATTTTTTGCTATCCCTAGTACAGTTATAGCGTTTGAAATAATAGTGAAGAAGATTGTGTGATTCGAACTGACGCTATGACAGCTCGAATCACGAAAAAAATTTCACCTAAGCGTTACACATCAGGCTACTGACCGTGTTTTGAATTTGATTTCCAAACTCGACTATACTCCACTGATGTGAATTATTTTCGTTATCGCTTGGTATACGGTTCTGATGTATTTTTCTTATTCGATTTTTCGTTCGTGTTCTTCACTATTTTGCTTGTGAATTGTGTGTATCTGTTAGTATCGCTACACAGTTACATGGCAATCCGACTCGATTATGACTTTGATTTGATCATTATCAACCTCACCCGGTCAACATGATCGTTGTTCATCTCTCAGTGAAAAATCTCCGGAACGAAATTTGTCAAACCAATTCCGGCACTGTCTATTTTTAAGGCTTATTCACCACAGACATCACGTAACTTTTTAGCAGCTCGCGATACGTTCTTTCCTTTACGGAAATAAAAAAGTATAATATGACGAAAATGCTAGTTTTTGCATTCCATATTAAAACTGACGCCAAACTAATACCTTTTTACGAAAAAACGCACAATTCGACAATCTGACAGCTAATAAATGTCAAAAGGAAAAAAATATGTCAATGACAGAAGCCATTAAAAAATATGGCTAAATACATCTATGGTATGTGTGAAATCGGCAATTACCCGATAGTTTGACATCCAATTGTATTATCAAAAGAGCATTTCTGTGGAGATGATTTTGCCCTGGCTCAATGTCTAACGCGTTATCTTTCGGGCAGTTCAATTTAAGTTGTTGTTGACGACGAAACTAATGCTATTGTTCACACGAAATTAATGATATTTTTCTTCAGGGCTTCGTATTGTCAGCCACGACATTCTTACTTTTATTAATGACCTCTTATCTATTCATCATCATCATCGGCACTACAACCGGGAGCCGGTCTTGGCCTTATTTAGCAAGTCCTGAGGCTTGTTAAATTTTCCATAATGATTTATTTTTTCTGGGCAAGGTCATTAGTCTTGCGCCAGGGGCTCCCCGACGGGGAATCGAACCCCGGTCTCCCGGGTGACAGGCGGGTGTACTAACCACTATACTATCGAGGAGCCCCCTCTTATCTATTACTCACTATCAAATTCAGACTGTGACAATGTAGAATTTCTCTCATTGGGTCGAACATATTCTACCAAACTCTTTGAATTTTATTACACATTTTGGCAACAAAGTAAATTGATCATTTAAATAAAATAAGTAACAGTTCACGTTAGGATAGATTGTGCCAATTCGGCAAGAAAAAGATAATCCCTTTAAGTGGACTTTTTAAACGGCCATATCTAGGTATTTTTTTGACATAATGTAAAACTCTAGAGTTCGCTCGATTCACCGAATTCTGACCTGTAAAAAGAATGATGAATTTTCAACAGAGTGGAATTCAAGATTCCTAAAAACCGTATGATGCTTCTGTTCGACAAAAGATTACACTTGCATGATCAGAGCCTACACACTTTCAGTGTGGAATATATGGATTTATTCGACTTTTAATTGAAACAATCTCTCATCTCACCCATGTTTAGACTTTCCCAACTTAACTTGGGCAGCCGTTCACTTATGACGTATGGACAGGCACAATTAAGTCTACGTCAGCTGAACCAAACAAACACTATTTAAGGATTCTCGGACCAGTGTGCGTTGGTGACCCCTTTCTCTATGCTCCCCTTTTTCTGTCCCTCGTTCTTAAACCGTGGTCTGATATTTCAGGTTTTTTTTTTTTTACAGTAACCGGCGCACAAAATGCTATTTTAAAGCACCCTTATATGTCAGAGGTCGAGTAGAAGTTAAGCGTTTATTGTTTATTGGTGGCCTTTGAAATTCTCGCAAGATTGTAGAATCTGAAGAACTTCCTTCAAAACATCTAGTTACAGAACGGAATAGGTGAGGTCAGAAACTCTTCACCTTTAGAACCTCGCTGACAAACCACTCAAGGATACATTGATCGATAATTATTGTTTCATTATACTACTAGAACGAATGTTTTCCGCAAAACCTATCCTAAAAAGAGCCAGAATTAATGAAGTGCCCATTGAAATAGTTTCCACATATACCCGAAATCACAGAACCGTCACCTACGCTTTGATGCCCACACACGTTTAGCTATTCTGACATGTGAAACCCTTTGAAAGTTGTATGCTCATAATGTTTCAAGTGGCTGCCTACTCCACTAGGCCATCAATTCACTTTGAATTCCATTACTGATTATCCTTCAACATCAGCTACATGTTTCGTTCAATTTTGGCTTCGACATATTTCGGCTACGCTTGCATCTTTAAGATCTGATATATACCGCCACGAATAACACTAATCTACATGGTTTGCAAACGAATAGACGATACCTATTTATCTGAGTGTGTAAAAAATAGTGCGCCGGGGAAAAGCAAAGACTGAAAAAGAAGAAAACAAGTAAAAAGATGTGTGATATGCGTATCCTCGTGCCTTACAATCGAAGGTCATGCATTTACTCTTTTTTCAAAAAAGTAAAGGAAAAGTAAAAACGGACAAAAATCTAGAACAGAGGGGGACAATAGAACATTGAGTTTGAGAAGTAGCCTGTGGCTGTGTGGTGGGCACAGTTGCATCGTCTGTCGTTATGTGCATGGGGCTTTTTTCCTATCATTACTGTTGTTATCCTTTTTCGGGTAAAATCCTGCCCGATAATGTAAAGTAGATGCATAAAGAACCGTGTGTGCCGTAAAAGATCATCGGTGTAGCAGGATGTAAATACATTGCTTACGAAGGGAGGTTTTTAATGGGAGCAAGGAGGAGCAAGGAGGAGCAAGGGGCAGAATAACGTCGGTCTGCCATGCAAAAATCACCGTCTCTCATCTCGGCCTGGGGAGTATCGGACAGTTGTGTGAAACGCAATTCTGAGTGCATTTCCCTGACAGTATTTTATCGAACGAAATTAAAACAAATAGTATTGCTACTACTACTACTATTTATTGGCCTGTAGGACCCCGAAAGTTCATGATGTCACCGACTATTGTTCCCTATCCCGTGCGCTCTCCTTCCACGTTCGACCATCCGCTGAGATTTCCTCGAGGTCCAACCTGACATTGTCCTCCCATCTCCGTCGCGGCCGCTCTGTCGGTCTCTTTCCCGTTGGCTTACCCTCAAGAATTGTATGCACGGTCCTATCGTTGCCAATTCTCGCCACGGCAATTAAAACAAATACTGGAAAAATTTACAAACAACTCTTCTACCTACGTAGATATACTGATTAAAATAAAAATACTTGAAGACTTAAATTGGAAAAAAAAATTACCAAGAATTTATACAAAGTTTTGTAATTGAAACCAATAAGTTTCAATTAAACGATACAATAAGCACTTTATCTGTTGATGATCTTGTAATAAAACAGATGCAAAATATAAAAACAATTGAGGAATCGAAATGTCATAAAAAGAATTGCACTTATTTTGATTATATTCATCTTCCTTTTTATAATTACGGGTTTTCATTGATTTTGCTTATCTTAATTTTACTAAAATATAAAGCAATAAAACTCATAGTCAAGGAGAGAACTCAGGAGAGTTCTCATCTCGAGCGGGGAGAGGTTATGTCAACCCCACTTACCACCCAAGTGTCCGCTAATTGAGGCACATGATAAAATTATCAAAAGCCTAACCGCAAAACTATCAGATAATACGAGGGTTGCCTCTTATGTTTCGGGATTTGGCAACCCTAGTGTTGCAATCCGGCAATTGACAGCTCTGTCGTAAAGTTGGACATTTTTGAGGTTATACGCACTCAGAACGTTTTGACATACGAGCGCTATTTGTGTTGTTTACAGGAACTTAAAAGATTCATCTCAGCCCAAAAATGTAATTAAATCGTCAACATTTTCGTGCGATTATTTTTTACAACTTTCGGCGTGGATTAACTCAGCAACAGTGCATGGATGAACTTAATTCAATTTTTGGCGATGAAGCTCCATCAAGGACCAGTCTTTATCGATGGTATGGTGAATTCAATCGTGGTCGTAGTTCACTCCAAGATGAATTTCGTGAAGGTCGTCCAAAATCAGTTGTTGTTCCGAAAACCATTGATGCTATGCGCGAACCTATCGTGAGATTGAGACAACCTTAGGCGTTAGTGGGACCAGCATACATTCAATATTGCATAAACATTTGACTGTCAAAAAAATTTGTTCGCGTTGGATCCCACACAGTTTGTCAATCGTCCAAAAAAAGGCTCGTGTCAATTGGTCGAAAGAAATGCTCAAAAAATACGGTCGCGGTGCTTCGAAACACGTCTATGACATCGTGACAGGTGATGAATCGTGGATTTACGCGTATGAGCCCGAAAGTAAACAGCAGTCGACTGTCTGGGTGTTTCAAGATGAGCCGAATCCAACAAAAGTTGTTCGCCCACGAAGCACTTCCAAGCAAATGGTCGCCTGTTTTTTCGGAAAAACTGGACATGTCGCAACCGTACCACTAGAACAACGCAGAACAGTCAATTCTGAGTGGTACACAACCATTTGTTTGCCAGTTGTCTTCCAAGAAATCAGGAAAACCAACCGCTGAAGACGGATCACTCTTCACCACGACAATGCGAGCTCTCACACATCGGCTGCGACAACTGCATTTTTGAGCACCCAAAACATCGATTTGATGGGTCATCCGCCGTATAGTCCTGACTTGGCACCGAATGACTTCTTTTTATTCCCGTACGTAAAAAATAAACTGAGAGGTCAACGTTTTTCGACACCTGAAGAAGCGGTTGCTGCATTCAGAATGCATGTGTTGGAGATACCTCAATCAGAGTGGCAAAAGTGCTTCGACAATTGGTTCAAACGCATGCAAAAGTGTATAGATCTTCATGGGGAATATTTTGAAAAACAATAAAGTGATTTTCGATGATCAATATTTGTTTTTGTTCTCTAATCCCGAAATATAAAAGGCAAGCCTCGTAAGAAAACAAATACTTTCCTCCCAACCTATTTATCTTAACTCCCAAGATATAGTAACATTATTTTACATCGTATATACATTGCATTCACACATTGTAAGCAATATTTCAGTTCTATTCCTTTATCCTATGTTATCTAAAATATGTAAACAATACTCAAACTCAATTCCCTCATCCTATGTTATTTTATATAAGATGCAAACAATACTTGAACCCAATTCCTTATCTACGTTATTCCGAATATGTAAACAATACCCGAATTCAATTCTCTTTACCAAATGTTATCTGTAATATGTAAACACTAGTTTTATCTTTATTGTTTCCAGTTGAAATAGTTTTTAAGTTGAAATGAAGTCCACTAGCCTCCAGTCGGAGGTAGTTTAAAATAAAACGAAATTTGTTATTAGTTAATTAAGAAAAACGTTGTGTTTTTATGTACGAACTAACATTTATCTCGCGTGGCTAACGTACAGGCATTTAAAATTCCACCTAAGTTGTAAAACATAAAACAAGAGAGCAATCCCTGTTACACTGGCAGCTTGTAACACTTCCCAACAAACAATTGGCATTCTTATACAAAAAGGGAATTTATGTTTGAGTCTCGTTAACAACCGAATGGGTATCAGTTTGCATTTGATTCCCGTAATGCCCAATGGCCCCTTTGTCCCTAAGAAAAAGAAACCTAAACTAGTCCAAATTATTCCCTTACCACATACCATAGTCTTAGGCAAATTTAGTGGTGCTCGTAATTGTGTGAGCCCGCCTTTTACAAAACGGAATAACCCCTAAGCACGTACGCACCCTTTCCACAATTGCACGCCATCAAGTTATTTTCCTATGACATCTTTTGCCTAATTTGAGTCAAACACGAACGCTAATTGCCTGTAATTGTTACCACCGCCGATACAGTAGCAAAAAATATATGTGGAAGGGTGAGCGACACAAACCTGTTACAGAAACGAAGCATCAACAGACTGCAATATTAACTCATCTCCTCGCTACCTTTTTCTTTCGTTTCTCTATCTAATGGCTTTTTTTATTACCAACATTCCAACAGCCGTAGCAGATCAAACCCAACGAAACACTTAAATGTGTCCCTCCCTGTCAACTCACCGTTGTCCAGGTTCGTTATATTGAATATGTGTGGGCGGAAGTTATTTTAAGCCCTGACTTGTGTACAAACGTGTTTTGTGGATGTTTATTTTTCACATGTTTTCCTTGTTCTTGTTATGGCCTCTTGCAGGACGAAAGTATGCCCGGCGGATGAAGCTTCAGGGTGGCATGAGAAGGTGGCCTGGTCAACAGGTTAAATTGGCAAACAAATTCTATCAAAACATTTTTTTGCGGCCGTTCCGCATCTTCATGGCGTTTGAACCTTTTATTCTCAAAAGGGACTTTTTTCGCCTAGCGCATTTTTACACACTTTTATATTTTGTCCTTTTTTCAGCTCGGTTTTTTTTTTTTTTTGTGGTACGTGTTAAACACTTGTGTCTAAGGGAGTGACGATGGAGCAAGCGACGATTAACTGTCGAAAATCCATTGAATGGGCAGCTCTTCCTTCGGGCTTGGTACCGTTAGGTTTGTTGATTTTAGCGCGGTTAGCTCCTGGCCCGTGGCGCACATAGAATGAATCCTTGTAAAGTAGATCTTCGGTCGGCAGACAGGAGTAATAAAAGCCGACTAGGTGTTTCGGAAACCATGGAACATATGTCGGCGCTAGATTTAATGGCGAAGAATCACGACAAAATGTGCACTTTGAGTGGAGTAATTAGTATACATTTGAACATTTGAATATAAACGGTAATTTCTTTTTATGCATTTATTGAATAATATTACACACTAACTATATTATCAACATTTTTCGATACAGTCTGCTGCGCGATCTACACACTGTTGTCACCGATTTGGAAGCTTTAATATCCTTTGTTCGTAGAAATATAAGGGGGAGTTGTTAGTCAATTGCGCACGTACTCCTCGACTTCTTCATTACTTTAGTTAGGCGGTGATCCCTTTCAATAAGCTCTCGAACGGCACGGATGTTGTCATCTATACGACTTGTCCTTAGGCGTCGATCATGACTTTCGTTTTCGATACGTTCTCGCCCACTTTTAAATCATCTAGCCCACATATACACACGATTCTGAGACAGTGTATCATCACCAAATTGTACCTTCAATCGAGATTTCCGAGGGTTTAACTCCTTTATCTGTTAAAAATTTTATAATAATCCGTTGCGCAATACACGGATGTAATTCTTGCTCGCTCATGACTGTATTGACTACAAGATCGAGCGCGACCGCTAGCCAATCCGGTGCCTCCCCTCTTTATAAACCAAACAACAGCCACGCACAAGATTATCTAGCACGCAACTTGTTGGTAAGCAAAAAAGTAAAATTACCGTTTATATTTGATTCACCCTCGTACGAAGCATTGACTTTCAACGCGTTGGTCCTTAATTATAGGATGAATAGAATCGATAAGAGCGAACAATGCTCTAGACAACGATCAAACCCCATTATACAGTTACTCTGCAGGTGTTGTCAACATTCGCAACTTCTTTTGTTTTAATGACAACTACGGACGCTTAATCGTCGGTGATTTATGGGAAACTGGAAGGAGTAATATACCAAGCCGCACAGAAAAACCCACAACATCATAATAAAAACAGGAATGGAATTAACTTAAATGTCCACAACACTACCTGTTCACAATTAGCAAACAATACAAGAACTATCCCGACTTTAAGGGGAGTCTTACCCTCTAACACTGGAGAAGATTTATCGTGGTTATGTTGAAGTGAGTTTTAATGCCGCCAACATGTTTAAACAAACGGAAAAAGCGATGTCGCAGAGCCTTATTGAGTCGGAACTTAAAGAACGAATATTTGCGCCTAGGAACTGAAACATTAGACAAAATATTTCCGGAATATTAACAAAAACCAAACAAAAAAATTTGTTGACAGCTCATGTATTGACAAAACCCAAGGAGCTAAGTCCAGCTTCTAAAGAAGTACGGTGCTCGTCAATGGAACCGCGATATACAGACTGAGTCTTAACTGTGTGACTAGTTTCAATATACAATAAAAACATAACTTCGGAGATTAGAAATGTTTTCTTAATATTATTAGAAATTACAAATAAGGAAATTTGAATCACATCTAAGTTTTAAAAATTATGGTGTCTAGGTGCCTTTCACCAACATGTTGACATTGTTCAAGTGGGATTCAAAAATTCGATACGAACGAAGGCAGAAAATCCCATGACGTTTCGGCACGAGTTCCCGAAAGGTCATTACTGGGCCTACTCCTGCAGAATATTATGTATGATGGAGTTTTACAAATAACACTACCACAAGAAGTGGAAATTATTGGATTCGCCGACGACATCGTGGTTGTAACAATTGCTAAGCATATTCACGAGGTAAAAGCGGCCACTAATGAAGCAATCCAACAAAATTAAAGACTGGCTGCAATCGGCTGATCTGGAATTAGCCGACCCAAAAACAGAGTCAGTCCTAATAACTAGTCGAAAGCGTATGAAATATACTAACTTCCAGATCGAAAATCAGAACATATAATCAAAGGAAGTGGTTAAGTACTTGGATGTCATGCTCGACAATAGACTAAGATTTAAGTCTCACTAAGATTACGCGCAAAAAGAAGCCGCAGGCGCACGGTCAGCCCTATCCGGTATGAGTAAGAGAATTATTCTGTCCATGGTGGCCACACCCATGCTAGCCTATTCCGCGCCAATGTGGACAGAAACTCTACAAATTAAACAACTGAAGAAAATAATAAGAGCAACACAGACTCTGCGTATTAAGGACTATATGCAGCTTCAGGACGATTTCCGATAAAATTGCCTCTGTCATAGCCGGACTACTCCCCTAGATGTCCTAGCTGAAATAGTTCGGATCTATAAAGGGGATGGAGTGAAGCTGGTATTGGCAACGATAAAGAGAAGCTCCCGTTGCTGTATGACAAATCACATGGAACACGTGCTTGAAGGGCAGATGGACCGTTAAACTCATCCCATCGGTAGAAGCTTGCATAAAGCGCCCACCCAGAAACTGCAACTACCACACAATTGTTATCAGGTCCCGGTGGGTAGCGTATAGGGATTAACTTTAAAGTAACTTAAAAACCCGGGAATGGGGAACTAAACAAAAATGGATAGACAATATTATCAGAAGTAGGACAGGGGAGGGTTGGGATAGGCCGAAGGCTAGGGTGTGAGTATGAGTGCGGGTTATTAGAGTGAGGCGGGGTGGGGTCGGGAGAGGTATGAGACGAAGTTTGAGAGCTGGAGAGGTGAGATTGAAGGGTGGGGTAAGAGTTTGCCCACCGCAGCGTTCGCGAAATGGATTTGTTACACACCGAATCTCAATAGCCTTCCAAAGCTGGTAAATCACCCCAACATTCGCGTACGCATAACATGTGTACGCATCTTATAATCTGTTATCCAATCAACATCTAAATTAACTCTAACCTTTTTCCTGAAAAAGACAGTATTGCAAACATTATTTAATATTAATACCGAAGGAATTCTCTCAGTGTAGCATCACATAATTTCCTGCTACAATCCATGAAATCCTTTCGGTGTAGCATGTGAAATCTTATCACATGTCTACATATTGCTAAACGCAGTCCATATCCCATACAAAAATTGCAATCTTGCATGTCCCCACATTTTTTCTATTCCAAACAACTTACATTGAAGTGCATGCATCCCCATAAGCCACGTCTAGATCGCAATTCTGCAATTCCCACAGTCTCATCACCTAGATGAAAAATCAACCCAACACCTCATCATCGCACAGGTAATTCTATCTGCACCGCGTTCGCTATGAGCAAATCAGATTCACGTCACCGTGAATCGAAATGTTCTCATGGCCTTAGAGTGAGGAATTTGCAGAGTTGCAAATTTGCGATTCTCCGTCGTTGGCTTGGCCTTCGACTGCGACTGGCGTCAGGTGGCTGTCTGGAGTACAGCCACGATCGTGGGAAGATATGTGGGTTTTTGATGAAGATTTTCAGGTATAAATAAAGAGTTCCGTTTGGAATTAAATTAATTAGAATTAGAACGCGAAAAGGAGTGCATCACGCCCCAACAAGTAATTAGTACCAACCAGGCACCAGTGATGCATCAATTGTAATAAATAAATTGATTAAAATAAACCAACACTGAAAAGAAAAACCAAAAAGGGTCTTTTCATTTAAAAGCCACAAGAGGCTTATCGGGGACAAATAAAGCCAGGTCGGTTTTTTTTTTTTTGATTCGAGGATCGGTCTCGATTGGCGTCCGAGGTGCATGGACACCAATAAACTAAATTAAAATGAATCAAAATTAATAAATTTAAATTTTACTAGTTATTGTATTTTTAATCGATTTCCAGGCCCCTATTCAACAATCGGTCGTCACTCTTCCCTCAGCCCTGAGGAAACACAGTGGCGACCGCTATAAGCTTTCTCAACAACAGTCTATCAAAGAGACCCTCGTCCTTTTAAGGACAAGGAGACGCACTCCCTAAAAAAGAAAGCCTACTATAACTGTACAAATATGTGAAAACCATTGTGGAGTTTTTCTTCTGGTCTCCTTGCTGATATCGCTCGGCGTATATTCATTATTCTTATTGTTTCATACATTGTAATCCATTGCGCTTGGTGTTTGATTAATCTGTAGTAAGTACTGAAGTGAGCACGATAGATCCGTCTGGAAATCTACAATGAATAATTTTATACGTAACGCGTGAACGCAAAATGCACGCTAAACGGCTTCATGGTGACTAAAAATTTAACGGAGTGGCACGTCTACCAACCCCGCTTATGACCGGGACGTCACTGTTTTTTTTCGGAATAAACAAAATGGTCGATTTCCAAATATACGTTCGTATAGCAACAGTATACGTCAATCAGTATTTTCGAAACTCTATAATTTGTGTCATCAATTAGATAAATACTCCTAAATGTTACGAGTTACACTAAGCCCCCTGCCCTTAAACATCTACTTAGAGCTAATCCCCATTATATTAATTTTACATTGATCAGCATAAACAATTGAAACCTTAAAGAAGTAAGGTAAATTAAATATAAAACTGATACCAGATATAAAACCTGGCATGTAACCACGGGTGGATTCTTGTCCCACGAAATTCTAGTCTAGTATTAAAAATCCTTCACGGAAAATATTGTACCACCCATAAAAGTTATAGCGTTTGAAATAATAGTGAAGAAGATCGTGTGATTCGCTGACAGCTTGAATCACGAAAAAAATTGTACCTAAGCGTTACACATCAGCCTACTGACCGTGTTTTAGAATTTGATTTCCAAACTCGACTATATTCCACTGATGTGAATTATTTTTGTTATCGCTTGGTATACGGTTCTGATGTATTTTTCTTATTCGATTTTTCGTTCGTGTTCTTCACTATTTTTGCTTGTGAATTGTGTGTATCTGTTAGAGTTGCCACAAAGTAATTACCTCTCATCATGAAAACTCGTATCGCAATAATTGAAATTATATACCGACTAATGTGATGTTAGGTACATGTGTTTCTAATCCCTGCGTTCCAAGTTATTCGAAAATACGGTGTTCAAGAAATACACCAAAGTAGCGGGGAAAGAATCGAGTTTCCGAAGAATTATCACAATTTTCACCGAAGAATTATCACAATTTACATCGCAGATTGTACAGATCGCACGAGAGTCGACATTTTACTGTTGTTCGGGAAGTAGAGAAAAGCCGGGAGTTTTAGTCAAATGTCGTCGAAGACAATCATCTTTGAAATGAAATCCAAGTCAATCCAAATCCTAACACATGCCGAGTAACAGTGACAATATTATTAACAATATCCTTGAAGCTCATCTATTTAATAAAGCAGATAATCAAATTGCAGACTAATTTCTCTGCATGTTTAAAAGAACTAAACTTATTATAAAAGAATACACCTCAATAAAATAATAACAATACAATTTAAATTGATTTCCGTATTAATAAAACATTCCTTTTCCGAACACAATTGTTCCCAATTGTGGCGTTATTCCGAAAGTGTCCATTGGGCTTATCGTAAAACTGAATCTAACAAATCCTGTCTGTTACAATTTAAATAAAAGTGTGGTGTGTAATAATAATCCAGTTGTAATAGAGAAACTAGATCGGGTGGAGAAGTCTGGCGGAAACAGGAAGGATGACGTAGCGGAGTTAGGAGGTCATGAACTTTCGGATTCCGGCAGACCAATAAGTAGTAATAGTAGTATTTGCCATACGGGAAAGAATTTTCTTTATCGCCCTGTCTCGGGCGTGAACTACAAACGTAAGAGGTTGTGGAATTGTCCTGAATATGCATCAATATCAACACCAACCTTAAAGCAGACTATCCATGAGTCGAAGCCCAAGCTGAGCATTTCGTGGAATCAGCTCGATGTATTACGAGCTGCTGTGACTTAATGAAACTAACTCAGCACCTCGTTGATGAGTCCGATCCGTACATTGGAAGACAAACGGACGAAATACCAAAATAGAAATGACAATGTAGTTTTTCAGCATATTAGCGCTTGAACTTATTGTTGCATCCGGCTATGTAAGCTCCACTCTACAATCACAGTGCCAACGTCGTCAAGATTGCACGAAAGCGGACAGTCGTGAGGAAAGAAAACAAAAAAAAAATGTGTATGAGTAACACGTTAAGTGCGAACGTGTGAACGGTGTTTACGTGTGATCGCGCGAACATTGTGAGTGTGTGCGCGAGTCCGCAATCTATTTGTCCTTCGCGCATTAAAAAAAATAATAAACGTGGGAGCACGTGGTCCATAATATGGACGTAGATCGAATGGATGCCAAAATGGTGCTTCGGAGAAAGCAAAATACAGACCCAAATCTATAGGCTAATCGTCCTAAAGCCAATAAAAACAAGTATACAGACCCGCTGAGTGACAGCAGCGACGGCGAAGACAACGCCCATGGTGCCCAGTACTCAGGGGCTCGAAACTAATTCCAAGAATTGGTTGTTAGCTAAACAAATGCAGACGCCAGCAATCAGGTCGCGGTCCTCAACAGGCTCATTCATAATAACGGTCTTAAAACACAAGAACTGGACAAACAAATGGAAGAAGTTCTTAAAATAAAAAAAAATCTGAACCAGAATAAGCGGAAAACGAAAAAGGTACAACAACAACAGAAAGAACAAAGCCATCAGCAAACCGCGAAGACAAAGAAAACACGACAAGATAAGGAAACTCAACAGCAGGAACCACATCAACAGCAGGATACAACTCAGCAGGTGCCAGTCAAAAAAGGGAGAAAGTACCTCCTATCTACATCAGCTACATGGAGACAAAGGATCGCATAAAATTGGGCGAGTTGACATGCAAAACTTTTAAAACAAAACAGATAAATAATTTCAAGATAAGTTTAACATGCGATGATTTAGAAGGTTATCGCAAAATTAAATCGGGGCTGGGGAAAACGAAAAGCGAGTACTACACGTACACCCCTAAATCGGAGAAAACTGTCTCCATGCTCCTCACAGGAGTTGATCCTTCCTTTACTCCCGAAGAGGTGCTCGAAGAACTAAAAAGCTTCGAAAACGATACCTTGAAATTTACAGGTGTGAAACCATTTTCTACAGCAAATTCTAGAAATTGCAACCGTAAGTTGCTTTTCTTCATTGTGTTGCTAAGCCCCAATAGTAAAATTGATGGACTTAGATATATTAAATACATTAATCACCAAACAATAAGTTGGGAGAGAATAAAGGAGTCCGACCGCGAATTGCAATGTATGCGCTGTCAACGCTTCGGCCGTGTGGAATCGAATTGCAATATCCATTTCAGATGCGTCAAATGCCTAAACAAACATATCATTGGAGAATGTCTATTGGGCAAAGAACAGCTCCCGGATAGAAGTAAACTATCCTGTGTCCTCTGTAACAACTCAGGTCATCCTGCTAACTTTAGAGGCTGCCCTTAAGTACCAACAACTAAAATCAAACTTGAAAGCCAAAAAGAAGCAAGTTGAGGAAGAGAAAAGGATGACAACTCGCTCTTACAACAACTTCGTGGCACCAAGTGTGTCATACGCCCAAATGGCAGGTGGAGTAAAAAATGCACCAATCTTAGAACAATCAGTAATATCATTAAAACGCCTGCTACAGAGGCTGTCCATACAAGGACAGTTTGCTGCGTTTGATAAAAAATTCGAAATGATCGAAAAAAAACTCGAGCTGATATTATCTATTCGAGATGAACCCGCACTATAATCATGATGTTCACCTCGGCTGAATTAACTCTAAAAAATATTGCTGTGAATGAAGGAAAGAAGGGATAATCTCAGCAATCTGCTGGAAGCTGAACGCCCACATGTGCTTTTAGCTAGCGAAACTAAGCTAAACCAAAGGCACAAATTGGGCTACCCAAATTATAAAGTAATTAGACGAGATCGTCCAAATTCCACTCAGGGCGGCGGGGTCGCTGTCTTAGTTAAAAATGGTCTACAACAGAAAGTCGTTTACAGTAGAGATGTATACAAGTTCCAGGTAATAGAAGCCTGCGTTATAGATATTCCTTTGAAAAGTCAAAGGCATCTATATGTGGTCTCTGCTTATGCTCCCGAAACTCCAGAGTGTATACAGTTTATCCATGAACTTGGTACCCTTTTTCGAAGTCTCAAGTTAGACTGGAAAAATAATTACTTCTTTATGGAGGGCGATTTCAACTCCAAGCACAGTGCTTGGGGTAACCTTATCACAAACACAAGAGGCAATGCGTCGTTCGGCTGGTGGCAAACAAACGCTATCGAACATAAACTAGAATTGTACGCTACAAGTTCTCCGTCATATCCAAGAGGAAATTCCTTCTTGGATTTACTGTTGCTCGACGAACGAATACAATTACTAGGTACGGATCTAACTACTCGAAATCGTCTTCGTACAATCCAGTACGATAGCGATCATTACAGACTTGGTGCTGTAATACATGTCCCTGTAGTGACATTTGGTTTTTCTTTCTTTTTGCCACAGAAAATTAATAGTAAATCAATTGATACCTGTAGTTTTGGTGAACTCGCTCAGCAGCTCTCCCAGCGCTGGTCCTCAACTCCTCGTACTCCGGATCAGCAGGCGGTCGTGGTTCCTGCTCGAGGAAATTACCCAGGGCTGGTACCAGGCGACCCTTGGTTCTGGAAACTGTGCACACTCCACTCAGATATCCCCGAAGTTCCGCAGTCAAATTATAGACCAATTCTCGTTACAAAAATGATTATTTATTATTTTCAATTCCTTTACTTTACTTTGAATCTTAACCAAACTAGGCACGGGCTTCTTCTTACATCACGTTACAAAAATGATTATTTATTATTTTCAATTCTTTTACTTTACTTTGAATCTTAACCAAACTAGCACGGGCTTCTTCTCTTCTTGCCAAAAAAATCGATCAACGGGGTCTGAGTTGCAAAAGAAACTGTATCCAAAAAGAACAGTCAACAACGGAACCAAAACAAACCGAACTCAACATCCTCCTGTCTCTCTCATTTCGCTCTCCATTCACGTCCACTTCGAAAAACAAATTCGAACTCGAAGAACTGCACGATCCACACCCGAATCAGGGTGGGTTCAGAAACTCACTTCAGGATCATGCAATTCTTCCACCACCTTACCATCATACTATGTTGAAACAAAGTATTAAATTCAATTATTATTATTATTATTAAATGTAAATTTAAAATTAAAATTTAAAATTTAAAATTATTAAATGATGGTGGTGGCCGACGTACGTAACATCCCAAACGAACACTCACTACTTGAGCAGTATAAACAGATACATTTTTTTAATTTCGGAAAAACACATTGGTCGCGCTTTGATCGGATAATAAAAAAAGAATTACGCTCCAATGGCATAGAGCAATTGATCATTATCTTTCGACGATTAACAACATTGTTACTAATATAATGAATCGTTCTATCCCAAAAGAGTCTCACATGGAGAGCCAGACAAACCGATAAAGAAACGCAACGATCGACGAGCTGTATAGGCAAAAGAGTATTCTGCTCTCTAAGTTAAAACTGCTCTACAGACAGTTCAGCGATCCAAATAGCCAGGAAATAAAAACAATTAAGTCATTAATTAAAAATCTTCAAAAACTGATCCGTGACAACTATATATCAGTAATTAATGAACACTGGACCAAGAGAATTCAAGCCATTAAAGCTAGTGGACCGAATACGTTCCCTCAAATAAATAAAGTCTTTTGAAGGAAAGATTATAATGACATCCCATGTCTGCGAGTTCCGCAGACTCCAGAGAATTGTCAAACTCTGCTAAACGCAGGACTTACCCTGGAACACATTTACGCTAACGACGAGTTCATGATAGTCGAGAATCCGCAAAAAAGTGAACTTGCTTGTTTCGAAGCTATGTATAGATTGAACGAATCGGGTCATTCTAATCTTGACCTGGAAAATAGGGCTTTCCAAAAACATATTTCGCTACGCAATGAACTTAACAATTGGCGTCTCTTAGGTCGAAGTTTCACTATCTTTAGTGAAAATAATGGAGCGGATTCCCCGCTTAGAAATCTAAACACTAGCTTATTTGTACACAAGGATGAACTGACGGACATTCTTAGATCGATTAAGAACAAAAAATCTTCTGGAATAGATAGTATTCCAAACATTGTTCTAAAGCATTTACCTCTTGAAGTAGTGAGGGTGTTCACTATTTTGTTCAATAACGCTCTAAATAATGCATATTATCCCACCCAATAGAAATCTGCAGTAGCCCATTCCATACCCAAAAAGGGCAAGGATAGGATCAATCCAGCCTATCTTCGCTCGATTAGTTTATTTCCGAACATCATCAATGTATTCGAGAAAATTATAAATAAAACATTGACTAACTGGTGTGAGGAAAATGGTATTATGCCGAACAACCAGTTTGGTTTTCGATCGCAACATGACACAGTTGATGCTGCGACAAAACTTGTTTCCGACATACAGTGGAACAAGGCGAAGCGACAATTCACAGGGGCCTGTTTGGTTGACTTTGAAAAGGCTTTCGACACCGTATGGTTAGAAGGGCTAGTATATAAGTTATCAAATCTAGGTATGCCCGAATATTTATTATACATCATCGACGATATGGTAATGGGTAAACAATTTGTGGTGAAATGTGGAGATATAATCTCTAACAAGACCTTCCACATCAAAAACGTGCTACAACAGGAAACAGTGAATTCTCCCATTTTATTTAATATTGGCGCTAGTGATCTAGTGGGTTCTCTCAACCATGCAATTGCGTACGCCGACGATATTGTGGTGTATAGATCTGGATTGACGTCATCAACAGACTTCTGCAAGATGATTTCAACAAAATCAATCGTTTTTGCGACCACTGGAAATTAAAAATAAATTGCCAAAAAACAGACACTATTCTTTTCAAAACGCCCCTGTCCAATGCATCATGAGATACAAAACGGAATTGGAAAACATTTTCCAGGAAGTAATAATCTTCGTCTACAAGTAAAAACTGTAGTCAGATACCTTGGTATTTGGCTTGATCAGTATCTTTACTTTGATAAGCATACAGCAGCTAAAAACACATATGCAATGACACGAAGTCTCTTCCGTAGTAGTCTTCTGGACCCCAAGGTGAAGATAATTTCATACTCGGCATTGATTCGACAGGTATAAGTGTATGGCTGCTCGGTATAACATATCCCCATTCTACATGGAGACGTTTCGGGTGTTCGAGAGGCAGTGTTTGCGTTCCTGTCTCGGAATGTACAGAACACCAGAGTCGCAATACAAGAAATACTATCCCAATAAAGTCCTGTATGACAAATCAGGACTACACAGAATAGATAACTTCATTATCAAGATTATCCGTGGTCACTCAAGTAGGGCAATGGGCAGTGAAAATGATCTCATATCGGGAGCATTCTATCCCAATGATATGTATATGGAGAGTACTCTACAGAATGGGTCTATTCGCCCAGAAGCGTTCCCTTCTTGGATAAAAAAGGACTTATCCAAGACAAACATGGAGTCCCTATTATTTACCACGCTTTCAGTGGTGCCAGGGATAAACGAATTCTCCATGATAACGATGTCTCTAATATTCCAGATCGCCTGCGCTTTAGTAGTGTGATCGGTGAAAGAGATAAATCAATCAACTCTCATGATATTTGTAAAATAGAATGTAACATTTAGTCTTAAGTGAAATCTGTAATTGAATTGTTAATAAATGTGGAGATAAATTATTATTATTATTATTATTATTTATTGGCGTGTAGGAACCCGGAAGTTCACGACCTCACCGAGTCGACTCCGCCATCGCTCCCTGTCTTGTGTACTCTCCTTTCACGCCTGACCAGCCGATCCGATCTCCTCAAGGTCAAAGCTAACATTCTTCTCCCATTCCCGTTGGTCTACCGTGAAGCATTCTACGGATGGTCCTATCGTTGCCCATTCGCGCCACATGTCCGGCCCATCTTAATCTTCGCGACTGGTTTACTCTCACTATTGTAGGTTTGCGATATAGCTTTTCCAGTTCGTGGTTGTGGAGTTTCCTCCATTGTCCTGTCTCGTCGTCATATTTACCGCCAAAGATACCCCTTACAACTTGATTCTCGAATAGGCGGAATTTGTTTTCTTCCGGTTTTGTGAGACCCCCTGTTTCGCATCCGTATAGAACAATCGGCATGATTATGGTTCTATAGACACGGAGCTTTATGTTTATGATGGTGTGACGGTTCCATTGAACCCCACTGCTTACCCTTCAATTAATGATCAAAAACTTACTCCTAGAGCACCTAAAACCTTGGAAAACAATTATTATGGCAGTTCCATTGAACGCCACTACTTACCTTCCTATTAATGATCCAAAAACTTACTCCTAGAGCACCTAAAACCCTGGAAAACAATTATTATGGCAGTTCCATTGAACGCCATTACTGCCCTTTCTATTTCATCACTTAAAGACTTTCTTCTAAAGTACCTAAATTTATAGTTTTTCGCTAAGGCAATCGCATTAGCATCTCCAAACATTTCCCCCAGGAACATGCTTGCATTCAACGCATCATGTTCCTGAAAAGCAATTCGGTTACGACATCACGTAACCGACATAAACCCGAAACATGTCAATGCACATATCTAACAAAGTATTTTACCGCACATGTGCATGACATGTTCACCCTCGTTTTATCCGCAGACACACCGGTCGGTCGTCCGAACGACAGACACATCATAGCTTACCACTGTCTACCAAAGAGAATCGAGTTCTGCATAATGTAAATACACACACGACAGATCGACCCTTTGAGACGCCAGCGAAGTGTGCACGATCGGCATAGATGCTGTACGCAGTTGCCGATCGTATAAACATCCGAATTCCTGTCGATATGATGGTTTGCACTAGCTGCAACCACTTCGCTTAATATTTCCCTTTGCTGGATTTGTATATCCCCGGTTCGCATGCTCATGGACACACAGCATGAGCATGCGAAGTAATCATCGTGTGTGTGTGCACATCTTCGCGGGACCAATGTGTCGGAGATCTTCTCCCATTGGTTGCTGAGCGAGGGATGAAATTCATTTTTATTCTGACGACTAGGATTCTTCATTCGGTCATCATGCACACACGGAGTCGCAATTCAACCATCGACCAGCGCGGGTCGATGTCATACCCCATAGTGTTCGCACGCGAGTGCGTACACAAGTAGCAGTCTGGATCGAGCAGTTTACAAGGAGTCGGAAATTAGCCGTCACAGTGTACGGTCGCGCCATAGAAAGGGAGAAAGTGAAAAGTATTGGGATTGCGTCTCAGGAAGTACCATAAGCAGTCGCAGTCTTACATTTTATCTTTAAACTAAGTGTACATTCTTTATTCAACTTACTATATTGTAAATATTCAAAGTGTTGCCGAACAGTGAACTATGTCACACTTTAGTTTAAACAAAGCTTACATTTTATTTAGTAAAAAGTGGAATTGTGATTTATTTTTACAACTGAATAAAGCCAA
The DNA here is from genome assembly GCA_963931805.1 of Microdon myrmicae. Lineage (NCBI taxonomy): Eukaryota > Metazoa > Arthropoda > Insecta > Diptera > Syrphidae > Microdon > Microdon myrmicae. The sequence goes on along the minus strand of OZ007500.1, from coordinate 1,964,931 downwards.
AAAGAGATAGAGTCACTTTTTTTTAATTCTAAGGACGGCGCTCGGAGATCAACCTCAATTTTCATGTTCGGCGCCGTGGTCAGTGACTATTAACTAGGAAGCTAGTGAACAGTGACACTTCCCTACAATAGCAGTTTGGATTTCAGCAGTTTACCAGCTGCGTGCCAACTACCGTTGCCGGAGTGTAGTCTTTTGTTAATTTCCTTCGACATTTCGTTACTGGCCGTCAGTATCGTTCCCAGATATTTAAATTCTTTAATTTTTCAAATATCTTGCCTCTGACGTTTGGAGATAAAACAAAACAAAAACAAACCCCACTCTACAATCACATAACTCGTTTCAAACCAATTAACTAATTAATGCACCCGGCGCGAGACATTTCCGCCTTCCAGGCTACACGCTATCAAATTCCAACCACTGCACCCTACCTGAGACATTTTCACACACTATTGTATTGCAAATGCATTTTTTTCTTCGTATCCGAAAACAAGTGTCACACCTGGCACTGGACACCGCACGCGTCTTCAAAGGCAATTGGCGCATCGTTTAAACGGAGTTTCCAGCGAAGTGCTGGGATCCGCGAAAGGAGAGACAAGGCGACGAAACGCCAATCGATTCATTTTTTCATTTTTAAAACATTTTTTATTTTCTTTTTATATTCTTAGTTTCTAAATTATATGCTAGACAAAAATGCTTAAATTCTAGCTTAATTATCTTATATAATAACTTACTGGTCCTTCGCAGACGCTCTAGCTACACATTACTTAACAATTGTATAATTTGCCTTTCGGCGACAGAACTTTGTGGGAGTACTTATAATTATTTGAAAGACAAAGAAAAATTTGAAAAACTTTGTCAATTTTTTTTTTTTTTAATTTGATTTAAAAGCACTTAACTTAACTTAACTTAAATCTTATACTACCCTAATTCTAGAAAAGCTAAGTCTATGTAAGCTGCCTGATGATAGTGTGATTCTATACCGAGTTTGGTATCCAGATCTTTATATGCCATTCAACCACCAGAACTGTTGACGCTGTCTAATACTATCGTCCCAGTCTCTGTGGGAGATAGCCCTACTGAAGCGCAGGAGCTCTTCTTCGGTGCGCGTTACTTCCCGGTCGTAGCACAATCGCCCGTCTACGGATGATCTAATTACATGATAGATCAGCGGAATTCCGGATCTATCCTGTATAAGCCCTTTCATGTCCAAATCAAGGAACGCCTCTGGTGGAACAAAACCGTTGCGACGCACGTTCTCATAGTACAGGGTATTTGGATAATAAGCCCCGAAAATTAGGTCATTGGACGAGCTTATTGCTCTCGCAATATGTCCTCTATTAATTTAATCATAAAATTATCCACCCTATTTATGCAGGCTTCATTATATAAAGTCTCATTTGAGTAGTATTTTCTGTATTCCGATTCCGGTGTTCGATATAATCTGAGACAACTTCTGAGACACTTTCACTCCTTTCGAACACCCGAATCTTTTCCATCAAATTATGTTAAACCATACTGGACAACCATATATGAGCATTGGCCTGATTAGCGTCATGTAGCATATGAGTTTTACCCTGCTGTCAAGTTGGCTACTGTGAAATAGCCTCCTTGTCATAGCAAACGTTTTCCTCGCTTTGAGCAAAGCAGCCTCTACATGTCTGTTGAAATACAGATATTGGTCTAGCCAGATGCCCAGGTATTTAACTAAACTCTTGGCTTCCAGTTTATCCCCATGCGGTCCCACGATAACTAGCTTCGCCAGTTTTTCCTTCTGTCAAGCGCCAATCGATTAAACGATATGATTGGCTTGAACGAGGCCCAATGTACTTTAAGCGGTTCGATCAAGTGTAGAAATCAATTAAGCAATACAATTGTTTCAGTCCAAGCCGCTGAATCTTAAATGAACCAATCCAGTGGCGATAGTAACTCCGCAATGCAAATGACTCGTGGTAGGCAATTGGACTCAATATGAGTCACACTTTCTGGGTCGTGCCAAGTGAGGATGCCTCGTTTGCGTTTCTCCACCCATAATTTGGGTATATAAAGAGTGGTTACGGATTAAAATCAGAATTATTCGATCAGACTAAAAGGTTGCAGCCTTGCAACGGAATAACGCGTCTTCTACTCTGAATAAATAAATAAGAATTAAGGGGCCAGGCAAACGGTTGCAGCCTTGTAACGGAAAACCGTGAAGATAAATAATAATAAATAAAATATTTTTATGTAATAAACAAAAGAATACCAACAAATAAGTAAAGTCCTAATTAAAAAGAAAAGGGTGTTTACTCTCCACTTGGGATCTGAAGCAGCAAGGGCGGACCGCCCACCTCTAACAGGTAATATTATCTCAGATAACATTACAGTTTGGCGCTGCCGGTAGTAACATTTTTATGTTGATATTAAGATACGTAGCTTAACGCTTAACGTGCGTAACGCTTGATATTACATTATGTTACTCAACCGGCTCTCGTGGGGTTGTACTCGACCCGCCGTATTCAACAGCCATTGGTCCTTCTGATTGTCGCTTGTCCCGATCGATGGCTGAGCAAATTTCGCGAATTTCAAAAAAGTCGACAAATGAATCACTTCGTGGATCACAGCAAAAATCGAGGATTTACGAGTACATCGAACCGAAATCCGTATACTGTCCGAAACATGGGAAAAAGTCGTTGTTAATGATGAGCAATACAATGAATAAAAAGTATTGCACCCTTTTTTCCAATAAAGTGTCATTTTCGTAAAAGGAAGTTCTTAAAGCTTGCGTGTACACACGAGTAAATTCACTTGAATTGGCTATGGCAAATAATTACTTTTAACCATAAGCAGTTAACTCAAAAGAAAGTATGGAAAAGTTTCGCAAATATTTACAACAAACAAAGAAATGAAAACAGTTGAATAGAATATCTCTTTACCATAAGTTTTGTAGAAACCATTTTGATTGTTTTAAAATATTGAGCCTTCGAACAACTTAGAATTCACGACCTGTGAGCAATACATCCTTAACACGGAATATAAATAGAAAAACCTGTCCGAAGTACATTCTCCGGATTTTAAATTTACCGCACGTGACCCGTTGTTCTTAATATTATAACTCACATAGATTCTATCCCCGTACTATCAATGAGAATGGTCTTCAGCACAAGGGGTTTAGTAGTACCAGAAACATAATCTCTTCTTCCCATTCTACACCTGACCCCTTTGGCCGACGATCCGTTTCCATCCTTAAGGGTAAAAAACCTCTACGTCTGGAAATAAATTTCATTATAATTCAAATTCCATAAAAAAGGGCCCCCACCAACTCCTTAAATAATGGGATCCCGGAGATTTCCTCTAAAGGATTTCAGCAACAACAACAAAAAAACTGAATTAAGAAAAAACCTCGAAAATGATTATCATTCGTCCTCTACTATGCGCCCCCTCTTCCATTCACTGTTGACTATGTGGCAGTAGCGGAAACTTTTTCTGCTGACAGCAAAAAATTGAATCCTAAGAACAAGGACCAGGACCAGGGTACCGCTAGTATAATAAAAAATAAATTACAGAAGAAAAAAATACGTTAGAATAAATGAAACAAGAAAAGCTATACATGTGCAGGGTATTTATATATCCAGAAGATTTCTTCATCCTCAACTCGGCCGGTACATAGAACGAAGGAAGATTTAAAAATAAGAATACGAGCTCCTTACTTCCGGCCGCCCTTGGTCCTTGGTCCGTGGCAGCTAAGAACAGAACAAAAAAAAAATACAACGTCCCCACAACACAATAAAAAAAAAACCAAAAGAAAAATAAGCAACCAAGTAAAATGGGGAGAAAAACCTGAGGAAAAAAGTAAACCCCCAGAACGAGTCTGTCCGCTGCCATTTGCGTGTTTTCTTATCTTTCACTCCCCATCTGAAGGACTAACTGTTTCTCCGCCACTCCACCCACCCCACAACTGTTCATGGTTATCCTCTGCCATGCCCGCCGTTGGAATGTAATTACATAGAGAATAGAAAAAAGAAATTCGTTAAAAACGCTTTTCCTTGTGTCTGTGAGTGTTCTGTCTTACCCACACACGAACGTAACAAATGTCTGTTATCCTTTTTTTCTGATTGTAGTCTTGCATTGTCCGTCTCTTGTGCTGCTGAAAGGAGTATCAGCAGTGTAGTGTAAAAAGAAGAAGAAAAAGAACTCCTTTCGTCGTTGGTTGCAGCAAACGAGGGATGCAGAGAAAAAATATTTCAGGAAAAAACTGTTATACTAGAATGTAGGAATGTCTTCGGTTCTGCCTACCCTCTGGACGGTCACATACTTTCATAAATAGATAAACGAATAAGCAGGCGGGCGGACACAGGACAAACAAACACAAAAAATTACAAAACAGACATTTATACTTGCACTGAATTCGGGGCCGAGTCCGTCTTCTACTCCACTTGGATTCTCAGAATGGTTCACCAGCAAAGAAATACCAGTTGGGACGAGAAAGACAACGTTAGCCGAGCTATCTACATCCCGGCCGCGAATTGTACTTTCTTATACTTATTTACCTCCCCCGCATAGGGTTGTTGTCTGATATAGTTTTTACCAATCATCTACCCGGCCCTCCCTCGTCTACCAATGCCTTAGGGCAAGACAAAACATCTGAGTCACTAGAAACTTGCACGACAGTCAGTGGACAAGGATGCTCCTCTCTTAGACATTTTTTTATCACCCTAAACTTCCGCCATCAAGCTTCGAACGCCCTCTTCCCGGAGCAGCACACAGCTCCGCTCCTTCAGTTCTTTTTCTAATTTTCTGCCTGAAGATGATTTGCCAATGTTTTATTCCTGTGAGGTCCTTCCCTTAGTGTTTTTTTTTTGTTTAATGGCGTTATGTTTCCCGGTGTGGAGTGCCGAGGCGGGGTATTATCTTCAGTTTGTTCCTTATATTAGTAGTAGTTGTTGTTGTCGTCGCTGTTGCCGTTATACCTTTTGTTTCCTTCTCCTCGGACGTAAACGAATAAAAAAAGGTGAAGAAGTTTTCATCATGGAGGACTTTATGTGTCCTTCCCTGTGTACGTAATATGAAAGAATAATCTACGGTCAGGGCGGTGCGGATGAATAAAATAAGATATTTCAACCGTTTTTACTTGAGATATATCCCCCTCCACACACACACACACAAGCCGACCGGTGAGTATAGGAAAAGTTTTCAAATTGAGTTTGAATATACGAGAGGACAATGTCTCATCGAGAGTATGGATAAAGGTGTCCGTTGAACAGGACGTGAGCCGGGAAACATTTACAAATAGAATAACCAAACGAATTGGAAAATATTTTATTTTCGGGGTAATTCCGAAGTGGAAGACAAAAATGTTAACTTCATTCCTATGATGCTGGTACAACAACGAAGAGGGGGGGGCACAAGCGGATCAAATCAGTACTTGGCAGGGAAAGGTCAACTGGTGGAATGGTTGCCACGTTTTCAATCTAGTCCTGTTCTATTGACGTGCGACCAGAAACGAGCTGACAATGATGACTGAAGTGAAAGCATTGGATACCAGATCACAGAATTTTATGGGACTGTCTGTCATTGACAGCCCAACCCCGACACGAAAGAAAGGAACGAATAGATTTTTGGCCGGTTCTTTTTCGACAAAAATATATGTGACATGGTACTCGTACGTTGTACATTCCGAGAGGCTGTTTACCTATAGCGGATTTTCTCTATGTGGAGTCTCCATAATAATGCCACACTTGAATATTTTGACTATTAACTATTCCTAAGGCCAGTTGTGTGCATGCACCGCGAGAGTAGACCAATCTGCACATAAAAGAGATACCTGAATAGGCTCATAAAGTATGCTTGAAAACCTTTCATCAGGCTTAACAATTGAAACCCTTATTCGTGGGATTTCACGGAAAAAACTGTATCCAAAAATTGCATGCCATCAATGTCAATTTTGGAAGAGGTTTTATGTAGATAGATGCATTAAAAGACAGGGTTTTTGTTTCCGTAACTGGAATTTGTTGAAGGGTTATAAACGAGCTAATTAGCAAATTATTATGAATAGACTCTCGCTTTAACAACGCCACTGCGATACCCAAAATTACTTTGAAAATCAGTTGTTGATTCGTGCAATTTATATGCGACTTCCTGATTTATCCACGTGGTGTACACGTTAGTGCCATCATCGCTCAATAGGGATCGCTACCACACCATGAACAATGAATAATTCCTTGAAAACATTAATGCGATTGATCCGACCTAGCCGTGGTTTCAATAGGATATTGCTAGGTGTCACACCACGAGTGCAAACGTCGACTTATTGAAATGAAAGTTGGATGTCCAGAATGTACTTTGTTATAAACAGCCGGGGGGGTTATATGGTTGAATTCGGTTTGAAATATGAATGTCATATGTTACGCGATAACCTGCCATCCCCAAATATTTTGCTGCACCCAGTTTCTCCGGTTTAATTAATTTGTGTTTAATTAACACACCAAATTAGATAGGTACGCATAAAAATTCATAAACCACCCCAGATATTGGCTTAATTCAAGAATCATAATTACCTACAACTAAAGTATAGGGTGGCGCAAAATTAAGCATCCACTTTGTTTTTCAATTACTTTTTTACTAAATAAAAAAAAATGATTTTGAGTCATGGAAATCATTATTTGGACCATTACTTAAGTTAAAAGATTGTTATATAATTAAAGCTCATTTAATTGTCCCTCCCCCTTTGAAGAGTTAACATCTCGTGTCTTCACATATATCCTTCCCCTCCTCCTTCCCTTCCCTCCAAATTACTAATTTCCCTTTACCATTACAATAGAATATCCCCTTTACAATAGAATATAATTTAAATAAACGTAAAACCCATTTAAAACCCCATTCACACTGCAATAGTCATCTTCTTTGTATTGGCCATAGTCGCCCCCTATTAGCCATCTCGGCCGCTTCCTCGAAATCACTACCGTGGAAGCGGAACGAAAAAGGATGTGTGGCGAATGACACGAGATGGTTCCTTCTTGTTCATCGTGTGGTCGACGCGAACAGTTCGGTTGAGTTTTCGGTCCCACATAAATAATATATAAAAGAAGGAGAAAAATTATGCAAATGAGATTATAGTTTTTGAATCGAGGCGCGCCTGTGGCTTGCAGAATAAAAATAACGGAAGAATAAAAAAGAAAACCGAGAAAAAGAATAGAATCGAAAAGGAATTGTGTGTAATTAAATATAATTCAAACTATTTTGTAAATTTGAAATAAATGCGTGTGTTGTAGTTAAATAGAATAAAAACGATTTACTAGTAAATATTGAAAACTTGCGTGTGTTTGTAATTAACTTGATTTAAAACCTTTTATTTGTGGCAATTAAAATAAAAAGAGAACTATAGAATGTGCATAATAAAGGTGCATAGTATACGAAGACACACCAGCGGCTTTCACTTCAACAATCATCACAGAACGGGGTAAGTTTTGTGTGCTAAACAAAATAAAAAATTGTTAAAAGAAAATATAACAAGATGACTGTAGCTGTCTAGTTCACAAATGTCAAATATGATTGACGTACGACGCCATTTGCAAAAATTATAACATCTTCCGATAGAGTGATTAATTTGGCGCAACCTTGTATAAGTTACAAACTAGAGAGCTTAAGAACTACCTTAACTGGGCTTAACCTAAGGTCATCATCATTATCGGCACTACAACCGGAATCCGGTCTTGGCCTTATTTAACAAGTCGAAGGCTTGTTATATTTTCCATAATAATTTGTTTTGCCGGGCAAGGTTATTAACCTTAACCTAAGGTAACCAGGACAAATTAAGAAGGCAGGAGTAGGGGCGAGAGGTGGGGGCAGGTTATAGTAAAGTGTAGAAGCGCCGCTTAAGATTGGTGGTGAGAATGGTTTAGGAGGCGGTGCTTGAGCGTATGGGTAGAGAGGTCAAAGCCGAACAAGGTAGAATTGGAGTTGACATATCCCAGCATCCGAAAAAGGGGTTCATTGAGACCATATCAGGTTCGGTGAGGGGGAATGTAGAGAAGGGGTTACGCGTACTTCGGAGTACTTCAGTGACCGTTGAACGAACAACATCGTTTGTCGCTCGTCAACGAAAAATAAATAAATCTATTATTCGCGTACACGTGCATGGGTGTGTGTATTCCGCAGTATCAAACTGACCACCATCCGATAAACATCGTTAAACATAATTAACATAATTAAAAAACAATTAGTGCCGATACGCGTTGTACGAAGTGTTTCTTTGCATGGGTGTGTGCACACTATAAATACTTGTAACGATAATACATATAAAAATCGAACGTGTGAACCGTGTTTGCGTGTGGGTGCGCGAACATTGTGGGTGTGCGCGCGAGCCTGCAATCTATTTGTCCTTCGCGCAATAAAAGGAAAAACGAAAATAAAAAAAAAAAAAAAAAAAAAATAAAAAAATAAAAAAAAAAAACGAAAAATTAAGTGCGAACACGTGGTCTTAACAAAAACATTAAAAAGCTAAACCCAAAGTCCGCGTTAATAAAACGCCCTGTGAGCTCCCCACTGACACGAGCGACAACAAAGGTCAACAAGCCAAACGAGACAATAATAGAATTTTTCGAAAAAGGGCAAAAAATGGAAGAGAACAACTCATTCCCCCCGGTTCCATATAATGAGGGCAATGTCACAAATAACATGTTTGCATGATTAGCGACTACCGAGACTGAGGACGAGGAGGAGGAAACCAGCGATCTTGAAGCAAGGCTAGCCCGAGCAAGGGCACAATTAGCTGAGAAGCGTCGCAGAAAAAAGGAATTGGCTGAAAAGGAGCAGCTAATGGTAAGACAACAGCAGCAGAAAAAACAGCAACAATGTGAACAACAAAACACTAACCAGCAAAAAGAATGTCACCCACAGCAGATGACGCAATACAACGACCCCAACTAAAGCAACAGGAAGCAAAAAGGAAAACGAAGATGCCACCCATCAACATTACAGATATGGATTGTAATGAACTGGTAAGTCTATGTAAGCTTTCTATTGGGGAGGATTTTTCAATTAAAAGACTGACAGGGAACAGGTTTGCCATACAGACCATTTCGGTTGAGCACTTTGAAAAAATGAAAAATGTGCTAAAAAGAGCCACCGCGGAATTTTACACGTACACCCCGAAAGAAATAAAGAATATAACGGTTATGCCAAAAGGCGTCGACCCTGAAACAGAACCAGAAGTTCTATTACAAACGCTATGAGAGTTTAACTGTAATGATATTGAGTTTATCGCGGTAAAAGCTTTCAATACAGCTAGGGCTAGACGGGAGAATCGTAAATTACCATTCTATCTGGTGCAGCTGGGCACCGGCAGCAAAATTGGTGGACTTAGGAAAATCACTATCCTGAACCATCAAATTGTCACATGGGACAAATTGAAAAAAGGCAGAGATATAATCCAATGTCTTCACTGCCAAAGGTTCGGGCACTCAGCAGCAAACTGCGAAATGCAGTATCGATGCGTAAGATGCGGACAGGACCACAGCGCAGAACAATGCACGTTAGGTAAAGAAAGCGTAGACGACAGATTTCTTCTAAAGTGTGCAGTCTCTAAGAGTGGGGGACACCCCGCTAATTAACGAGGCTGTCCTAAATTCCGCGAACTACAGGGAAAAAAGTTTTTACAGCAACGAAAAATAGAACGCCCGATAGTTCAAGCCCGACCAGCACTAAATGTAACACCCCAGCTCTCGTATGCTCAAGTAACAGCTGGTAGGAGAAAGACGCCACAACCCACCACACGGTTACCGCCGCAACATACTGTGCCTCCAGAAACAGTAACACTAGCAAACGTGCTCACAACCTTGCTCGCTATTCAGACGCAAATGACACAAATGCAAAAACAAATAAAGGACCAGGACACTAGACTAGACTGGATCTATTCGCAGTTGTTTGGCCAGCCGTCAATATTAACCTCCGAACAGAAAGCACAATTAAGGCTCTAGTCGTGAATGTAAATTCACTTATCAGAATCGAGAGAAGAGCCGCTCTCTTTAAATTGTTGCAAGACGAAAGTCCTGACGTGCTTCTGGCTAGCGAAACTAAGCTGAATCAGAGGCATAAACTATGTCACACAAACTACGACGTTATACGAAGAGACCGACCCAACTCCACAAAAGTAGGAACTTCAACGTAAGGAAATATATAGTGGTGAGATCCGCAGATTTCGGGTGCTTGAAGCGTGCATTATCCGCATACCCCTTCGACAAGGTAGGGGATGTATGTGATATCTGCCTACGCACCAGAAGCACATCAACAAAACCTATTTATAATGGAGCTAGAGACTCTTTTCCGATGCTTACAACTGATCTGAATGCTAAACATCCAAATTGGGGAAATAGCATATCCAACACGAGAGGAAATCAACTAGCTGGATCAACATCACATTGAATATAAGGCTGACCTGCTAGCTACAAAATATCCTTCCTTCCCAAGAGGGGGATCGTTCCTAGATATTATGCTTATTGACACACGACTTAAACACACACATACTAACAGACAAAATATAAACTGCCTACGCACAATTGAGTATGACAGTGTAGTGCTCTACAAAGCCCTACCAAATCCTTTCCCCACACATGCATCCAAATTCCAACACCTACAGGATGATTCAAACAAATCAATCACCCAAATTCAAAAATACAAAATCCCGATAAACGAATCAAATATTCGTTTATCATCCATACACCCTAATTTCCAGTAATCCCCAAACCAAAACATACACACGGTAAGTTGAACCAGATGTTCCATTACCATCCTCATATTTCCAGAACTTCCTAAAAACTAAACACCACAATGCATATCTTCGTATGCAAACAAACTCATGTTCCTAGAAATCCTTATCTTTATCTCCATTCTTGCCAGGTGAGTGCATTCTAAAAATATATATCACATTGCTTTTCTCCAGTACTCGACTCCAGTCGAAGTACATTTCGAAATCCTGCTTGCATTTCGATGCATCCGCGATACAAAATCCCCATAAGATTCGTATTCGAGGATCCGTTTCGTTTGGTGTCCTAGGTGTAAGGACGCCAACAAATGTAAATTACAATAAACAAAATTAAAATAAATTAATAAAATAATAACTTAATAGGCAAAGTATTTGCCTTGTTAATTGGGCTTGGCCGATTCCCAGGGCCATAGTTAACGATCGGTTGCTACTCTTCCCGGAGGCCCCGGAAGCATGGTGACGATCGTAACGGGTCCCCTCAGGAGCGATCTATACAGATCCCTCATCCTTTTCAGGACAAGGAGACACGCTCCCTGAGAGAAGGATCAAAACAACAGCGACCATTGTGCATTATCAATCGTGATAAAAGCACCAAGCGAAGTTGTGGAAATCGGTGAATGTATGATATCGCAACCCTATAACTATGGGGGTATGCGATGGACGCCTTTCACGAGAACCTTAACAAGAGAAATTCGCTTAAAAGATCCTACCAACAGAAACATATCCAACGATGACATTGACAAATACATACAAAAAATGGACGAAACCATAAAACAAACTATGGACAAAACAATACCAAAAACCACACCTACGGACAACATGAACATGTACCTAAACGCCACCATCAACGCACTCCACAGAAAATAAAATAGACTTCTGTCTCAACTAAAACCACGGCGCAGACGATTTATTGATAAGCACGACCAGGAGATAATATCACTGAAGTCCAGATTAAAAAATCTCCAACAGCTGATAAAAGCCAACTATAGGCTATCATCAAATTTGTATTGGAACAACAAAGTTTAGGCGGTGGACGCTCCAGTTGATAGGTATACTTGTAACTTATTGCACAACCGATATCAGATAATGGTCCGAACTTTCCATATAAGAATAATGGAAAAAATAAGCTGGAATAATAAGAATAAATCCCTGAATCCGTTGGCAGAAACACATTCAATGTGTTCGCAGAATTATTCCACCTATCCAGCACTCGCATAGGTTCCTCCATCAGCTGAATCTAATTGCGACTAACAGGGAATTCTTCACCTAGCCTCCCAGCCGGGTCTGTTCTGTCAGAATATACTAACCAGTTGGAGACGTGTACATTAAAGTTGACAAGGATGATGATCTCAAAAGTTGGGTAGTTGATTTGTACCTAGTCGGTGATTAATCAAAAATGTTCAAAGAGTTTGGATGGTCGATCGGCATTTGAGTTTTTTTTTTTAATAGACTTCTCTCAGGAGAGGCGAACCTATAGCGCCGAATCGGCGCCCCGAGATGCCACCAAATAACTATTGCAGTTCGTTTTGGACAGTTGCAGGTTGTAACGCTCCGGGAACACTCAAGCGGGGAGAGAATTCCACAGCTTCCCTCCTCGGGACCGGAACGTGTTCTGATACAGGGATGTTCGCGCCGTCGGGAGATGAACCGCGAACTGGCGTGATCCGTCGGTTTATCTCGTAGAGCGCATATAAACCGAATCACGCGGAACAATACCACGAATCTCCAAAGAACAGTACCCGTGATTATATCTGTAAAACAGACAGAGGTCGGCTACGCGCCTTCGGTGTAATAGCGACTGTAGTCCCGACGTCAGCGCCGTCTCCCCGATCAGGCGGATCGCTCGTCTCTGAATGCTCTCAAGTAAGTGGAGGGTATGTTTAGGATTTTTCTTGGGTTTAAAAAGATAGCTCAGTTTCCTGAGGCGGATCTGGCGATGTTCGACAATTGCTTATGCCACGACACATTCCCATTGATCGTGACGCCGAGCAAATTCATGCTTTCCCCAGATTCGAGGCCCTGGCCATTCCTCACCAGCTATGGAACCGATGATCCGCTTTTCCTTGTGAATGTTGTATATTGTGTTTTCGTTGCGTTGAAGTCGACGAGGTAGGCCTTTCCTTACTGCAGAACCTTATCCAAAACCCTACGCAGAGAGTCTGATACACTTGTGGGGGTTCTCTATACCACATGGAGAACCAACCCACAATTCCATACCTTATTTCGACCGATTTCAGCGCGTCATCACTACCCATTCCCCTTATAAGCTATTTCCCTTAAAACATGTTAAACGGACGTATAGCTAAACTCATTATCCTATGCAGATAATGCATAATTAAGTTTAGCTACATTTTTGCCATACGGCAACCCATTTCGCTAACCCATGAGATTTCCACAGGAAATCGTATCATATCGGTTAGCAACGGCATAGTCTGATCAAACGGCGGTTGCTTAATCTTGTGACCACTGGGGAAATTATTAAAGCATTTAAGTTAGTTCCCATGATCAGATTTCCCTAGCCAAGTCAGCGTCCTTTACACTTTCTCCATACACTTCATTCGCTGGGGATCAATGCTCTCTTCTCGCAGGTGAATACCATCAGCTTAATTTTCCCCTCCTTCACAGTTCTGTCTTCGTACAGATCAATGTACTCTGAGTTCACCATGTTACCGAATTAGGTCAATGGGTTTCGCTCAGAACTACACTGATTTATGCACATACAACCAAATCCACCCCAAGATAATCATACATCGTGTTTCTGTTCACTCATTCTCCCGCTTTTTTCGGTTATCAATTTACCGATGTAACCCACCACACATCGACGAACGTGGCAATGAGAGAGCAGAAGTATGTTCTCTTTTGGTTGTCAAGTGCAAAAATTAAAAATCCAATTTCATCCCTAATTGGGATCAGTCTATAATCGTGGATGGTTACACCACCACGAATCGTCTTTCCACAACCGCCGTGTCCGCACGCGAGTGCGTCCGTGAGCTTCAATTGTATTTTTTTTCAATCAGTAAACTCTTCTAGTAAGAAATGTTATTCATTAAATTATGACTGGACGCCGAAAAGGAGTGTTAGAATGAATTAAAACTAGTTCGATTTTAAATTACATCAATTCCAATTCCATTCGGTCAGCAAGTTTTTATTGTTTTCATAATGTGCACCGCTGTTAAAATACCAAATGAAAGTGCTTAGGGTTTGTTAATCATTACAAATAAAGTGAAACTCCTTTTTAATGTTGTGTACCAGTGTTTGATCTCAAGTTATTCGACATTTTATTAAAAATCATACGAACCCATAGCAGCCAAACACAAATAACTAATGGAACAAAGGATGAAATTGTTGCACGACAAAAACTCGTTCAAAACGACCTCGAGACCTAAAAAGAGCCAACCAGCCAAGTGACCACGGCTCCACCAGGATATTCGTCAAGCAACATCGTTGGGGAAGAAGTGAACCACGCGCCCGTGTTAGGCGCAAATACTCTCCTACCCCCCACACACTACACTAATCGAACGATCACTCGAGAAAGAGGAAACAAGCGTACTATCATCCGCAAAACTGAACACCCTGTTATCCGTCGACTCCAATAAATAATTTATGTGAAGCAAAAACAAGGTTGGAACCAAAATAGAACCTTGAGGCACCCGGGAATTAACAGGATTCAGATCCACACACCCGCCGTCCACAACGACCCGGATCGATCGATTATCGAGTAAGTTCTTCGTACAGTTGCAGAGCTGCTGGGAAAGTCCATATGAACGAAGTTTGCCAAGCAATGCCCCATGCCAGACACTCAATAGCCTTTAAGATATCCAATGCGACCGCCCTTGACTCATCATGCCCCTCAATCGCAGATGTCCATATATCGGTTATAAGGGTTAAAAGGTCTCCCGTGGACCACCTGCTACGGAATCCGTATTGACGATCATTCAGAAGTCGGTTGCACTCCGGATTAATTCGGCATTGATGACCTTTCCATTACCTTAGATAACATAGACAGTAATGCCATGGGTCGGTAATTTTGTGGGAGACACTTTTTCCCCCTCTTTGGGATTGGCTGAACTCGGGCGACTTTCCAGCAGGTAGGAAATGTCCGTCGTGCATAAGATAAGCGAAAGAGTTTGCAAAGAATCTGCGATAGTTCTGGAGCACAGTTCTTAAAGACTATTGCTGGTATTCCGTCCCGGCCCGTTGCCTTCATACAGTCCAGTTCACGTAGAATGCGTTGAATAGTACGCGGGCGGAACCTGACATCCCGCATCGAAAACCGCACCGGCGCGAACACAGGTGGCTACCAAAGACCGGCATCAAGGTTTGATTGAATTCGCGATCACATTAGCTTTATCCTTTGAATTTGTGAGTAACGTCCCGCTACCCGTCACTAATGTGGGAAAAGAGGAGGAAGCAAAGTTACTGCTGACAGCCCTTGCCATTTACCAGAGGGGACGCGAACCTGTCGCGCACTCAAGGAGTCTACTAGTCACTCTGTCGTTGTAAGCCTTCTTCGCGGTATCAACCGCTTGGTTCCACGCGTTTCTGATTCTAACAAAATTCGTTCTTTTAACCTCGGTGGGATTAAAGCGCCATCGTTTAAAAGCTTTATTATACATATCTCTATGGTATACATAACGAAGAAACTTAACAAAGCCCCTCAGCACGACTGGCGTCTATACGACGCCTACTTTTCTCTGGCAAGCTAAAACAGAATAGATGAAGATGCAGACTCCACATTTAAAACGAATTCTCGCATGGGCAGCGAAGATGCGTCGACTCGATTGACGGATCAATCTAGGTTTCGGTTAGTACTAAAATATCGGGCCTTGATGTTCATAGATGATAGTATTCATATCAGAGAAACCGAGTCCTGCGATATGACATTGCCGTTACCAGTTCAACGTTGACACTGATTGGCGAACGGATCCGATTTCGCGGAGACGAGTTGTTTATTATTTGAGTTCTTATTAAATTATTCACAAGTTGTTTCCCCTGATATAATCCCCCGGAGATCCAAAAGGAGGACTAGTTTATCTCGGGAATTATTTTCTAAGTGTATACCATCATGGCACTTTCCTAACTTCAATTCAAATCATCCGACAACGTCCGAAACACAGTCGAAGTTTTTTCTTAACCCTATCGAGGAGTCGTACCATTTTCTATTTTATGGTTTTCGCCCAACACTGTCGGGCACAAATTCATTCAATATGAGACTTGGGTTTACTTGCAAAAACACTCACAGTGAGAAATTTATTTCTTAAGACACACATCCATATAACCAACCTACTTGGCGAAACTAATGGCGAAACGTCTGTTTTGGATCACTTTTGCTTTTTTTAAGCCTAGTCTTGCCTGTTGGTTTGAAGACGATTCTCAGAAATGCAACCGTGTTGGTCAGTGTTTGACTTCCGGCTCATTGTTTAATATATAATACGAACTGATTCTCCTTAAAAATCACAGTTTATGGTTGTCCTTTCTTTTCAGCGACTTGAAAATTCTACAACGCTCAGTTATGAAAAATGCCACAATCACCCGGAGACTTGATTCGTATTTTGCAATGACCTTCAACACCAGGATTCGAAAACACAATTTAAATTGCTGCGATACGACTATTTGCGATCACGGATAATTACTTTTATGGATGGCACAATATTTTCTGTAAAGAAATTTTAATCCTAGACTGGTTTTATTGAACATGATGCCATTGAGGACTACTGGCCAGGTAATACATCTGGCACCTGGTCGAGTTTATATTTAATTTTATGACTGGTTTAAGTATACAGATTTCAGAATTTAATCAATGTTAAATTAGTCAGTACGTAGGAATTCACATTGAGTGATTCAGCGTACTTTATAACATCAAGCAAAAGGAATAGCTAAACACAAACGACTAGTCCTGAAAAATCGGAACAAGATACGTATTTAATACAATCTGGCAAAACTGCTTCAGAAAGCGGAAGATCATTCATTCGACAGCACAAAATACACACGCCCACCACTTACATTCTTATACAAGCGGTAAGTATCTTAGTTTTAAGGCAGATTTAAGATACTCTTGGCTTATTTGTTATCTCTAATAAAAGGGGATCTTACTCCCACTAAAATAAAATGCAGTGTCTCAGACTTATTGGCACACGACGTTTGGTCGCCCGTTGACAATTGACTCCGGCGAAACCAAACTGCCCGCAGCCGAGTCTTCTTTTTAACTCCTTGGTGTTAACGCAAACGCTCGGATCCGGCTCATGCATACGCCGATGCACACGTTACCTGAGCATACCCCAAACAAATTGCATTTTCGTCCTGACCTTATCGCCCAATTTTGTATTTGACATCTCTCAGAAAAACCGAACTTATAGCCCTGAGATACTAGTTTTTCTCGACCGGGTTCATCAGCCAAGCTCCAAAACACAGTGAAGGATTTCTCCCAACTATTTCATGGAACTTATAACTTAATTGGTATGTCATCGGGAAGTTGTTCCCGTGGTAACGTTTCTAGGCACGATAACAATGTAAAGATAGCATCATGTGAAATTCCGGAGAATTGAACCCAGGCCAAAGCAAATATCACATTATAGGAATTCCAAATATAGAATTCGACTTGGTTTCTGGAACACTCGATCTCGGTGTTGCGGTACATCTGCAATCGGAAATGTTACCCTACGCCCTCAGGGGTTAGATTTACCGAGCATGGCTTTCCGCCATGGGGTGCAATTCAAAACCATTTTGGTGTGGGATATTGTTTCTCAAAAATATGATATGTATGCGGTGTCAAATCTAGAATTTTCTTATTCCACCGCAATACTATAATATCACCTAACTGAAGGGAGGATGATACCAAGCCTGAATAAACTTAGTAGAAGAACGAAGGAAATGCAAATAGTTGAGCGAAGCTTTGGCCAACTGTAGACATGATGTCAAACATCGATGGTAATAAACCGAACTGAACTTAAGCCAAATATAAATTTCGAAACACGCAATACACTTTTCCGAATGGATCATCCACACACGTCTTACACGGATATTAACCGGGAATAACTTATTGGATCAGCTCAGTCTTCGTATATCTTTTACCAATTCACGTGCATACCGCCAATAAAAGATTTGGCAATAGTGATAGTGGTTTGGCGCAAGGCTAATAACCTTGCCCGAAAAACAAATTATTATGGAAAATTTATCAAATTTTACTTGCTAAATAAGGCTATAGTGTTTGGAATGATAGTGAAGAACGTGTGATTCGAAATGACGCTGTGACAGTTAGAATCACAAAAAATTGAACCAAAGCGCAACCCATCAGGCTACTGGCCGTGTTTAGAATTCGATTTTTACACTCAACTATATTCCACTGATGTGAATTGTTATGTTATCGCTAAGGTATACGGCTCTGATGTATTTTCTTGTTCGATTTTCGTTCAGTGTTCTTCACTATTTGCTTGTGTATTGTGTGTGTATCTGTTAGAGGCGCTACAAGGCCAAGGCCGGATCCCGGTTGTGGTGCCCATGTTGATGAATAGTGATTGACAGTATTTAATTTTTTGCGACAGGAAAGAGGATATATCTATGGTTTAGTCAGCATATCTAAAAAGCTGCACCCATGTCGGACTCGATAAATTCACCAAAAGCATTTGCATAATTTTAGATTTTCGTATTGCACTCTACTTAGCAGGCTTGAGCTCATGTTTTCTGTGCCTGTTTACTGGGCAAACTTTTTAATACACTGTCTTAACATGCTTCTACAAGGCATCGGCGCCTAGATATAAATCAATCCAACCGTCCTTTTCTTTCATATTGTACCCCGATATAGCGTTTGATGTTACAATCCCTTTAACAGGTGAATATTATAAAAAAAGCAAGTCAGTACAAGTTGTACCTCTATTATAGAAAATATTGGTAAACGTAAAATGCCCCTTAACACATCGGACGGACTTAATCCGCACCCCCTCCAATGACGTGTGCATTATTTTAGGACCACCAAAGTCACAAGAACATATTTAGTTAGCACCCCAGCCCTTCATATATCCAAAATCAGCAGACCAATCATCAAGACTCGGCTAATTAAAAGGGAATTTCATCAAAACCCTAGTTATTTCTATTAAATTGAGTCATCAAGATCTGACGTTAGCTTCCCCTAGAGGCAACGTTTTCTTCTCATTGCGAAAACTGATTAATTGCGTCATGTCACACTTAACAGGGTCCCTCAGAGTTTATTAAATAAAAATGAACCCCCATCATGCAGTTGATAACCCCAAAAGCTGCCACAATTACAAAACTCTCAACGCCAAGATATACATATCCCGCATTCAATTCGAGTTCGCTCCACAGTCATGTTCCCACAAAATCCGATTAAAAAAATGTTCATTGGGGACCAGTAAACCGAAATATCAGGAAAACAAAAGCAAAGTAAAACGAAGAAATAAAGCAACATGAAAAAACGAATATGATAAAGAAAACAGAGAAGTCCAAGGGTCTGTCAGGAGCTGACACACAAAAAAAGGTCATCAGGGCTACTTAAGTGGTGTAAAATTACCGCACGCCAATGACAGATTGTTCCGTTTAGAAGGTCCTCATGTTACATACACAAAACCAGCCGCATGACACCTGACTCCACCCGCCGTACACCACAACAACCTACCACGGGCGATTCAACAGTAAATTACAGTTAAATTAATGCGAATTCCCAGACCTAACTTGACCTCTAGGCTCGACGGTCTCCCGAGCAAGAGATGGCTTGATGGGGCGAGAGAGAGAGAGAGAAACAAGCAACCATCGACGAGGAGATAGGGAGAGAAAATAAAATTAACGGTAATTATAACCCCATTTGTGTGAAATCCATTACAATCCGTTGGCGGTTTTTTCTCGGCCAAAGAATCACACTGATTCCATAGGATCATAGTCTCATCGCCGTCGTCATCGAAAGCACCATCATGCAGCATCGTTTATGTCCTTGTTTTTAGTATGCACGCGTGCTTTAACACCCGTTACTCGCTCGGCCAGCTCGAAGGTCAACGTAATGTGTTCATTTCAATTTTTCACGATTTTTTTATTTCATTTTGCGTTTTTCGCTGGTAAAAAAACCGCCACTCGCCAGCATCATCTCGCACACCACCCCCAAGACAGGGAAAACCCGCAGGCAATCTCTAACTGACAAGGATACGAGGATAGGGTACAAAAACGAGGACTACATCATATCGAGTGAACAACAAGAAAGTTGGAATCTAAAAGAAAACACGACAGGACTACAAGACCAACAACAACAGGCACATCAGCATCGCCACCAGCAGCAGTGGACGCAACACAATTCACTTGTTAACCGGGGGAAGACCTGACCAAATTGAATAAATAAAAGTCGGCCCTAACTCAAGCGACCCTTTTCAATTCGTTTAGATACGAACCGTGACTTGGGCAGCCTAGATTTGACCCCTTCGTCCTAGTTGGGGTGTCAACGACTGGACGCCGCTATGGGTGATGCTCCAGACATAGACTATATCCCGTCTATTGCTGCCCATCCCCTTCAAACCCTTGCGTTAACATAAACAAGACACATGTAAGCATATGGACCTGCCGCAAGGATAGCCGCAAAGAAAAAGCATAACAAGGCAGGATTCACAAAAAATCGACACAGTCGCACACAAAGAAACCAAATTGATGTTCACGTTGGTGAGCTAGAAAAGTGAGTCCATTTGAGCTCCTGCTTTGCTTCTACTTTTGTTTTTTTCTTTTGGCAGTGATCCCATCCACCCGCCGCCATCAGAAAAGACTTCGCCAGCCTATTTCGAGTGGTTGTTTCATCAGTTCACAGGACTCGACACCGTTAACCGCAACGAGGACATTCATTTTTATTCAATTAGTTGGAAGAATTTTTTTTCTTCGTGATCAGAACTCCCTTTTGCATCCATGTGCACACACCTACTCTAGCCACGTAGTTGGGGTTGTTGTGCCAGTTAATCATTTTGACGTATGACTTACGATGGGGAAAGTATTCACCCGAAATGAGCGGATGATAGGTGTAAGTAAACACGCACAGAATGTGGAGCTGCCTTTGGCTTTGAATATGTGTCAAGCGGTTAATAATGCGCCGACAGAGTGGGATTCTTAGAAGGGTGTCTTACATGTGTACGGATGAAACTCTTAAAGAGGACATACGTTTCACAAGGACGTTGTATTACAGGTAATCCATAAGGTGACACGGCAAATAGGTGAAAACCCTGAAAACAGCAGACGCGTATCTATTTGCATGTACAAGGACTACGCCTGCTTCACTTTTTATAAATAATTTAATGTGTTTAGAAAACTTGGGTTACTAGCCATAGGTTCCGTGGTGGATAATGTGTCACGACTGTATCTTATTTAACAGTGGTAACAATTTAACTTCAGTTGGCTGAAAACCACAAAAGCAGCACGTAATATATTTCAGTACCGGAGCTTATTCAACAGGAGCAACTATTCAATTTCCGTCAGCCAAATAACTGCTAAGATTTCTGACATGGAATCGGATTGGTCAACCCCGACTTTAACCTGGTCTGGTTCGGAATACATGTGTGCCAATAGGACGAACGATCTTGTGCCAACCTCTCCACGTAGTATTTACCGACGTCAAGAGTGGACCACCAAGAGATGATCTAGAAACTTCCGCTGAGATTGAGCGGACAGCAAGAAAATTGAAACTTAATGAAGAAAACACCAAATGCATGACACTGTGCCATCTGGAAAACAACAAAATGGTCGAGGGAACCACATGAACTGCTAGAATCCTTCACTTAATTTGACACAATTGTGGCCCTTGATAAGAAACTCCGGCGCACACTTGTTTAGAGCCATAACAGTCAATTATATCCTGTTTGATATTCTGAATTCCAACCACAAAATCAAAATAACTACGACATAGAATTTCCATTTGGGCACAGCCCGCGAAGGAATCTTACCGGTAACATTTGAAACAAAAATATTTTTGAGAATCCTTCGCTCCATAAGTTATGCAGAGATGACGTGATAGTATTAAGTACCAACGCTCTATCCTTCGAAGACCTCTCATAATGACTCATGATGGACATAAAACGTGTTCACACTAGAGGTGTAGAATGTGAATTAAGAACGACGTGGTGCAATGTCAAATATTGCTCACTTTTTTCGTCGTTTGGAAAGTTGGAGAATTGGCAGACTGAACCATAGGACATCGAGTAATGCGTTAGAATAGTCCAAACAATATTGAAAAATTGGCGTTAGAAGGGACACGTTTAGCATATTACGGCATTTTTTCAATTAGTCTCATCGTCCTGCCAACCTCACAATTTGGAAGATCGTTCAGAAATTCAAAACCAATGGACCTGTGGTGAGTGTACCCCGAAAACACGCCACCATCCGAGCCGTAACATGGAAAATATGATGTGATTGAGTGACAGAACATCCGAACACATCGATTCGGCGACGTACCCAGGAATCGAACCTTGTACTCACCAAGTCGTTCAAGATGTTAACCACGGAATTGAAGCTGTACGGCTTCAAGGCCCAGTTGAAACAGGAACTGTCGACAATTTGCAGCCGCACCAGTACATTAAATGGATGATATGCACACCACGAATGGCCACTTTTAACGAATAATCATTTGCAGTCACGAGGTTCACTTCCACCTTAATAGATTTGTCAATTAATAATCGCTGAGAAACGCATGGGTTACTGTATGGTGCGATTTTGAACTGGCGGCCGTCATTGGTCCGTACTTCTTCGAAAATAATCTCGATCATGCAGTTTGCGTTAAAGACGGATAAACAAGTTTTCGTGGTCAAAACAGGATGGTATGAATCTGGACAGTCGCTTCAACAGAGCGGTGATATTTTCCATACAGCCAACGAAAAATTTGGCCTTTTGTGCATTATCTCCAAGGAAATCACCATTGGCCAACAAAGCAATGCTGTTTGATTCCGTTGGGTTATTCTAATGTTAACACTATTCAAGAGGTCAGATTTGGCTCTCATCGAAATAATGCTGGTGTTTCCCCCACACTCTCACAAACTCTATTTCGCATTTTTATCTCGCATCCCAATTGCCGATGAACTAAACCAATGGGATTATCTAATCAAGTATAATTCAATGTCTTTGAAACCCAGTACATCTCATGTCAGCACAGAACCACTATATTTGGTCTATACCACTTTCATCTCCGAATTCAACGAACTGCCAATTCTTGCCAATCTTCGAAGAGTGCAACCATAGGAATTTTCAAAAGATGCAAGAAATTCTTCACCCCATCCACAATTTATAACGTATATATTTGTCCTAAACGGTTAATCATTCTGACGTATAACTTATGACGGGGAAAGTATTCACCAGAAATAAGCAGATAATAGGTATAAGTAAATACGCCTAGAAATCAATTCACATATATATTCGGAAGTATCCAAAACATTGCTGCACGTGCTCTATAGGATGCACATCACAATATGCTGGCACCCTTTAAAAACCCCGCCGAAAAAGGTGCAGCAGAAGAGACATGAAACATAAACAGATTTTCTGGCCCTCTTCAAACCAGCATTGACTGGATTTTCCTTCACGGAAATGCCGTTTAAAAAACCATTTAAGGGTAACAGATCATAGGATAGATCGTGGAACACAACCCACGATAGATATTTTTCACTGAGTGATTCAATAAACAAGCCGCCACTATGTCCGAATCCTAATCCCAGCCGCAAGAGTTTATCATACGCAGCACAAAATTCTTCCTGAAAAGGAATGCCTGCAAAATGTGAATATCAAACGTAGTCTTCAGCGCAGATTGGTCATATAGACGCCGACAATCATGTCCGTGTGTGTGTGGGATGTTCCTCCACCTTATTAGTGTACATGGGATAGGATGCAAAGCACAGTTCTTCTCGGGTATGGTGCGAAGGAAAAAGAGTCAGTCGAAAACAGACAATCTATGAGTCGGGTGGGCTCACAAAACGACTCCTGCGGAGAATAGTGTAATTCAGAGGATCATTGAGACCGTAACAAATTGTCTAATTGTCTTAAAGACTAAAGACTTTAAGTTGTTAACAGACTGCAATAAATTTGTGTTAATATATCTCATTTAAAAAGTGTCGCTTGTGTGTTAGTTGTGTGCTCTAAAAGTAAATAGGGAAAACATTTAGGGAGCTGGTAATTCTATTTTGTGTTCTAAGCTTTAAACCTACGACTCAGTCGCAAGGCAGAGACTTTACCATATTGTAGTTGAGCTGCGAATTCCGAAAATAAATATGCCGCCCTCTTTCAAATTTGCATGAACGAAAACAAATGGCGAGTTGGAATAGAAAACCATCTCTCAGAACCATTTGAAATCCGGGACGGACTAAAACAGGGGGATGGCCCCTCACCTTGTGTTTTTAACCTTGTGCTCGAGTATGTCATCAAAAAGGTACAAGACGACAACATGGCCGGATCATCCCTGAACGGGGTCACACAAGTGCTCGCATATGCCGATGACATCGCCGTTCTGGGCGATAAGAAACTGTAAGTAAAAACTGCGAAATCATCATGCAAGCGGCAGAAGAGGTGGACCTAGAAATAAATGACGACAAAACAAAATACATGATTACGGCGAGAGCAGGTGGACCTCAGGTAACACATATAAACGCCAGAGGCAAGATATTTGAAAAAGTTAAGGAATTTAAATATCTGGGAACGATACTGACGACCAGTAACGAAATGTCGAAGGAAATTAACAAAAAACTGCATTCCGGCAACGCCAGTTGGCACGTAGTCAGTAAACTCTGAAATCCAAAGTGCTATCACGTAATATAAAGCTCCGGGTGTATAGAACCATAATGCCGATTGTTCTACACCGATGCGAAACATGGGCTCTCACAAAACGGGAAGAAAACAAATTCCACGTATTCGAGAATAAAGTTTTAAGAGGTATCTTTGGCGGTAAATACGACGAGGAGGCAGAACAATGGAGGAAACTCCACAACGACGAATTGGAAGAGGTATACCGCAAACCTACAATAGTGAGAGTAATCAAGTCGCAAAGATTAAGATGGGCCGGACATTTAGCGCGAATGGGCAACGATACGACCGTGCATAGAATTCTTGACGATCGACCAACGGGAAAGAGACCGGTAGGACGGCCGCGACGGAGATGGGAGGACAATGTTAGGTTTGACCTTGAGGAGATCGGATCGGCTGGTCAACCGTGGAAGGAGTGTATAGGACGATGGCGGAGTCGAGTCGGTGAAGTCATGAACTTCCGGGTTCCTACAGCCCAATAAATAGTAAATAGTTCTGAGCTTTGATAAGAATCCATCATATTGTTGCCGTGAGGTTTTTTAAACACTAAAAAGATGTAATTATTGTAAATAGCACAATAAATGCCTTTCATATTTGAGTTCGCTGCTGTGCGTGGTTGTGTGGTTGAGTATCCGAACACATTGATTCGTTATCGTACCGAAGAATCGAATATTGTTATATTGGTCAAACTTTTAATAATGGGTGTGAACCTGTACGCATATAAGGTCCAGTTGATATAGAAACTGAAGCCTGCCACACGTAAGAAATCACGAAATTCGTGATCCTAAGGTTATCTCTACATCCAGCAAAACACTTCCCCATTGTAAACCAAGACTTTATGTAACTTCCTCGTTCAGCCCACTAAGCTCACTCTGTTTGTTCCGTCGCAACGCACGAACTGCTCGCAACACAGCTACTAGGGAGGAAGTAGTGTGGTGGTTCCAACAAACAAACACACACGCACACGCAACCGTAGTGAAGAACAGAGCACCAAAGTAGTATCGAAGAAACCATCAGTGCTGTATACCAAAGCACTAACGTAGCAATAAACACTGAAGTAGTGTTCGAAAATCTTCAACACGCGGCGTAGTCTAATGCGTCAGTGCATTGACTCTAACTGTTTCAAAGCCTGGGTTCGAATCAGGATCTCTAGTACTTCCCAAAATGCTATAAATGTACATCGATCCAATATGTATACGAGGGTTGCCGCTTATGTTTCGGGATTTGGCAACCCTAGTGTTGCAATCCGGCAATTGACAGCTCTGTCGTAAAGTTGGACATTTTTGAGGTTATACGCACTCAGAACGTTTTGACATACGAGCGCTATTTGTGTTGTTTACAGTAACTTAAAAGATTCATCTCGGCCCAAAAATGGAATTAAATCGTCAACATTTTCGTGCGATTATTTTTTACAACTTTCGGCGTGGATTAACTCAGCAACAGTGCATGGATGAACTTAATTCAATTTTTGGCGATGAAGCTCCATCAAGGACCAGTGTTTATCGATGGTATGGTGAATTCAATCGTGGTCGTAGTTCACTCCAAGATGAATTTGGTGAAGGTCGTCCAAAATCAGTTGTTGTTCCGAAAACCATTGATGCTGTGCGCGAACTGATATTGGAAGATCGTCATGTGACCCATCGTGAGATTGAAACAACCTTAGGCGTTAGTGGGACCAGCATACATTCAATATTGCACAAACATTTGACTGTCAAAAAAATTTGTTCGCGTTGGATCCCACACAATTTGTCAATCGCCCAAAAAAAGGCTCGTGTCAATTGGTCGAAAGAAATGCTCAAAAAATACGGTCGCGGTGCTTCGAAACACGTCTATGACATCGTGACAGGTGATGAATCGTGGATTTACGCGTATGAGCCCGAAAGTAAACAGCAGTCGACTGTCTGGGTGTTTCAAGTTGAGCCAAATCCAACAAAAGTTGTTCGCGCACGAAGCACTTCCAAGCAAATGGTCGCCTGTTTTTTCGGAAAAACTGGACATGTCGCAACCGTACCACTAGAACAACGCAGAACAGTCAATTCTGAGTGGTACACAACCATTTGTTTGCCAGTTGTCTTCCAAGAAATCAGGAAAACCAACCGCCGAAGACGGATCACTCTTCACCACGACAATGCGAGCTCTCAGACATCGGCTGCGACAGCTGCATTTTTGAGCACCCAAAACATCGATTTGATGGGTCATCCGCCGTATAGTCCTGACTTGGCACCGAATGACTTCTTTTTAGTCCCGTACGTAAAAAACAAACTGAGAGGTCAACGTTTTTCGACACCCGAAGAAGCGGTTGCTGCATTCAGAATGCATGTGTTGGAGATACCTCAATCAGAGTGGCAAAAGTGCTTCGACAATTGGTTCAAACGCATGCAAAAGTGTATAGATCTTCATGGGGAATATTTTGAAAAACAATAAAGTGATTTTCGATGATCAATATTTGTTTTTGTTCTCTAATCCCGAAATATAAAGGGCAACCCTCGTATCTCTTTGGTGACATCATGTTCCTCTAACATTTAAGGGTATTATATAGTACATCAAAATCTCTTTTGTATTCGGGAACACTCATTAATCCGAGTACTAAAATACTGACTTGACGTTGATCTTCACAAATTAAAACCAAAAAATATAGGTCACAATAGAGCGAGGAAGAGCAAGAAGGCGAAGATACTGTCGTCACCAAAAAGATATATGTACATATTGGATAAAACATAATAAATCGTTTATAATTTATGAAAAGTAGAAAGAGTATAGCGTTTGAAATAATAGTGAAGAAGATCGTGTGATTCGAACTGACGCTATAACAGCTCGAATCATGAAAAAAATTTTACCTAAGCGTTACACATCAGGCTACTGACCGTGTTTAGAATTTGATTTCCAAACTCGACTATACTCCACTGGTGTGAATTATTTTTTTTTTATTTATCGCTTGGTATACGGTTCTGATGTATTTTTCTTATTCGATTTTTCGTTCGGTGTTCTTCACTATTTTTGGTTGTGAATTTGTGTGTGTATCTGTTAGAATCGCTACAAGAGTACAATAGCAACTTTGTGGGGGAGAACTGATCTAGAAACCGTCAAACAAATTAGATACCAAATTCGTAGCAAATACACTATTACAGCGTTTTACGACGAAGTGAAGAACGTGATTCGAACTCATGCATCAACTAGGACCCATGTAGACGAGGACGTTGCAATTCACTATTTAAATTGTAAATTTTGCGTTTATTGCGCTGATATACAGCTCGGGCGATTTCTTTTTCCGATTGTCTTTTTGTGCTGTTTTCTTCAGTAAGGTTACATGTTCGTGTGTCCGTTGAGACCACCACAACGCAATCGCAATCATGTTTTGTACGCTTGTATTATAAATATCCGTTCAGAAATATATCGACTATTATCGAGCTTGTTTCCATGATCACATCTAATCCAATTTATCGTGATAGACCTACTTTAAGAATTTATTTTTTCATAGTACTCACAGTTTTCACCTTCAGTTACGTAACGTTGTTTTTGTGTAAATGGGGTTTCACCATTGACGTAGACAAAATTACTTTTATAAACCACAGAAGCCTATTTCCATCAATCCTCCATATATAGACACGAAAAGTTACACACTCGACCACTCTCTTAAACCAGCTCGGTCCAGGACGTTCCAATATCATGCGGAGAATTCAAACGGAACTTAGATTGACCCGAAGTAATAAAATCCATTTAACTTTTCTACGCAAAAACAGCAAATCAAAAAAGTCAAAACAAAAGCTAAATATCAAATCCGCTATAGCATTCACCTCAGGTCACGAACTGAAGTGAAGTTCTCTCGAACGCCATGAATAAACAATCTCCATCAACGAAGTTATTAGATTGAAATTTATTTCGAAATTCCTGACATTCTGCAATCTTCCTTGTTTTTCCCACGCTCACTGGTAATCGAGTTATATCCGGCGGTCCACGGCCGTTGCAATCCTTCACGGTGGTCATCCTCAATTAAAACAAATTTAACTTCCTCGTCCTAACGTGTGGCCAGTTGAATCACTCGATTATAATAAAGCCTCCAAAGGCTAGCAGTAAAAAAACCGAGTAAAACACCTTTCCCTAAGAAGAGAAGTACAGCAAAGCAGGGAATAAAAATAATGCAAACGCGTGGACAAGGGCAACGTTACAGATTGTCTCTGTGCGATGTGAAATTTCGAATTTTATTGCCGAGTCACAGGACATACAGCAGCAGATTGTAATAAATTCCTCCGGCATACGACTGGGAATACACGTCTTGCCTTCCACATACGCGTATATTCTTTGGGGGACAATTTAAGTGAAAAACATCTCTTCACCATCTTCCAACAACCACCTACCGCAGGACTGATGCCTCTCAATTCACTCAAGGGTAATCGCTTGTTTTTCTGCCTTTTAAGCCCCCACCCCATATTCTGTGAACGCTGCCACAAACAGGATCAGCATTTGGAATTCTTTTATTTTCAGGAGTAGGTAGAAAAAAGATATTAAAAATTTGGGGCAAATAAAAGAAACGCAGCCCCTTCATGTGTGAGCCTGCAAATGGAAACGCTGGAAAAAAGGATGGAAAACTAAAGGCAAAGGAGATATTTTGGATACATCATGCTCGCGTTTCGAATGATGTTAATCACCGAATCTGTGTGATACTTGCGGCTGTGGCATTAAGTGCCATTAACTGCTTTTCATTTAGTCCTTGAAATGGCTACTTTGTCCCATCGCATGTAACAGGTTCCTTTCGGTGTTAAATAGTCGTTTTATTTATCCGTGTTAATCTGCAGCACTGAGGCAGAGCGCGTTTGGGCGATGTCGTTCTTCGAAGATTTCAATTGATTCGGACCAAATGAATATCTAAATCAAAGATAATCCTGCGGTTTTCAGAGTGGGCGTGCTAACTAATGGCATTGCTGTAAAGGATTATGCGTGTTTCTACATTGATGTTTACATTAGCTAATTTTTAAGTCGTGTAGTGTGAGGACAATGAAGAAAAAATTGTGTCAAAGAGACACTAGTTCCGTTATAAGTAAACTGGTGATTAGCTTTAATGATATCTGTTAGTTAATAAAAACCAATAACTTATCTGACTGTTTAGATTGTTGTTTCAACAGACGTTCTTTTATTTACAATTTTATTAAAGTACTTCTCGCTTCAGTAATCACAGTCTTACAATGATTTTATTTCTGTCATTTCGTGTACGTCAAAAGGCGCCAATTTACTTACACTTATAACAGAGTTTTGACAGTTCTAAAATTTTAGGTTAATAGAAAATAATTAATCACAACAATATCAAATGAAGCCTTATTTCTTAAGAATCCGTAAATTTCACACCAATCACGTAAACGATTACCTTGATTTTTCGACCAACATACAAAATTTAATAAAACGGGTCACCGTATTAGTTCTAAGTGTCAAGTTGAATCTAATGAATCAAACATTTTTCGTAAATTTGAATGAGGAGACAATTCACTGAAAATCGAAGTTAGTGCAGTTGAGGCATGAGTCGTATATATTCAAATTCTCAACCTTCTCAAATTTGACGATAAAAGTAAAAACAAAAATTATAATAGTAATAATAATAATAATAATATAAATAATAATAAATGAATCTTTCTATATTATAAAAAAATTTTCTCCGGGCGACAAAAAACTCAACGTTCGACCGAAAATTGGAGTGTAGCCCCAAACGCAAAAATAAATGTTGCCGTGTCTCAGGACAAGCAAAAGGGCAAATGTTAGATATCTGTTTATGTTACGCTCGTGATGAGCGCACGAAGGCATTTGAACATTTCCAAAAATATATAGAAATGTGTCCACCAAAATACTGTGAAATATTATTAACGAATAACCCTATCACCCGATGGACAGTTCCAACATATCTATACTGAGAGAGTGTCACGTGTGCTTAATAAAAATTCAGAATTCTTTAACTAAAAAAATTCATTAAAAACATTGTTTTTAAGGAAGCATTTATGTAAAGATTGTAGACGCGATTTTTGTTTGTATCTTATTTCCAGAATTAACATATTAATTAATTGTAATCAAGAGTTTCCTGGAAAATTTAAAGTTTGACTTAAGATTGAAATGAAATATAAACGAAATTTTTAAAAACGACATTAGACTAAGGTATCCGGGAGGGGAGCCTGACCCATTGGCATATAACTCTCACAGGAAGGTGAACCTATGGAATGATACCGAACATCGAAGATTGGACGAATAGATTACACAGCCAGCCCGAGTTTCTCATCCTCCAGGACGGGGATGTTTTAGACAATATCTGCACAGATTCAAGTACAAGAAAGACATTATGACCGCCTGGTAAGAGATGTATAAAAAATGTGGAAGACACCTTAAGCGAATGCAGTAGACTCTAGTGTGCTCGTGGAACAAATCAACAGGACAGTAGATGTGACCGACATATCAGTGCTAATGTTAAGCTCAATCAACGGACGGAAATTCATCACCGCATAGTACATTATGTAGAAGACGGAGTATGTCCACCCTGACAGCGGAAAAAATGTCGAGAGACGATTCCTGAGGAAACAAAACAGGAATGTGCTTGTGGGTGAATTACAAGTGAATTCGGCCCACCTCTAAATTCAGAAGATTGCCATCTCCAGGTCGCTAACCAAAAAAGAAAAGGTATCAAGTCAAAATGCCCCGGGATTGTTAAGCGATTTCCCAACGTTGATCGTTCGTGAACTTCGCCTTTATAAAAATGTAAACCTTGACTGAAATATTCACATTGACGGAAAAAGTTTAAGGGCATTCGTAATAAAATACAAAATTGTTATGTCCCTTTAGAAAAACCCTTTATATGACCTCTTACACCCCCGCAAGGTTATACGATACAATCTTTTTCTATTTAGTCTTATGATATTCAACGTTATAATCCCACCCCCTTTACTATTCACTCTTATACTGCTCACCCTTATGCCGTTAACTCTATTGTTCGCCTTGATGCTATTTACTCGTGTGACATTAACAAGTATATCATTTATTTCGTATCATTCATTTTTATACTATTCGGTCTATTCGAACACCGAACCCCTGGCCACCGCCGCCCCCACTGTTCACCGCCGTGGATTAGTTTGGACCCTTGAAGAGTGGAATGAGAGATTCACTAAATTAAGTAAAAATAACTTTTACTATCCTCGGCATCCGTACAAACGCTAATGTTTCCTGGGCATCCAATTTCTTCCTAAAGAATTACGCAATCAGCATCATTAATGTGAACATTAACGATCTCTAGCCAGAATTCCAACTCAGTTTGTTTTTACATCCCCTCTCCCTATGAATGGCTATTCCTTCACTCGGCGGGTCACGATCGTAAGCTGGTTAAATTTTAAGTTTTCAAAAACGACACCAACATTAACACTTCCCTCATTCATAAAAATAGGCCCACTCGTAAACGTCCCCACCCCCCTCGCCCTAATTCAACAACACCCCGACGCGAAACTTCTCATCTACATAGCCTTTTACCACGCCGCAGCCGATCCTCCAAATCCGCTTTCACCCCCCAAATCTACCAACCGGCTAATGCTTACCCCCAATCCTAACAGCAATCTTCGTACTGTCCGCCGCAAAACCACTCTACCCTCATCACGACCTAATCAAGACAACTCGCTTACGGCTAATAAATGGAAAACCGATCGCTCGTAAAAAGAGGTTTTCCTTCAAACCTCCTCCTAATAGTCTTTTTTAACCCTAACCTCACCCTTCTCAACGCCCCAAATTGGATAGGCAGCTAGACCTTTTGGATAGGCAGCTAGACCTCATTTTTAGAACAGACCCCCTAACAAAATATCAGTCTAACCCAACCCCTTCGTTCTTACTACTATAGATTACCACCACCCCCTCTTCTCGTGACCTTCTTTCGAGTCCAGTCACCATCGTCTGCCTCGCCTTCCAATAACTACGCCTACGATTTCCATAAAGCTAACTTTTACCTAATCAACGACTACCTAGGCCGCCTTTCGTTCAACTACGATCACCTATCCGTCGAAGAGGCTATCACCCACTTATATACCGAAATCTTTTACTCTATTCCGCTGTTTGTTCCCTACTCTAGACAACGAACATCAACCTCTTCCCCTCCATGGTACAATCACTGGCTCCCTTCCCTGCGTAAGAAAAATAACAAAAGGTTCATTATATCCAACCCCGTCCTTGCTGTCTTTGGCGTCCCGCAAGAAAGCCAACCGGGCCCGCTCCTATTTATAGTTGCCACTAATGACATTGATAAAGTCATTAAAAATTCCAGCTTGTCCCTATACGCTGATGACACAAAGTCACCTCTTGATTCTGCACTACTGGAATCAGATCTAGACAACTTCTCGACTTGGTGTGACAAAAATTGCACTGTACTTAGCATCGCCAAATGTCAATCTATAACCTTTTCTCATAAGCGTATTCAATCATCCTAGCGTCTCTATTCTCTTCATAATCAACCCCTAATCATTGACCAATTTGTTCGAGGCGGAAGGATCCTTTGCGACAGGGAGCTTAACTTCCTCTCTCACATTTAAGAGACGATCCGGAAAACCAACTGTTCTCTCGGGTTCGTGAAACGAAGCTCTAAGGAATTCCCCGACCTCTACGCAACTCAACCCCTTTACCTTACCTTCGTCCGTCCACTGCTCTAATATACTAGCCACGTATAGTCTCCTTCTCACATGATCCATATCTGTAGAATCGAAAGTATTCAACGTCGCTTCCTACGGTTCGCTCTCCGAGGGCTAGGATGGGAAAACCCCGTAATCCTCCCCCCGTATATTAGCCGCCTCAAATTAATCAACCTCCGAACCCTTGAGGAGCTCAGGGTCCTGGCTGACATCATCATCATCATCATCATCATCATCATCGGCACTACAACCGGGAACCGGTCTTGGCCTTATTTAGCAAGTCCTGAGGCTTGTTAAATTTTCCATAATGATTTATTTTGTCTGGGCAAGGTCATTAGTCTTGCGCCAGGGGCTCCCCGACGGGGAATCGAACCCCGGTCTCCCGGGTGACAGGCGGGTGTACTAACCACTATACTATCGAGGAGCCCTGGCTGACATAGTGTTCATTAATCGTATCCTCTCCGACTCGGACGACTGCGCCTATCTTCTTAACTTAATTCCTCTGAACACAAACCCTCGAAATACGCGTAATCCTCGCCTTCTCTACATTCCCCCTCACCGGACCTCTTATGGTCTCAACGAACCTCTTTCGCGGATGCTGAGAAATGTCAACAACAATTCTACCTTGTCCGGCTTCGACCTATCTACCCATATTCTCAAGCACAGCCTCCTAAACCATTCTCACCACCAATCTTAAGCGGCGCTTCTACACTTTACAATAACCTGATGGCCCTATTTACCTTAGGTTAAGCTTAGTTAAGTTAGTTCTTACTTGTATAGTTATATATACTTTAGCTTATAAGAAGTTATATTGCGTGAATTAAATCAATAAATGGGGCGCTAGCCCCACTAAACTCTTCACACTGATAATATTCACCACCTTTATCCCGTTCACTTTCATATTGTTCACCTTTATGCTACTTACTTGTGTACCATTCCCTTTTTACCATTCATTCTTATACGATTCACTCGTATCATGTCCTCCTTATTCTATTCATCCCTATACATTTCACCCTTTTACTAAACATTGTTATGACATTTACCTGTTATGGAGAAAACATGCAAAGTCGATTATTTGTTTGCACACCGAACAGATTTTTTTCTCTCGGTTAGTGATGCGCGCCGGAGGACTGCCAAGAGACGACTGATTCCAAAGTGCCACTAATATTATATTTATACTGTTTAAGACCTTATATGTTAAAAAACAACTGCCATAATGGTTTAGTGTTATTCCCCCTGGTATTATACCATTAACCCGAATACTACGAACCCTCATACTGCAAACACTTTTATTGCAAACTGCAAACTCTCATAGTGCAAAATCTTATACTGCAGGCTCTTATTCCGTAAACTCGTATACTGCAAACGTTTATACTCTTAAACTCTAATATTGCAAACTCGTACACCGCAAACTCTTATACTAACTCTTATTAATCTCATATACTTCAATCTTATATACTACAGCTCGTGTACCACAAACTCTTATACTGCACATCGTATGTGTACTGTATGATATATATACTCGTATAAGTTTTTACACGAACGCGCACACAAAGTGGGATTTTGAAGTACCACCGCGATTTTCTTACCCGAGTAATACGTATACGTTTACCACATTGTATTCATTGTTATGATATTTCTGTACTACTATTTACGTTCCACGGTGGCTCTGTTACACTTCTTCAATGTTATATTAGCTCGCAGAGGCTTTGATTCTCTAGTAATTAATAAGAGCCCCAGGGCGAAGAAACTTTTATTGTGTAGGTATTACATGTATGTATAGATGATTGACAAGTTGAGTGAAACTGTTTAAATCAGCAAAAGAATTGGACATACTGACCCTCAAATGTTGTGTGTATAAAGTGGCGAAACCATTGAGCATTTTGTGTACGTATATAGGGTCAAAATTCGATCAATCGAGGTTGTGGTACCGGCGGCCACAAAGGGTATTATGGCTTTTTAGTAGCTGACCCCTGGATCCTCGCCAAAATCCAGATCTCATCCTCCCCATAACAAATATTGCGCCACTCTCGCACTTTAAACCCACATATCATAAGAAATCATCCAAGAGCATTGATGTTTGAGGGACGCGAGAGAGATGCAAAAAAAAACAACAAATGCTAAGAAAGCAGATAGAAGAGTTTATCGCATTTGGGAGTAAACTCTTAAGCCCTTGCACTAATCGCATGTACTCGATCTATGTCGAGATCCGTTTGTTTTAGTAATGACACTGTATTGTATATCTTGTGTTTATTTAAGATATCCACGATGTACTGCGATATCATTTATTGTAAATAACATCGGGGCGTCCCACCTCTCCATTGGCAGAAGGATGGGTACTGGAACGCACAAAACATTAGGGTGTCAAACTGAAAAACATCAGATCGAGAACGAAACTCATGAAATAGCTGACTTCTGGAGGTCGAGGCCGGATTTCGGCTCTAGAACCGATTAAATATCTAGTCAAGTATGCTCAAGACCTCCTTTGACAAGCTCACTACAATTTTGGAGCATCATGCATCCCTGCTGCATGCCGCATAAAAGCAAATTGTCTCCTTAGAATATCAACACCTTAAATTTAAGCATGCGATAAACTGGGACATCGCAACCACACACCTAAGTGAAACATTTAACATTCTTTCGAATGATGCTCAAGCGATAAAGCCGGATTTGAATCCGACCTAAAAGAAGCCAATTTATGTGAATAGTACTGTCAGTTCACCCTGAAACCCTGCTCTACTACTACATCAATGATAATCTAGTTTTTAAATACCCGAGACAAATACCTCAAGACTATCCTCAAGGGATATGATGCAGAGTTTAACTAAAAAAATCTAAACAACTTCCGATAAGAAGTTGCATAGCTTATACTTAATCTACTCCTCATATTTCCACTCATAATGCTACCAATTAATGACGAGTCATATCACAGAATCACCACAAGACGCACTGTGATACCAGTAGCAAGAGACACATGAAGAACGAATTAAACAAACTTTTTCCATTTGACTTACACACAAGGATGCCACCAAAGACTAAAGACCCCATAACCTCATCTTCGGGTACACAACGGCCGCCGGGGATAACTTTACAAGAGGAAAGACAAAAAAACAAAGGAAAAAAATAAAAGTAAACGAAGACAGAATTGAAATAAAAATGACAAAGAAAAAGGACGTACGGGCACGAAAAATAGCGGAAATTTACTTTTTTATGATTCAACTACAAAAAGGATTCCGTTTGTCTCACATTAATCCCTGATATTATCCAGCCGTAGGGGGTTTCCTTTATTGTTTGCCACTTCCCCCCTCCCTCCAACATACGCATAACGCGTCTTTCTATGGATACGAGCATTAGGCAAACACCTTGCATAACAAGTTAAATTTTAGGACGTTATCTCGGTAGAAGGAAGAGGCATATCGCACCTTCAAGATAGACGGATAAATCATAATCAAATTGTGTGGTATGCGGCATTTTTGACCCCCCCCCCCCCGCAGTAAAGTGATTACACCAAATGGCGACTAAAAAGTTGGCAGAAAAACTATATATTCAATATTTTGCCCGCAATTTAATGGCTACATATTCTTTGTCAACATCCTATTAAGTTAAAACAGTGACATTGCTTTCAAGATATAAAAAAATACCATAAACGATTCCGCCACCGTCAACTTTTCCCGAGGACCTTCATTCTCCGCATGCCGCTCAGGTGCCCAAAAGGCGTTAAAAATAATGAAACAACAACATCAAACACAGGAGTAAAAAAAAACACCCGCACAAATTTCTTGCCTATTACAGTGGATCCCTACCGAGAAATGGAGCTCCGCCACCTTGTAAAGGGTCCTTTTACAGACACCAGCTAGAAGTGACGACACGGTTTTTTGTTTTCTGCGAGTTTCTTAATTTTGTTGTTTTGTTTTTTCTCCTTGGCATTTCTATGGGCGCACATATTGTGACGAAACGAGCGCGAAGCACACGAGTCCTTGACGTCTTTAACATATAACCCGAACATTGTCGATAAAATTTGATTACAGGCGCCAAAAACGAGGCGTTAATCAGATTTTTGTAGCACCGAAATGCGGTTGGATGTATTGAAGTACTCTTTTTCGTAGTCATCTCATGTGGGTGGAGACGGTTACACAGACTCCTGCAAAATTACAGGTTAAGCCTTTAAAACTTGACTTAAGGTCTTTTATACAAACCACGAAAGTCGGGTGCAGAATATGGATCTAGAAAGGTCGCACAAATCGAAGTTTCTTCTAAACAAACAGGATACCTGAGGCATCCATGTGGTTAGTTTCCTGATATTTAAATGGGCGATTGAAGAGACTTTTACCTTTAGCAAAACAGGTATAAATAGAACAGTTGAAGAGAGAAGTAAGCAGCTGTTAATGAGCGTGAGACATTTGTGAGTTTTGAAAATGACTATGTCGTAAATTGTGGTGGTTTTTAAAAATTATTTTCGAAAATTCAAAGACTTCTGCCAACCGTAAAAGCGGCATATTTTACTGTCAAATATGTCTAGCCATAGCTAATTCCTCAAATGCTTACGATTAACTGCT
This sequence comes from Microdon myrmicae, assembly GCA_963931805.1. Classification (NCBI taxonomy): domain Eukaryota; kingdom Metazoa; phylum Arthropoda; class Insecta; order Diptera; family Syrphidae; genus Microdon; species Microdon myrmicae. The sequence goes on along the minus strand of OZ007500.1, from coordinate 1,927,249 downwards.
AAGATTAAAGAATGGGAATCGTATTACGCTGGCTGACCATTAAGCCTTTCGACCTTCTGCTTCCGTTTTACTTTTTTTATTAATATAATGCGTCCACCTCAACTCATAGTATCAAAAAATGCAGGGCGGACATGAACTTGCGGAAGGGATAAATAAGTTAGGTTAGAAAAGTACAAAAAAGGATAGAAAGAAAGGAGTGAATGTCACAACAGTTTAGTCCTGTATATCTACTAGTCGTTTTCATAGGTTCAACATAAAATCCCGTCACAACGACGATCAAGAGTCGACCACAAACCGTAGAATAAGTTGATCGAATTTCCAAAGCTAAAAGCCGATGTAAACCGTCATCGAAGACGGTCATTGTTAATTGGACAAAAAATGCAAGTGTCATATTTGCAAATTACATTCGTGTTTCAATAAAGAAAACAAAGAGTAGTAGGTTGATGAGTTAAGTGTCATGTGTTAGCCAATTGTAGTGTAGTGTCGTTCGTAGTAGGTTGATGAGTTGAGTGTCATGTGTTAGCCAATTGTAGTGTAGTGTCGTAAAATAAAAAAGGGTGGATGTTACAACGTTCTCTATATCTACTAGTCATTGCCTTTTTGACATGTTCGCCATTAAATACAATCACAACATTGGTTGAGAGTGGATCACGAACCGTCGAACAAGACGATCGTGTTTCCAAAACTAAAATCCGATATAAATAGTCATCGCAGACGGCCATGGTTAATTCAATTAAAAATTAAAGTATCGTATTTATAAAGTACGCTTGTGTTTTAATAAGGAAAACAAAGAGCAGTGGGTTGATGTTACGTGTTATGTGGTAGGAAATTTTCCATCGTAGTGCAGTGTCCTCAAATAAGAAAGAAGTGAATGTCGTACCGAATTGGTTCTTCGTATTTACTAGTCATAGGCTTTGTTACAGGATATTTTCCACAATATAAGATAAATTAATAGAATATGAGTACTCACACTTTCTACGCTGGATTCTACCAAGACTCTACTAAACAATTTATATTGAACACAGTTTTAAAGTTTAAGTTTAAATATTCTGTTTCAGCTTCTCGATCGAAGTATTTATATTGAACACAGTTGTAATGTTTAAGTTTAAATATTCTGTTTCGGTTTCTCGATTCGAGTATTTATATTGAACAGAGTTTTAATGTTTAAGTTTAAATAATCTGTTTCGGTTTCTCGATTTTAGTATTTACCAGGTGTACCGGTATGAAATGAGGGTTTTTTTTTTTTTTTTTTTTTTAAGTAAAACAGTTCGAAGTATTGGCCATTGCTTTCTACATATTTTGACCACCTTTCTGGCAATTTGTGGATACCACGCCAATAAAACCAGTCGTCTTTTGAGGCAAACCATTCGGAGACACAATTTTCGACTTCTTCGTAGGAATTGAAATGCTGCTCAGCCAATGCGTGTCCCATCGATGAAAACAAATGGTAGTCGGGAGGAGGCAAGTCTGGTGAATACGGCGGGTGGGGTAACACTTCCCAGCCTGGAGTTTTTATTGTTTCTTTGACGGGTTTTGCTGTATGACTCGAAGGATTATCATGCAACAAAATTACCTTTCCGTGCCTTGTGGCCCATTCTGCTCGTTTTTCGATCAATACATGGTTCAAATTGATCATTTGTTGTCGGTAGCGTTGCCCATCAACAGTTTCGTCAGGTTTTAGAAGTTCATGATACACCACCCCCTTCCGGTCCAACCAAACACAGAGCATTGTCTTTTTTCCGAACCGATCAGGCCTTGCAGTCGATGTTGACGCTTCTCCTGGATGTACCCATGATTTTTTGCGTTTACTATACACTAATACACAGGAAATGACTGGGGAAGAACACTCGAACACTGATTTTATAGTTTGTATAGCACAACAAACATGAAAATCGAATCAACACTATATTAATTCACCGTCCACATATTAATCTCGTCTTTTAATTAATCCGCGTTGGTGAACTGAAGTACCTTTTTAAGTTTACTGTGGGCAAACGGTTTCTTTCGATAATCGGCGCGGCGCGGACTGACGTCTTCCTCGAGGTTCTCAAAACTGTTTGCTGCTCGATACAGACTATTTCTATCTCAATCAAAAAAACCTGATACAGATCGTATCTATATCTGCACAGAGAAATTTCCTATTCGGTCTGCTAACAAAATTTTCGAATCTCTGTTAGCAGCATGTTATTAAGTCCCAGGGGTAATTTTAGATTCCTGAAAGGGAGAAAGTCAATCGGCGCATACATCCTTATCACCATCCGTGGTGGTGATCGAACTCATCTCCCAGGTCTTGTGTTTGCACGGCACATCTGGCACGCAGGACGGAGATGATTGTTAGGACGTACAGTCCGTGGGTTTTGTTTGCCTTTTGTAAACACACACCAAAATCCATTAGATCTTTCTAATGGTGTGAAATTGAAAAGGGACCGTGGGATCGGAATAGTTCCTTTTGTAGGTTTTAACCTCATAAATTTACCGAATTATCTTGTTGAGATAATTACGGTTGCCTACAATTTGGCAGCGGATAGGCGATATGCTTTATTGCATAAGGTTGCCGTTTCTTTTGTTTGCCGATGGATTTGATGGTCTTTGTGGCAGACCACCCGCACGTGCATCCGTTGGTCGGCTAATTTGCTGGTGCTAGCAATTCTTTGCATTGATACTCGGAATTACCGATTATGCAGAGCTGGAATGCGATGTATTTCAATCTTTGGGAATTGCTCTTGGGAACCGGATGAATGTATGGTTTTACCTTTGTTTCAGGTATGCTACAATCGACTTGTTGAGCTTGATATTGAAAGCTTTGGGACGTTCAGTTCCTTGCTTTTTCGTGTCGGGTTCAACGTTGGCCAAATGTTTCAGGGTAGGTATGTTCCTTGAAGGGTAGGAATTGTGCGTTCGTAGAACGCTACATAGTACTTACTGGGTTTGTATTCGATTTGTTAATCAAACTCCTATAGTTTATGATGAAATCTGGTTAGACGTGAGGTTGGTTTCACGTTAAGCACTCCCTTCAGTGGATTATGGTTCGTGTACACCGTAAAGCGACAACCTTGTAAATACCAGCGGAAATTTTCAGCCGCCCACACAATGGCTAATAACTCCTTCTCGATAGTGGAGTAATTCTTTTCCGCCCTATTCAAGGTTCAACTGGCGTAGGCGATAGACTGGCCTTTGTCTATATCGCCTTGTGACAGCACAGCTCGCAGTGCTTCGTTGCTCGCATCCGTGGTCAGGCTGAAGGGTTTGGTAAAGTCTAGATAGACCAACAGTGGCAGCGAAACCAACATTCCCTTGATTGTCTCAGATGGCTGCTGGCATTTGTCTGACCACGTGAACTTCACGTCCTTCCTTAACAAGTTCGTTCAGGGGCGTAATCTCCTGGAAAAATCTGGTACATATTTCCGGTAGTAGTTCGCCAAACCTAGAAATGACTGGACGTGACGAACCGTGTTGGGAGCGGGGAAATCCCGGACACTAGCAGTCGTGTCGAGATTTGGCAAAGCCCCTTTTCCGAACAAACATGTCCCAGATAGACGACTTCCTTTTGCAGGAATCTACTCTTTTCTGGTTGCGGTTTTAGGGTGTGGTATCTCAGTTGTTCAAATACTTTCCGGAACTTTATGGAACTTCATTATGGTTGGCTAAATACACAAAGCATTCGATACTTTTCAATCCAGATAGGACATTTTTCATGAGTCTCTGAAACGTAGCCGGTGCTCACTTTAAACCGAATGGCATACGTCAGAACTCATAATGCCCATAGCTTGTGCTGAAGGCTGTCGTATACCGATTCGTTGGATCTACCAAGACTTGATGATAGCCGCTGAGTAAGTCGAGCTTGCAGAAGTAGCGTGGGTGACCGAGAGCTGGTCAAGTATGTTCTCAAGGTACGCATCGTTGGTGGTATTTTCGTTCAGTTCCCTGAAATCGACCACAACTTTCCACCGGGGCCCGCCTTCTTTGGAACAACAAATAAAGGTGAGTTCCACGGTTGAATGGCTTGAATGATGTCATTCTCCAGCATTTCCTGAATCTGATTGTTAACATCTGCTTCTTGCACTCGGACAGACGGTACATTCTTTGGTTAATAGGCGCTTGGTATTTCATGCGATATCGCACTAGTACACGTCAGGTAGTCCGCTTTCATATGGAAAATGTCGTTGAACTCCTGGCATAGTTCCATTATCGATTGGCACACTTGAGGACTTGGGTTTTCCTAAGTGGAGTTCCTCGTATAGTTATGCCAACTTTGAATCTTGTGTTGATTCAATAGACGACTGACCATCCAAGAACAGATGTCTAATATACTGGAGGTGTTGTTCCTCCGAAGGTTTGTCCTCGGACGTGGGCTTACTCGATTCGTCATCAGAGTGAAGTCCCGTCGACGTGTATACTCGCATCTACAATGGAATGATTAAATAATCCCTGATTGGGTGCAATTCCGCCTTAACCCGGTCGATTGTCTGGGTGTAATTCAGAATATTAAGGGCCGATAGTGTGGTAGTTTTTTCCCTTTTCGAAATACAATTCAAGAGTAATATCCCCGCTTGTACTTCTTTAGGCACCAGAATTACCTCCACCCGGAATTTTATGGGTAGCCCAATTATCGTTCAAACGCCGCGATACTACTACTGGTTTGCTCAGAACGATTTCGACCTCCGAAGAGTAGTTGTGGGAGTTCTACCCACGCTTTCCCTTCATTCAGCTCTTCGCTGTTGGGGTCCGGCATTGTTTCGCAGCCCTCCCCTGTGTGGGTAGGGTCTCCGGGTGAATACCGACCGCGGTCTGGACCTTCCCAGGTCCCCTTGGTACGGTTCCCCGTTCGGCTGCCTTATACTCACCCCTTGCCGTGTTTCCGAACATAAAGCCAGATTTGACTGTTATCGAAGTCGTCATTTTTATAAATGTTCATGTTTTACTGAAGAAAGCAAAGAGTATTAGGCTGATGCTGTGTGTTATGTGTTAGGAAATTTTCCATCGTAGTGTCGTCAAAAAGAGAAATTATATAAAGAATTTAACAAAAAGAAATCAGTGTGTTTAAATTTATGTCGAATTATATTGCTGTCAAGGTGCTGTGACATCTCAGAATAAATATTAACAATAAAGGGTTTAGTTAACCAAAAAGTGTGCGTGTTTAACTACGTGTTCAGTTCCATACCTTCTTCAAACTATTTCTGATAACTTCAACCATCATAACGTCAGAATCATTGCGTTTTTTCTTCATCGACCGACACTGAAATGACTATGGAACCGTTTTTTTCGTATATAAATGCAACGATTCTACGAAAATAGTTGACTTCAATAACTCAGAAACTCATTAAAATCATCTGGCCTATCTCACAGAACGAAGTCTAACCCGATCCTCTAGATTAAAACTGAGTGACTAGTAATATGGACATTATTGTAATAGATTAAAGCTTGCGTCAAGCTGAATAAGTAAATTAACTAAGTAAACCAAACCAAACTTGGTCACATGGTAGCTCGAATACTTGATACGAGTATTTAAGTTAGTGAAGCAAATTATACGATAACCTGTGAATTTTAAGCCATAGCTGACTATTTACTTTTTTTAACACATTTTCTCAATTTTATTTACAGTGTTTTTAGGTTGTTGGCCAGAGTGCAAAATTCTGTTACTACTAGTACCATTACTACTACTTCTCAAGTCCTGGGATTTTTGAATGAAAACAAGCGTTTTTTGGGCAAAGTTATATTTATTCTTCAACATAGTTGCCTTTGTAACTCCCCCACCGTCTTTGTCCCAACGAAAACATAAACAAAGCTACATATAAAACATTTAAACAATTTAAAAATTAAACACATACATTGCAAACAAATTGAGCCCAAATACAATTATATTACAACAATATTAATTTACACTTTACAATTAAACATTTATTCATAAAATAATCATCATCGTCATCATCATCATCGTCACTACAACCGGGAACCGGTCTTGGCCTTATTTAGCAAGTCCTGAGGCTTGTTAAATTTTCCATAATGATTTGTATTTTCCGGGCAAGGTCATTAGTCTTGCACCAGCTTTCATAAATACAATATACAATTACACATAATTAAACACACAATACAAAAAACCTTAAATTACATTTAAATTTTAACTACATAAAACTTAAATTGAAAACAAAAATAAATATAGCTGGTACATAAACCCAGTTTTTCCCCGGCGATGACATCTTCGAATAATTTCGAAGTTGATCGTAGTCGAGTTTCTTCGTCGTGACAACGGAACAGCTGAACAAAGAGATAACGGATAAAACTAAGAACCTTGTTCTTTATATTGAGTTAGAGTTTCTCAACGGGAGTTGTGGTGACGGATTTTTTTTGTTGAAAAGGAGAAGGAAAGAGGAAAAAAAAGTTGGAGAGAGAGTCAAGTCAAAAATACCATAAGTTGTTAACGAATTAATCTAGTAGCACCTTCAGTTGTTTAAAAATTAAGTTGATAATAAGTAAAGTGTAGCCGTTTATCGAATCTGTTTGTTTTTCCTCGTTTTAAAACCGAGCGGAAGACAAACCAAGCGCCAAAAAGGGGAAGGCAAATGACGGAATCCTTTTTCTCTGGTGCGCAAAACCAAAGGAAAGACGCCAGCAGGTGGGCAGAGACATATAAAAATTGGCAAGTACTCACTGGAAGCTCGTTTGAACACTGCCGATATTCGTACCCCACTTATGGAGAATCAGATGAGGAAAACTGTGAGTACCCCATTTTGCTTTACTTTATATGTGGTTGTGCAATTTTAAACACATCACCTTCGAGGGCGATATACTTGGTATAGCGATTTTCCAACATTTCGATGCCATTTCCGTAGTACGAAACGTCCAAGCCGTCGATACGCCTCGGTTTCCACGATGACTTCGTCATTCGATCTGAATCTCTTTCCCTAGAGCCACCGCTTGAGGTTTGGGACCAGATAATAGTCGCTGGAGCCGAGCCTGGAGAATAATTGGTCCAATTTGGCCATCTCTTTCAAAGACGTGTGTGACAGTGCGTTATCGTGATAGTAAAGAATGTTTTTCTTCGCGTTATGGGACCGTTTTTTCTTTATTTCGTCATTCAGTTTGTCCCACGACGCTGCATAATACTCTTCTGTGACTGTTCTTCCCTTCTGCAGGTAATCGATGAAGATTATACCATGCCCATCTCAAAAAACGGAGGCCATAAACTTCCCGTCCGAGCATTGGTCTTTTGGCCGATTTGGTTGGCTTTCCTGGCTTTCCAGATACTCTAAAGACTGCCTCTTGGACTCAGGCGTACGGCAATGGGCCCACGTTTCATCCACCGTCACAAAACGTCGAAAAAAATACCCTCGATTACCAAGAAGAAACAACAACGCCAAACTGGACATTGAATCATCAACGAGCTGCTATTTTTGGTCGCCGATCAGCACCCATCGCGCCGATAGCTTTCTCATCTCCTAAAGATGGTGCAAAATGTTTTCCACCGCATTTGCTTTACGATTTCCGCATTCGTAGCCTCTTTTGGCCTTCCAGACCGAGGTGCGTCTTCGGTGCTTGTACAACACATTTTAAATTCACTAAACCAGAAGTTTTTCCCATTAAAAACTGATGTTTGATCAAGAAGCGATATTCCTTATTCCATTTTTTTTTACGAAGGCGAATGTAGCGTCACTCAAACGACTGTAGCTTGTCAACTGATAGACGAAATGTCAAGAAACTTGATACATAAACTAATGGTACATGAGCCTCTCAAAATGAGTCATGTTGATTTTCTAGTGGCGCCACCTATAGAAAAATCCCGGGACTTTTCACCCCATGTAGTACGAGGACAGTTTGATAAGTCAATGACTTTTTATATTTCCTGTGCAGTAACTTTGAATGCAACACATAAAAAGACTACTGTCAAAGTTTGAGCAAGCTGTGTCATTTAATTTGTTTGACAGCCATTGGAAGCAGACAACCTCGTGAATTTTAACTGAAATGGAAAAAAGTGAATTTCGCGTGCTGATTAACCATAATCAAGCAAAATCCATAAATTCGCCTACGAACCGCTACCCCATCCAGCATATTCTCCAGATTAAGCCCCCTGCAATTATTTCATGTTTCTAAACATGAAGAAATGACTAGGCGGTAAGAGATTTGGGTCGAATGAAGAGGTCATCACAGAACCGAACGCCTATTTTGAGGGCCTTGAGGAAACCTATTATTTGGAAGGAATAAAAAAATTGGGTAAACGCTGGACTAAATGTATCGAGCTAAAAGGAGACACGTTGAGAAATAAATTGCTTATTTGCCGAAAGAAATATATTTTATTCAATAAGTCACTGGCTTATCAAACGGCCCCCGTATTTATTGGTTTGTAGGGATCAGAAAGTTCATGATAGGATACAGTGACGTAGTCTGGTCTGTCCAGTCATGAACATTTTTTTCAAATCTCTATTAGAATATACATTTTTGATGAGTGAGGAACCTTTTCGCCCATTTTATCCACTTTTATTTATGTTAAATAATATAAAGCAGGTTCACATCAAAATCCATCTACCATCGAGTACAGTTTTTATAATCCCCGTGTTTTATCTTCAAATCCGCCCTATTGTGCGTCTTATATTTAAGGACAAACGGAAGAAGAAGATGTTTTTCCTTTCATACAGACTACGTTACTTTTTTACAGGAATATGACCCCAACCCCCTCCCACGCTCACGGTCGGCAGACACACACCCATTGTGTCCTGAAGGTTCAGCCAACAAAAATAATTAACGCCGCACGTTTTCACCCCATGAGTGTAAGTAATATCCCATTCTCCGGATGCCATGCTTTTGCATTCACGAAAATGTGTCATGCTCAGCCCGTGACGATAAAAATCAAAAAAAAAATTTATAAAAGAAACCAAAGAACACCTTCGAGTAAAAGGGCTCCCATTTCGCCGCCAGCAGGCTCCCTCTCAAACCGCGGTCGTTCCTTTACAGTGGGAGCGACTTTTACTACCCACACCGGGCATTAAGAGGATTTTCTGGCAACAATTCACTTCTGTGAAGATATCCTTATAATGAATAAGGACTCCTTGAAAAAGAATCACACAAGCCTTAGGTGACTAGGACGGCAGCAACGTCCTCAGCCAGCAAGCCCCAACAATGTGGCATGGTAGTGTATTAAAATATCCCCGACTGGGGGTTAATTATCCTTGGAACTGATTGCATATGTGTATCTTTGGGCCTTGGAACTTAAACAAGGGAAATATCGCGGAAGACTACCAGAGTATGAGACCGGAAAAAAGCTCACACGAGATTATGCAGTCATTGGACTGAGTCTGGGACATGTAAAAGAAAATATCTCTTTTTAGTCTTGTAACTGAACTCACAACAAATCCTTCTATGCTCCTTATCTTATTCTGTCACTGGGCGCTTTGGGTATGTCATAAAGTCTTTTTGTGTCTTTCCAACTCTCATTTTTTCGTGATCAAAATACCTATACCGGTGAAGTTCTTTTTTCCTTGTTTTACCATTTAATAGCTGAGGACATATAACGGAGAGAAAAAGGGTACAAAAACAACCGTCCAATCCAGGACTGAGCACTCACTACAATCGAGAACGTCGTACGACTGGGCTCGCCTTGCTTAAGCGAAAAAGCCCAAGGAAAAAATATTATGTATTTAGGGTTTTTTTTCGTTTTGTTCGTCCTGTTACTAATAGCAAACTGTCTGAGTGTTTGTACAAGAAAAAGAAACCACCAGGACGGGACGTCACTGGCGACACGTTAAAGTAGCACAAAAGTGCACGGTAGGGTTATACAAAGAACGAGCACATAGAAATGAAAAGGAGCCCAAGGATATCCAAGGAAAAAACGGCAACAAACAAAAGAAGGAAAATGTACAAAAAAAAGAACAAGAAAAACGGAAAACAAGAAAAAAAAACGGGGAAAGTAATGAACAAGAAGAAGGAGAAGGAAAAAAATCGCCGACGGTTGGCTATACTCGAGGAGAATCCTTACGGTTGGTTAGCAGGACTACGCTACACCGGTGGTGGTTGGCTGTTGGTTGGCACCGCACACCATCAAAAGCGGTGGCTGTATTATAATCATGATTCGGTACTGGCCGCCGGATTGGTATTGTAATCGCAAAAGAAGGAAGTCGAATCGGCCAACATCATGCCTGAGCATGAGAAGAGAAGGACACCCAGGATTATGAAGGATGTTTGCGTGAATAAATGAGCGGGTGAATGACGGCAAGACAACATTTCGAAGAGAATCGTGTAAGAACTCCAATAATTTATTTTTGCAAAGTGCTACTGCCCCCCTATATCCCTGCACGAGAAAGGATTCGTTAAAGATTGAAATAAACGATATAAAGAATACTAATGAAGTAAACGATTCAAACATTCGGCCAGCTTCGATGCTAGGAACAGAATATCGAAGTTGTCAGCACTTTCCACGACGAGCCACAGTGGCATACGATAATGTGCACTCAGATGTGTTATTTGTTTAACATCCGAAAACGTGTACTAGATAGATTGGGGTTGAATGACCCACACTTTAACGGAGATGAACGTGATAATTAGATTTTATCATCTTCACACGTGAAAATTGAGTAATTGTGTCGGCGAGACAAAGTAAACATATCCTTGACGTTCAAATATTTGCACAGTTTATTTTGAAAGTGGTGAAGGTCCACTAACTTTACAATCGAGATATTTAAATTTTGTGTTCAAAGTTCTGTTCACATTTACTTTTAGTACAGTTTTTGTATTGTATTATTATAATTTATTGGCCTGTAGAAACCCGGAAGTTCATGACCTCACTGACTCGACTTCGCCATCGCTCCCTGTCCTGTGCGCTCTCCTTCCACGCTCGACCATCCAATCCGACCACCCCAAGCTCAAACCTAACATTGTACTCCCATCTCAGTCGCGGCCGTCCTACCGGTCTCTTTCCCGTTGGTCTTCCGTCAAGAATTCTTCGCACGGTGCTATCGCTGCCCATTCGCGCTACATGTCAGGCACATCTTAATCTTCGCGACTTGATTACTCTCACCATTGTAGGTTTGCGGTATAGCTCTTCCAGTTCGTGGTTGTGGAGTTTCCTCCATTGTCCTGCCTCCTCGTCATATTTACCCTTAAAACTTTATTCTCGAATACGTGGAATTCGCTTTCTTCTCGTTTTGTGAGAGCCCATGTTTCGCATCCATATAGAACAATCGGCATGATTATGGTTCTATCGACACGGATATTTATGTTACGTGATAGCAGTTTGGATTTCAGCAGTTTACTGACTGCGTGCCAACTAGCGTTACCGGAGTGTAGTCTTTTATTAATTTCCTCTGACATTTCATTACTGGCCGTCAGTATCGTTCCCAGAGATTTATTGTATAACAATATTAATTACAAATTGTTTAAAACAAACAGTCCATTTATTTGTTGCTGGGTGGAACTGTTTGTACTTTACTTGCTAATACGCTCCCCAACATTAGAATAAGACACTATTAATTTTTTTACACAAAACGCGCATAAAACGGAGTTTTGAGTTAAAGCGCAGTGCGGCTTTAACAGTTTTAGTCCTGTAAAATATTTGCAGCATACAGAGCCTGGAATTTATTTTAGAACGTTTTAGTTCTAGGGTAAAAGTCAGGTCATTGCCTTTTTTGTTGCAAACTGTAAGGCTCTGCTATATAGTATAAGGTTGAAGAAAAAAACCGCTGTTCTGCTTCTTGCCTTAAAGGGTTTTATAAATGTGTAATTACTGGGCTAAAGAAAGCGTTTTAACATTAGATTTATGGACTGAGCTAATTTTTGACTCATTAAAAATTTAATTTCACGAATCACATATATATATATATATATATATATATATATACATATATATATATATATATATATATATATATATATATATATATATATATATATATATATATATATATATATATATATATATATCATCATCATCATCATCATCGGCACTACAACCCGGAACCGGTCTTGGCCTTATTTAGCAAGTCCTGAGGCTTGTTAAATTTTCCATAATGATTTGTTTTTTCCAGGCAAGGTCATTAGTCTTGCGCCAGAGGCTCCTCGGCGGGGAATCGAACCCCGGTCTCCCGCGTGACAGGCAGGTATACTAACCAGTATGCTATTGAGGAGCTAAATATATATATAATATACATATATACATATATATATATACATATATATATATATAAATAAATATATATATATATACATATATAAATATAAATATACATATATAAATATAAATATAAATATATATATATATATATATATACATATATTAATATATATATATAATATACATATATACATATATATATATATATATATTTATATATATATATATACATATACACGTATATATATATGTATATATATATATATATATGTATATATATATATATATATATGTATATATATATATATATATATATATATATATATATATTATACGAATATGTGATAATTATACTTTTCTCAGGAGACGCGAACCTGTAGCGCCGGCACTGCGCCCGGAGATGCCATTAAATAACAATTGCAGTTCTTCTTGAACAGTTGCAGGTTGTAATGCTCTGAAAACATTAGCGCGGGGAGAGAATTCCACAACTTTCGATGTGCGATCCGTCGGATTGTCTCGTAGGGCGCATAAACACCGAATTACGCGGAACAATACCACGAATCTCCGAAGAACAGTACCTGTGATAATATCTGTAAAACAGTCAGCTACGCGCCTTCGATGTGATAGCGACTGTAGTCCCGATGTCAGCGCCGTGTCCTCGATCAGGTGGATCGCTCGTCTTCGTATGCTCTCAAGTAGGTCGAGGTAATGTTTAGGAGCACAGCTCACCTACACTCGCTCTTCCGTGGCTTCCTACCTCCCCTATCGCCAGTAATCTTCAACTTCCTGGTTTTCTTCTCCTTTTTTTTCGATTGACTAATTGAATAACGTCTTAACCACTACTCTAGATTTTAAGATAGTCTGTAAGGTTTTTATGTTAAGTTAATTTTAAGCTTGCATTAAGCTAAATAAAAATGGGGGTTCCGCCTTCAATCAATCAATCAACTCAGTTTTCCGGCAGACCTGGCGATGTTCGACACGTGTTTATGCCACGGTACATTCCCACAGATCGTGACGCCCAGCAATTTGCTTTCCTCAAATTCGAGGGCCTGGCCATTCATTATCAGCTGTGAACCGATGATCCACTTTTCTTTGTGAATGATGGATATTGTGTTTTCGTTGGATTGAAATCGACGAGGTTGACCTTTCCACACTGCATGACCTTATCCAGATCCCTATTCAGAGAGTCGATCTGGTTATATCTCAGCTGTGCGACGTTGATGCACTCGAAGAAGAGGAAACAAGGGTACTATCATTCGCAAAACCGAACTCTTTGTTACCCGTTGACTACAGCAAATCATTTATGTGAAGCAAAAACAAAATTGGAGCCAAAATAGAACATTAAGACACCCGGAATTAGCAGGATATAGATCCGAAGACTCGCCGTCTATAACAACCCGTATCGATCGACTCTCGAGGAAGTTCTTCGTCCTGTCGCAAAGCTGCTGGGAAAGTCCATATGAACGAAGTTTGCTCAGCAATGCCCCGTGCCAGATGCGGTCAAAAGCCTTGGAAACATCCAATGGGACTGCCCTTGACTCGCCACGCAGGAACAAAAGGTCTCCCGTGGGCCGCCTGCCTCGGGATCTGTCTTGACGATCATTCAGAAGTCCGTTGCACTCCAAATACTTATTTAACTCGGCATTGATGAACTTATCCAACACCTTAGATAACAAGTAACGCTATCGGCTGGTAATTTTGTGGGAGACAATCTTCCCCGTTCTTTGGGATTTGCTGAACTCGAACTACCTTCCAGCAGGTAGAAAATGTCCTCCGTGCATAAGATAAGCCGAAGAGCCTGCCAGGAACCGGCGATAGTTCTGAAACACAGCTCTTAAAGACTACTGCTGGTATTCCGTCCGGGCCGGTTGCCGACCTACTGTCCAGTCCACGTAGAATGCGTTGAATAGTACGTGACGGAACCTTACATCCTGTATCGAATACTGTACCCGCCCGATCACAGGTGGTCTCAGCGAGGTGAATAATACTTGCATATCATTCGACAGACGCTGGGCATGCGAAGGATGAAAAGAACAAAACAGAGAGCGCAATAACTTCGGGGTTGGTTTAGCTTGTGTGCTTGTATCAATGCAGCCTCTGAAGATGACATACTGCCCTAGTGCGATGGCTGTGGTGATCTCAGTGTGCATTGAACTGTAGAGAGACAGAACTGTCAAGGAGAGGAAAATGTAGCTGGTTTGAAAAGAGATCATTGATCCCCAGCGAATGGAGTGTCTGGGGAAAGTCGAAGTGACGCTAGTTTGGCTAGGGTAATATTACCGTGGGAAAAACGCTAAGAAATGCGGTAATTACCCAAGCCATTGGATGATAATGCAACAGCGTCGTTTGATTCAAATTGTTGTTGCTAACCACATGGATTGGAATTTCGGTGGAAATCTCATGGTTAGAGGACTGGAGTTGCCGTATGGCAGAAACGTATCTGAATTCAATTATGCATTACTTGCATACAATATTGAATTCTGCTATGCGTCCGTTTTTGCAAAATGCTTTTCAGGTGAATAATTAAGTAGGATAAATTGGGGTTGGTTTGACACACTGTTGGCGGTTGAAATTAGGCGGAAATAGTGGGTTGGTTCTCCATGTAGTATAGAGAACCCCCACGGGCCTTCCCCGTGGTGTTAATCGTCTGGTTGCACGCGTTTCTGATTCTAACAAAATTCGTTCTGTCAACTTCGGTGGGAATGGAGCACCATTGCTTAAAAGCTCTATTTTCACCGTTTTTCACATTTTTACCAAACCAAGGTTTATCAGATGGTGGAGATGAGAGCGAACATACAGGGCAAAGTCACTGATTGCTTTCAACCCGGCAAAGGCCAGGACGATCATTGTCCCTGTTCAATCCAAGTTGATATGCAGTCTCCACGTGACACCCCTGGATAGCTTGTATCCTGAGAAAGATTGGCGCAAGGCTAATAACCTTGCCTGGAAAAACAAATTGTTATGGAAAATTTAACAAGCCTCGGGACTTGCTAAATAAGGCCAAGACCGGATCCCGGTTGTAGTGCCGATGATGATGATGATGATGATAATTCAGTGGGGTGTATTCACTTTTCTACAGACTATTTTAAAATGCAAAAACTGTAATAAGGATGTCAAATTTTCTAAAACGGATGAAAGAGGTTTTGGTTTCAAGCTATGCGTTGCGCGTGAATACAGAAATAAATTTGTTTATTCGTGTCCAAAAACTGATCGCACATACGAAATAAATCGTCGATTGTGCTTGTTATGAGAATTCTCGGTGTTGGTTTAGGAGGTATTACTAATTTTTGTGGTCTGGTGTAGGATCAAAGTGGGGAGCACAAACATATTAGAGTGCTGTCGACAACATAAATATTGCTGTTGACTCCGTTCTTTTAACAAAGAAAAAGAACAGAATAAAGCTGCTGGTGGAATTGAAAATAATTATCTGTGTCAGGTGATGGATCGTGGCCAAACGTGGATTTACATTTCTCTTGGGAGTGTTTTTTTCGTTGATCGGAAAGCGGACCGGTAAAATAATCGACGTCATTGTAAAATCCAGTTATTGTAAACTCTGCTCTACGTGGAAACCAAAAAAAAAAAACACTGTCGAATTTGAAGAACATTACGAAGAACAGAAGGAGAGCTGCTCAGCCAATCATGAAGGTTCAGCCGCAAAAATGGAAGTCGATGGTATTATCGAAATGTTTAAAAGATCCGTAGACCTGCATGATGCGCGTTTACAAATCTATTGGATGTGCAGCCTTATGCTACTGACATTTTAATTGAAAAAAGAGTGCGTTTTGCACGTTAAAAGAAGAATGTTTAGTAGAGCCAAAGAAGCGAAAAAAAGTTAACCTTGGCAAAAAAACAAAACAAAAAAATTAGCTGAAAAAAATGCTGCTAAAAAAAGTGCACCAACTCCAAAAAGCGTTCAACTGACACTGAAATTAATGAAAAATTTATTAACATATTATGGCCTAGCTATGCGACGAAATTCCGATTCGCTTGAAAACATGCGCAAGGAAATTTCGGCAGGATATTACCACAAAATTTCATCTGATGGGTATCCTCAACAGCTCCTCAATAGTATACTGGTTAGTATACCCGCCTGTCACGCGGGAGACCGGGGTTCGATTCCTCGTCGGGGAGCCTCTGGCGCAAGACTAATGACCTTGCCCGGAAAAAAAAACAAATCATTATGGAAAATTTAACAAGCCTCAGGACTTGCTAAATAAGGCCAAGACCGCTTCTAGGTTGTAGTGCCGATGATGATGATGATGATGGGTATCCTCAACACTCTAATTGTCCTGTTGGAGAAAAGCCTTGGTGTAACTGGCGCAAGGCGGAGGCAGCTGGTGGTAATGCTTTAAAGTATTTCAAGCATCCTCCACCTTTAGATGATGAGGTACAAGAAATTTTAAAGGCTGTATACGAAGACTTATCTTCAGAAGATTTTTCACGCAAAATAATAACGAAAGTTATACTTCTTGCGTCTGGAATATGGCCTCGAAACATACATTTTCTGGAAAAAATATAATAAATATGGCTACCAATATTTCTACATCAATTTTTAATAAAGGACTTATGTCCATTCTCAAAATAATGCAAGTCATTGGCATTACAATTGGTCAACGTCCGATGCTAGAATCAAACAGGCGGAGAAACACTGCACTGAGGCATGTAAAAAGGCCAGAATCTTTGGCAGCGGAGGAGTATGAGCTAGAGGAAGGAATATTGGATGGCCCAGGCATCGCAGGTTAAATTTTGGTAAGGTTTTTAAAAAAAAATATTATATTTTAACTTTAAACGCGAATTTCTCAAAACAACGTTTTTCAAGTTGGCGTGCATGATTAAACGAAGGGTATTTATGCGATCGTTCTGAAATTTTAACACGTTAATCTACATACGTTAATTCTCAGAATGACCTACGGATGAAAAAATCGGCATTCAAATTTTTGAGTTACAGCCGATTTTTTTGGGGCAAAAACGTCAATATTCGAAAAAAAAACGCACCATTTTGTTATTTTTCACCCAATTTTTTCTTTTTTGGTCATTCCATGGTCGCTTTGATGCTGATTAAAAACCCGTTTTTTCCGACTTTTCTGGGGGCAGTAATCCTGCACGCCGTGATTTTTTGAGTTTTTTTTGTAATTGTAGTAGACGACGTGGGTATCCAAAATAAAAAAATTAAAAAAAAATGTTTTTGTATACTATGAGACCAATAAAACATATGTTCACAGTTTCATTAAGATATGTCTCGTATTCAATAGAAAATTGACCTTTGAAAAAAAATATTTATTTCATTTGAAGTTGCTATGTCCCCTTGGGGGCATGAGAGCGAACATACAGAGCAAATAGCCTTACCCGTAAAAACGAATTATTATGGCAAATTTAACAAGCCTCGGATACGGACCGGATACACGACAACAACCACGGAAACGAAAATGGCTAAACGATTTAATAATGCCGCGTAAAGATATCCCCAAAGCCACCTGGGTTTCACCTGATGGAGCCACTCGCAACCAAATTGACCACGTGTTGATAGATCGCCGCCACTCCTCGCGCCTGATGACGGTATGAACGTACCGAGGTGCCAACGTCGACTCGGATCACTATCTTGTTGGTACAGTTTTCCGAGCGCGGATTGCCTTACGGAGACGTATTGCATCCGCGAATCAGATTCGAATCAACACGGCTGCCTTACGCAATGAGAATACCAGTTACACCTTTGGTCATGCGCTAAGGCTCGCCCTCGGAGAGCTCGACGGGGAGAGTAAGTCCTGGGGCCAGAATGCGGGCGTAGAAGAGAAATCGACACGCCTTAAGAATATTGCCATCAGTACTGCCAACTCCATCTTAGGCAGTAGTTGTAGAGATCGGAGCGGCTGGTTTGATGATGAGTGCAAACTAGCGACTGAATGTAAGAATTCTGCATACCGGGCAATGCAGCAGTCTCATAGGACACGGGTCCGGGAGGAGAATTGCAAAGAGCTCAGAAGATCTGAAAAAAGACTTCACAGACAAAAGAAAAGTGCCTGGGAAAAAACCATTGTGTGTGAAATAGAGAAAAGTAGAGACCGAGATCCGCACCAAGCGCGGAAGTTCTAATAAAATAATCCCCAGTATGACGCGGTACACACCACGCTGCACTTACTGCAAGGGTAAAGAGGGTAATCTGATCACCGATCCTGAAGCCATTCTGGAGCGATGGGAAGTGCACTTCAATGAATTGCTAAGTGGTCAGCTCACAGAAGAATTGAAGGCTCCACCAATTCAAGATCAAGACCAAATGCTGCCGCCACCAAGCATTGAGGAAACGTTAAAAGCCATTAGATAGCTCAAATCAAATCAAGTCCCCGGAGCTGATGGCATACCAGCTGAGATGATCAAACAAGGAGAGACAGCGTTACATCACGCAATTAATGAGATCGTGGTGCACGTATGGGGGCAAGAGGAGCTGCCAGAAGATTGGCGTGGTGGAATAATTTGCCCCATACTTATGAAGGGAGACATCACACTGTGCAGCAACTATAGGGGTATAACATTGCTGAGTACCGCGTATAAGATACTCTCCACTATCCGACAAGATCGGATAGCCCCATACGCTAAAGTCAATATCAGTGTGGCCTCATCTTACACAAATCAGCGATTGAACAAATACTCACTCTTAGGCAGGCGATGGAAAAATGTCTGGAATTTGAGATCCCATTATATCATCTATTTATAGACTTTAAGGCCGCCTACGACCGCATAGCGAGGGTAGAACTAACTAATGCCATGTGAGGATTCGGCATACCAAACAAATTGATAGGACTTTGTAGGTTGCCCATGATCTGCCTAACTAGTCAAGTAAAAATAGTGGGATTGCTGTCCAAATCAATAAACATCTTTAATGCACTCCCACAAGGGGAGGGTCTGGCCTGCCTCCTCTTCAACTTGGCGTTGGAGAAAGTAATCCGTGAGTCTGGCGTCACAACGAGCAGGACTATTATCACCAAGTCCAGCCAGATACTTGCCTACGCAGATGACATCGACATCATCGATAGAACCGAATCGGCTGTACAGGACTCCTTCGCCCATATCGAGCAGGCGGCACAAAAACTGCCACTGCACATTGATGAGGAGAAAACTAGGTACATTTTGGCAACTTCTGCGAAGAGAAGACCTAACGTTGGTCAAACTATCAGGGTAGTGGAGCACGAATTTGAAATAGTGCAATCCTTTAACTACCTTGGGTCAATAGTATCAGCCGATAACAATATGGAAGAAGAAATATGCGAACGGCTGATCAAATCCAACAACGCCTAATATGGTCTATCAAGGCTCTTTAAATCCCGAAATTTATCCAGAACATACAAGCTACTACTGTACAAGACCATGGTCTTACCAGTACTCATGTATGGATCCGAGACCTGGGTGCGCAATAAAAGGCACTCTGAATTCTTAGCCGCGTTCGAGAGGAAGGTCTTAAGGAGACTTGTTGGCCCCGTATGTGAGGGGGGACGATTCCGGAGATTCTACAACCATGAGTTGTACGCAATCTACCTTGAAGCTAATGTTGTAAGAAAAATCAAGCTCGGTAGACTCAGGTGGGCGGGACACCTAACTCGAATGAGCGAAGAGGAGCCTGCCTGGAAAGTGCTTTGTGGCAGGATGTATAGCGTTTAGGATTGATAGTGAAGAACGTGTGATTCGAAATGACGCTATGGCAGTTAGAATCACCAAAAATTGAACCTAAGCGTAACACATCAGGCTACTGGCCGTGTTTAGAATTCGATTTCTGAACTCAACTGTATTCCACTGATGTGAATTGTTATGTTATCGCTATGGTATACGGCTCTGATGTATTTTCTTGTTCGATTTTCGTTCGGTGTTCTTCACTATTTGCTTGTGTGTATCTGTTAGAGACGCTACAGATGCATGGAAGGAGACCGCGCGGCAGACCTTGTCTGTGATGGAGGGATGAGTGCCATACTGGATGACATCGGCTCAAAATCGGGACCGGTGGAGAGATTTGTTAAATAAGGCCAAGACTGGATCCCGGTTGTAGCGCCGATGATGATGATGTTCCCTTAAGTTTGGGGGGTTGGGAGCGAGCACACAGGGCAAAGTCTCTACTTTCAACCCGGCGAAGGCCAGGACTATCCTTGTCCCTGTTCAATCCAAGTTTACATGCAGTCCTACGTGACACACGTGGATAGCTACTTTGGCACCCGCCAAGTAGTGAACCAATACATACAGCGACATCGTAAGAAAGGTTGGCGCAAGGCTAATAACCTTGCCCCGAAAAACAAATTATTATGGACAATTTAACAAGTCTCTAATATGGACCGGATACCGATGGAGAGACTTGCTAAATAAGGCAAAGACCGGATCCCGGTTGTAGTGCCGATGATGATGATGATGATGTCCCCTTAAGTTTAATGTTTTAATTTGTGTAATGTAAAATGTAATGTGTGTTTTCATCATCATCATCGGCACTACAACCGGGATCCGGTCTTGGCCTTATTTAGCAAGCCTCGAGGTTTGTTAAATTTTCCATAATAATTTATTTTTACGGGCAAGGTTATTAGCCTTGCGCCAAATGTGTGTTTCATGTGTGCAATGAATATGTTGATGTTAATTAATGTTTTGCATGTAATAAGTTTAATTAAAAAAATGTAAATTGTGTTTTGTATTTCAGTTTATGTTTAATGTTTTAATTTTACGTTTTAAATTTTATGTATTTAAGAATGTGAAATTTGAATTGCTGTTTCTCAGCGGTATAAAGGTGGTGGGAGAGGTAGTGAGTAACAAGCTGAAGTGTGCTACGAAACCCAAATAGAGGGTATTTGATATAAAATCTGGCAGTTCTTTTATTATTTTTTTTTCCATTTATTTATCTATTTTTTGTTTGTTGGATAGATAACAGACCAGCTGATTTTTGGTGACAACTTTATTGAGATTGCTGCGCCATGTTCAAAGTTATACCAAACATCAGTAAAATTTGGGGAAAAAAGTTGCTAAATTTTACAATTTTAGATTTATGAAGCTAATCTAACGCAATAAATTTCTAGGAAATGATTTGCTCGCTCCCATTCTGGAACTTTGGATGTGAAAGACACGCCTGTCACTGATCGCAGTATCACCGAAAAATTCGATGAAATTATAGATAAGGATAAAAAAAGTCGCTGATTGCAAAAAACAGTTCGATGTTTGTGTGAAGCAAATTTAATGAACCGAGTTTTTATCTGGGAATCATTGTTGAAAACTCAGCCCATATAGAAATGAATTGCAACACGAAATGGATTTAGTCTGTTAGGTATATCTTGCAAATTACATTATACAAGGACTTATTTGTCCTTCTAGTTTGTTCAAATCTCGTAACAAACGCTAAGAGATCTTTCAGTTAATAATCCTTCACTTTTCAACATTCTGAGTCCAAAACGTCCAACCATATGTATCTAACACCCTTGTACATATGTAATGTCTCTGGGGATGTGGGTTATTCCGACGATCGTAAGATATCCAGACAAAGTGACCATTTATCATGTCTTGCAATTTAACTTCTCTCCATATACTTTGCGATTCGGAAAGGCTTTTACAATTGATCTCGAAAATAAAAGTGTCAACCGGCTGGCAGTGACCAGCTATCACCATCAATAATAGAACCAAATTGTGGGAATAAAACTCTTCTCATTCGAATGTCGAACGCTAACGAAACAAACTATTTTAGCCAATTCTGGCCAAATGCCAGAGACGTTTTAACAGACTTATGTTTCAGTCTCTGGAACATGCTTATAGAGTCCGAATTATGTGGCCACATTCGTTATATACTCCCAACCCCAACACACTTGTCATCTAATGGCAAGCTTCCAAATACACTGCGAAGACTCCAACGATACGATGTTCGGGAGTGCATTAAAGTTTTTCATTTGGCATAAGTGACTTAAAAAGTTCGTCTTAGAGTTTGTACATGGTCCAAAATGAACTGCGAATTAAAAGACGAAAAGTGAAATGTAGCTTAGTAAATGATGATGGGAAGGATGGGGCATATCATGGTAACACTATATCATTTCGAAAACCTCTCTGTGTGTCTTTTACAAGATTGAAGGGAAAACCATTGTTAGGGAATGTAAAAGGATTGAAGTTACAATGTTCGTGTGTTCTCGAGTCGATTGGACAATACACATTTTATTTATTCTTTTAGAACAGTGACAACCGCCTTAGTAACAAAGATGGCAAGCACACATGTCAGACCGTACAAAGACAGATTTAATAGATGGTTCGGAATTATTGTGGCAGTTGCGCAACAAATGTACCATTGTAAAGAGCTACAAAAACTAGACTGAATTAAGTCCAACCATGTTTTTTTAAAGGTGACAACTTGTGAAACCTGGAATTGAATTTGAGATGTAATACAATGGATTCTTAATCTTAGTTACAGACGCAGGCTAAAGTAAAATTAGCATAAATACACCTTCATTTTTCAAAGGAATTTTCTTGTACAACCTTGTCTTTATCCCTACACATCTATTACGTCTCTCATACTAATACCCTCTTTAGTGACCCTATATATTAGTTCCGTAGCAACGGGTCCCCAGGATTTCTGATGGCATATCTTATCGAAAAGTGGAATCACTCCACACATTCCTTCGATAAAAAACAAAGTTGTCCCATTGGATATCCCAGAGTTTAACACTGAGCCTTGTTGTCGCAAGTGCTTTCCTATGTGACTGACGATACACTAATTTAATGGGTAAAGGACTATCTTTCTGGCTTCTTAATCCATCTAAATCCGCCGCCCGTAAAACTAATGCTGGTGTTTCCGAGGGTTCAGTATTTGCATCCACTCTTTTCCCCATTTGTATAAAAGATTTCCTGTATAATATTCACACTGCCCCACTCATTCAATCGCTGCAAGAGTTTAGCACATTCGAATACGTTCAACCACCATCTTCACATCTCATTATCAAACAGCAGGGTATGCTTAACTCGAATTCCACTTGAACTTCGACCTCAACAAGGCCAATTGGGACAACGTAGACGAGTACGTATAATTAAATACCTATAGAATCCATGGCAACCTATTTAGTTTAATTCTTTTCACATGGAATGCAAAACTATAACCCCGAGACAGCTGTGGCGGGGAAGAAGTATGTTGCACCGGCGCACGGCGCTGATTCCCTTCTTCCGCCACCGTCACTATAAATTCCGCCGAAACAAAGCCAAGAGAAGAGCAACAACAGGAGGAATAAACTGTTCGCCAAGACAACGCGGTAAAATTAAACACAGGATTTATGTTAGTTTATTTTATTCACTTTTGTTTAAACGTTAATTTTAGTTTACACGCTGTTTTCGGGATCACAATTAAACGAATAGCTTGTGTTGAACGAATGTTTTATGGTTGCAAAGTAAAAACTATAATATAATTGAATATTGTGTATTTAATTAAGGCAAATAATATTGACTCGCGGAGAGAACGACGCAAACGATTATAACTGATTATCGCTTCCCTGTGCGCACCAGGGTAGCGATAGGAGCCTCGACCTGCTCGGGTCGAAGGATGGTAAAGGACTCAACGATATTCAATCGTTGTTAAAAGAAATTCAGCAGTGAAATTGGTTCTCTTAAATTAAAGGTACATTTCCTGTTCCGAGAGAGACGTAAAATCTCTCTTTGGAGTAACCAAACCGATCTCATAGAGGAGATCTTCACGATACACAAGCGTGTGTGTACGTCGGTTATTTTATGGACCAAAGCGATGGGAAAGGATCTAAACAAAGAAAAGGGCATAGAGTGTATCATGGGATGCCAATTCGGTAAAGCAAACAAACCGAATCTCCTTGGATGGTAATTGGTTTTCTGTTTGCTCTTGCCGCCGCTGATGAAAAGTAGATCCCGAAATATTAGAAGACAAGGGAAATATGTTGATGCATAGTTCGGTAATGAGGGCCGGCTAGATAAATAACAGCCGCTCATTAAATAGAAAATGGTATCGCAGGAAACCTATGTAGGAACAGCAATCTTTGATTTGCACATGGTGCGAGTTAGGGAATTTTATTGCTGGAAGAAAAAGGTCGCCGGCCTATGTGTACGTAAAGAAATTTACTTGGCGAAGTTGGGAAAATATACGGCGCAATATTTATGATCCCTGTCATGAAGGTTACAATGTATGTAAACCGAATTATTTTGTTTACCGGAATTCATCTAAGGAAATTTGACTGGCGACGTAGATGCCGAAATTGATTGGGAATTCCTGGTAAGCTAATAAAGAAATCTTAAGGAGCAGTGGTATGCGAAGAGAATGCATGAAGGTAAGTTTTCTTTACAGGGACTTAAAGATCATAGATTTGATCTCTATAATGCGTGCAGCATTTTTAGGTGCCGAATGCGAATGCATTGGCGAAGACTTATGCGTCTTGGGTGATAATTATGGGGGTTTTTAAGGTAAGTGTACCGTGGGGTTTGGCGGAACCGCTACATAGCTCCTTGAGATGTTAATACGTAATTGTTGGTGCTTCCTCTGAATATTGGAAATACTGGTGCTGGAAGGGAATTTGAGAGGATTCTTTTTTGTTATAGAGATGTACCCACAATTGCAATTGCAAGTTCATGGGATTTATCGGATTGTCTTGGAAAGCGCTTGCTGCCAAAGGGAAATCCCAACACAAACCCATTGCCGAGCAGCACTTTTAACGTCGTTCGAACAACGAACTTCCAATCCTTGGGACTCGAATTAATTCAACACTTAACTGAAACGACCACAAATCTTAAGATGCGTGTAGATAAATGTACACGATTTGTTAAGAAACGCTAAAAATATGACACCCCTTCCAACATTCTCAAACATATCATCATCATCATCGGAACTACAACCGGAAGCCGGTCTTGGCCTTATTTAGCAAGTCCTGAAGGTTGTTAAATTTTCCATAATGATTTGTTTTTTTCCGGGCAAGGTCATTAGTCTCAAACATATACCCACTTATAAATGGGAATGGGATGCCTATATTTGGAGATTTGCCTTAAACTGGAATTAAGTACCTACATTTGGTCAGTACACATCTACAACAGCAATACACTGGTTCGATAGAATGCAAACAAGAGCAGTGGATCTTATTGAGCGCAAGCCTTACTGAACCATCATTATAACTTACAGCCAGCGTATCCAGCCTATCTATTTTCTATGGGTATGATCGTTGCTCAACTGAATTTGGTTAATGCATTGCACTTTTCCATTTTTCCTTGATACCCGTTAATCAGAAAGTCCGCATCAGCTCACGTTCAAAAAATAACTCAGACAGAAATAATCACAACTATTCTTATGCCGAACTATACGAGTGTGGTATGCTCTACATAATTATGTATTTCTACATAATTATATTCACCAGGCATCCAAGGCTAATGCACATCGATAACTTCTTTCCTTAACCTTTTCTTCGCCATTGAGGTGCTCCCAAAATCCCCGTGTAAAAAATACCATTAGTTTCAAATACTTCAGATTTATGGAATGGAGATGGCGTAATAAAAAAAAATAAACATTAGAAAATGTAGACATAGGTATTCTGTCGCCGGCAAACCCAAATATTCTGTTACTCGGTTATACTAGCAAATCATTAATATGAAACAGAAACAGTGTTGGCGCCATGACTGAGCCATGAGGCACCCCGAAATTAGTGGGAAAAAGATATGAAGACACGCTGTCTACAACAAGCCGAATCGGTCGATTTTCGAACTCTTCATCCACTCCTAAAGTTGTTAAGAAAGTCCATATGAATGAAGCTTACCCAATAACGCTTCATGCCCAACGCGTTCAACACCTTGGAGATATTTAATGCGACTGGACTTGATTCGGCGTTCGTGTCAATTGTGGAGATGTCAGTCACATACCTCAAAAGGTTTCCCGTGGATTGCCTTGTACTGACGATCGTTTAGGAGTCAGTTGCATTCCTTTTTGCAACATTTAATCAACTCGGTAATTGACTTTTTCCATCATCTGGAAAAACATGGACAATAAGACTAATAACCGGTAATTTTGTGGGGGACACCATTTCCCTTTCTTTGGAATTTGTTGAATTCGAGCGGTTTTTCAATAGTTAGGAAAGGTTTTCTGTGCATAAAATGTACGAAAGTGTTTACTCAGACTGGCTACAGTCCCGGAGCACGGGTTTTAAGGACTATTGCTGGTATAGTGTCCCGTTGTTCGTCACTAACAGAGGGAAAGAGGACGAATAGGATGAACCATAATTGTTACTAATAGCCTTTGCCATTGACCAGAAGGGACGTGAACCGGCTAGGTACTCAAGAAGTACCTTGTTATTTATCGCAGTGGACCTTCTTCGTGTTCTCAAACGTTAAGTTGCATGCGTTTCTGACTCCGACAAAATTCGATCTGTTGACCTCCGTGAAATTAGAGTACAATTGTTTAAAAGTCCTATTTTCAGTTGCTGTAATCTGTTGGCATTTCCAATCAATCCGAGGTTTGTCGAATGAATACAGTTTGATGGGATGTAGAATGAGAAATCGAGGCGTTTGGAACAGATACACATGAATACGCAAACCTTAGTGAAGAACGACACTGTATACCACAACAATTAGCATAGCATAGTCGACAATAATATATCACCTCCTACACGCGACCATCAGTCTGATAGGGATTCGTTTTTCACCAGTTTTTTCGTGGGTTCGGTTCCCCGATGTTGTAAAGTTTTTTCTTTATCATACTTCTCTCGGGAGACGCGAGCCTATAGCGTCGACACGGCACCGGGAGCTGTCACCTAGTAACTGTTGCAGTTCTTCTTGAACAGTTGTAGGGTGTAACGTTCCTCGCGCGAGGAGAGAATTCCACAGCTTTCCCGCTCTGTAACGGAACGAGTTCTGTTCCAGAGATGAACTGCAAATTGGTGCCATCCGTCGGATTGCCTTGTGGAATGCATATAAACCGAATTGCGAGGAACAAGACCACGAAACTCCGAAGAACAGTACCCGTGATAATATCTGTAAAACTACATCAGCTACGCCTCTTCCATGTGATAGCGACTGTAATCCCGATGTCAGGCGGATCGCTCGTCTCTGTATGCGCTCAAGTAGGTCGAGGGTATGTTTAGGAGCAGAGCACCAAACATGAGAGCAATATTCGATCGCGGGTCTGATTTGAGATTTATACAGGAGAAAAAGTTGGGCTGGAGTAAAATATTTCTTGGCTATAAAAAGATAACTCAGTTTTCCTGAGGCGGATCCGGCGATGTTCGACACGTATTTATCCCACAATATATTCCCACAGACCGTGATACCGAGCAATTTCACGCTTTCCCCGGATTCAAAGGCCTGGCCACCCACCATCAGCTGCGGAACCGATGATCCACTTTCCTTTGTGAATGTTGTATATTGTGTGTTCGCTGCATTCAAGTCGACGAGATTGGCCTTACCCCACTATAGGATCTTATCCAGATCCCGATTCAGAGGGTCGATCTGGCTACATCTCAGCTGGCACGACGTTGATGCACTCGAAAAAGAAGAAACAAGCGTACTATCATCCGCAAAACATACCCAGAAGAATAATTACGGTGATTGATTCAACGCCGGGGTTGGTTTCGGAGTTTCCAAAGCAAATCTCTGATCATGGAAAGGATACCAAGAAGCACCGCAAACCGGGTCAGTTGTAGGCCCCGTATTTCCATACTTGGCGAGACTATTTGAGTTGGATAATCGCTTGGGATCTAAGTGACTGTCTCAAAGTGACATTTTTAAACATAATACTTCGAATTTCAGGACTTGTTTTTAAGAGATTTAAGGATGCTTATGACTTCATTCTTGTTTACGAATGAAGTTGCGATACCAAAGAGGTGAACATGCCGTATTCGTGTCACTGATGGCGGTACCAATAAATATTTCGTAGTGCCACCTATTTGCAGTGCCGGGTCTTCTCACGAGTTTTCAAAGCGACCTTCTGGCCAGAGTAACGATGCAAAAAAAGCCCGCAAATAATGTCAGTAGGTAGCTCCGATCGGCTTACTAGGCGAGGCTGCCAACGGAGCTATAATTTGATGGGGTGGTATTGCTCTACCTACCGCTCAGCCTTTAGTCGCCTTTTACGATAAGCTAGCCTAACTATGAGTATATTTTAGGCCCTTGTCACAGACTAACAAATGTTACTCTCACAAGTGTTGTGTTGATTCAAGGGTCACAAAAAGGTGAAGAAGGAGGACTGCCCGACAGTTATTCTTTGCTTGTCTAAGTTTCTGCCTCTACACAAGGACTCCAAGATGAAAATGATCTCGGTCATTTCGTTCAGTTTTTTCTTTAAAATTCCGAATCAATTTTAATCAATTTTACATCAATTTTCAATAGCACTGATACGACAGTGTTGATATTCACGGCGGCTTAAACGTCAACATATTTATACACCGGCTCTTTTATTTAGGTAATTTCAATTATGAAAAGATTGACAAATGAAGAGCACGTTAAATCGATTGAAGCCTATTACGAAAATTCGCGTTCTGTCACAATATGGCCTTATCGTGGCTAAAACTCCACGTTTGTTAGTCCAGCCACCATCTATTATTGTTTTTTGTGTTGACACTCAAACTTGGAAAGTAACGTATTGTTAAATTTTCGGTATTCTGGACCATTCTATTGATAGGATCGTGATCTTACACCCGCCCGCTGAAATTGTTAATTCGGGCGATTTCAATTTGCATATTTATTTAAACTTTCTGATTGCACTTTGATTTTATTATTATTTATTGGCCTGTAGGAACCAGGCAGTTCATGATCTCACCGACTCGGCTCCGCCATCGTTCCCAGAGCGCTCTCCTTCCACGTTCGACCATCCGATCCGATCACCTCGAGGTCCAATCTAACATTGTCCTCCCATCTCCGTCGCGCCCGTCCTGTTGGTCTCTTTCCCGTTAGTTTACCGTCAAGAATTCTATGCACGGTCCTATCATCGCCCATTCGCGCCACATGTCCGACCCATCTTAATCTTCGCGACTTGATTACTCTCACTATTGTAGGTTTGCGGTATAGCTCTTCCAATTCGTGGTTGTGGAGTTTCCTCCATTGTCCTGACTCCTCGTCATATTTACCGCCCAATATACCCATTAAATCTTGATTCCCGATTACGCGGAATTTGTTTTCTTCCCGTTTTGTGAGAGCACATGTTTCGCATCCGTATAAAGCAATCGGCATGATTATGGTTCTATAGATACGGAGCTTTATATTACGTGATACCGGTTAAATTCCATAAATATAGGAAACAGATTTATTTTTGTAGTTGTTTTTATAATTTTATATTTATTATATAATTATCAAACCACGTCACTTAACTAAATTTCGTTAAAGCATATTTTTTTGTCCGATTAGGGCAACAAATGATTTTCGGTCCTGTTAAATTATGACCGTCTTCGTCGCCGATTTATGATTGACTCTTTTCATCTTCGACCGCGTAGGTCGATGGGTAATTCGTTCTGATTAAAGGCTTTTGCTAATCACGGCCCACAATCTGAGGATGTAATCTAAACTTCTTTGTTTACTTATGACTTTAACGTGAATGTTTACAAGGGATTCCTGATCGACCGCCAGCACTGTTTTATTATAGTCGGATGTGTATGTCGTTCGAAGGAGTCACAAATCTTAAACAAAAAAATGAAATGGCATCTTAAACAGGAATATTTTTAGACACAAATTC
Organism: Microdon myrmicae; assembly: GCA_963931805.1. Taxonomy (NCBI): domain Eukaryota; kingdom Metazoa; phylum Arthropoda; class Insecta; order Diptera; family Syrphidae; genus Microdon; species Microdon myrmicae. The sequence continues at coordinate 1,897,502 of OZ007500.1, read as the reverse complement.
ACCACGGTTTATTAAGAATCGAATAAAACAAAAAATGACGGGTGTTCGAAAAGAAGTGTGTGAGTGATAATCGATCTACATTGTTTTTTTTTTTTGACTTGCCTAACATTTTCCTAATCATTTTTGGACAAATTCTGGTGAATTACTTCGTAGGTCATCATCATCATCATCGGCACTACAACCGGGAACCGGTCTTGGCCTTATGTAGCAAGTCCTGAGGCTTGTTAAATTTTCCATAATGATTTATTTTTTCCGGGCAAGGTCATTAGTCTTACGCCAGAGGCTCCCCAACGGGGAATCGAACCCCGGTCTCCCACGTGACAGGCGGGTATACTAACCACTATACTATCGAGGAGCCACTTCGTAGGTCACATTAATGAAAAAAAAACGCGTCAAGATTTAATATTACAAAATTGTTTCATCGGATTCGAAGATTAACTTTTCGCAGTTTAGGAAAACATCATTTCGAAAAAAAAACGCGCTCGTGGCTTTTACCCGTTTTATTATTGAAGATATTTTGAAACAGAGAGCACAGAGTAGGCATTTATTGATATTGTTGTATAACCTTTTTTTTAGAATTACTGAACGAAATGTTGGGAGATGAATCGTGGAAGTATGAGAAACTGAAGAATACAAAACACAAATTTTTGAAAATTATAGTTTATACTAACGTTTGGTGAATGCATTAAATACGTCTTTTACAAGCCTTGGACTATTGTCGTGTTCATTCCTTCAAATATTGTAGGGACCAAAAGAAAAATGATTGACATGAAAATCTAGGCAGCGAAAGAAATCGGTGCTTTACAGGACATTGGCATAGGCGGTGCGATCACAGTATATACATATCCCTATAGAGGTTTCTAACTAAAGTGCGTGTCAAAAAGAGAAGCGACACCACTTGTATAATACCTACGGCGAATTAGTGGAAGAAAAAAGCTCGTGGAAAAGTGAAATACTAGCTGATCTTAGGGCATATGTTTTACCAACAGATGAGAGACATAACGTACGGCACAATGCAACAGTTACGACAAGACGAATAAAGTGACCCATAAATTCGTAGCGTGCCAGAACATAGCCAAAACTTAATAGGAAAGCCGACTGAACCTCCAAAAACATCAGAGCCGACAAGGTTGTTTTGCTTTGTAATTGCAAGTTTTGTTTGGGATTTATGCATGGTGGGTTTATGTTAATTATGAAGGTGTTGAATTTGCAATGGCTAAAATATATCAGCAAAACAGCAAATTGCGGATTAAGGGTAATTGTTTAGTATGTTGGTCATCTCGCTCAATAACACAGTTTGTGTTAAAAAAGAAGTATGAGTGTTAACTTTTTTTTTTTTGTTTACCTAGTGATATTTTGGTAGGGTTGTGTGTGATTGCTCGTTGGCGTGATGGACTTGTGGGGGTATATGGTGGGGTGCCAGCACGGGCACGGCTTCACTGTATTTCCCCAATGCGTTCACTGCTTAACAAAACGTTCACATGAAGGAAAATAAAACGCTAGGTTATTGTTGAAAAAACTTGTCTTTATTGATAATGTTACTTTCGTACTTTCCACTCTGGTAATTAACGCTAGTGAATGAGGGTTATTTAGTAAATTTTACGTTAATGTATACTACAACCAAAAATGTATCACACCGCGAATGCAGATCTTGCATACTATTCTAAAAGCGTCCCCTCGACTACTCTCGACTTGACGTAGGAACTCGACTTGTTTTTTACACTTTTCACGCTATTGAATTTCGACTCGCTACGATGGATGGAAAACGACTCCTCGTGCTCTAGGATTAGCCTCGAAAGACTCGTGGTGAGTCCCTCTCAGCTAAGGGTGAGTTTTCTTTTCTCGAGAGAAAGGTGAAGTTTCTCTTTGTGGTGGTGAATTGAAGAGGATCTCTCTGGGTCGATCTTAGCTAGTGTGCTAATTGATCCATTGTTTACACATGCAACGAGGTCATGGGAAAAGGAAACTGAGAAAAGGGGATGAACAAATGACATCATAGGAGACATGGTGCAGCTGCGTAAATAGTCTGCAACCCATTAGGAAAATTGGTGCTAAAAGCAATTCAGATACACAATGATGATTGTGCACTGTATCTTTGCTGGCGAAAAGGGTCGAATTCTTTGTATGCATGTTTATATGCTGGAGAAATCGATTCTTGGCGGTTAGACGCTAGATGCGCAAACTGCTTTTGTGGATTGGACAAACGACTGCCGAGACTGTGTATAACCCAGGAAAATGTGCTGCGCACGTCTGTGGCAGGGTACGCTGGCTGACAGGGACGTCGATAAGGTTTCCTAATATATGATGATGCTTGTGTATAAAGAACTCTTTTCCGGAATTTCGGATGATGCATTGAATGCATGAATGTTAAAGAATTCTTTACAGGGAATGCATTGGATGTCCTTGAGAAGGAAATGTTTGCAGGTAACTGCAGGTTGGCAAAGGGTGTTGGGGTTGGAATTGTGGGTGGTTCTTTGCGTAGCTTTAAAGAACCCCCACAAACTTCTTCTGGTGAACAAACCACGCAGCGGCTATGAAATATACAAAACCAAAGCATTACGACGTTGATTTCTTTCTTCCTATTCTTTTTTTTTTTTCTACATATTCTAATCGCCCTTTCTTCAACATCTCTTTCCTTATTTTCACTTCCGTCCTGCAATTTTCATACTATAATGTTATTAATAGCATTTTTAGGATCTGCACATTAAGAAATATATAAGACACATTGCGGACTATTTTGAGAATATGTTCAAAATACGTTTCGAATATTTCTGACTCTTTACCGCTCAACAGCATTAACTCTGACAATAACTTGCTTCTTGCTCTAAATAACCAGAACTCGTCTCTATTAAAACAGATTTCCACTTCAAACTTTAACAAGCGGAATTCTTCAGGGAATGTTTTCAAAAGTACATAACTACTTGTGTTGTACTTAATTCGAAAGGCCTGATTTTGGACGCATCGTACCTCACAATAACATCCTTCAGTTGTATAACAACAACGACCTTTCTTGCCCTCCACATTCCAAACTTCCAGACGCATCATGGGCTGATATTATGCCAACATAATTAATCCAATGGATGCAAAAAAATAGAACAAAAACAAACCTTCTAGCGCGAATACCGCCTCACTGCTATTCTTACTGAAATCCACCGCATAACAGATTGTATTGTCATCTTAAAATTGTTGAAGCACAAACATTTAGCTAACCAATAAGTGTATGTCGGCGGAACCGAAAAGTGACATGGAACCCAGATATGACCGACCATACGAATGCTGTACAAACTGTATCTTGTTATACAAGTCCAAGTTCGACATCAACCTGTATTCAATGTAAAATGGCGGTCAAGGATAATCACTGAAACTTCCGTGAGAAGTAAGCGTCTGGACACTTTGATCAGATAGCGCTTTCTTCCTCTGTCCAAATTCATGACCATTCTAGGAAGAATTTTAAATTAGCTTCGCAGGATTTAAGTCCCATTAATATCACAAGAAAAGAGAAAATGGAGAATCGCGTACATTGCAGTCCGTCTATACAGACGCCCACAGACCTGTATGTACTGGTAGCTATGGGCCAACACACAGCCACTTATATATAGACAAATCCTGAGGCCGAATAACTACTCCACCATCGTCCAGGTTTCATTTGGTTCCGGCGGAGAAGAACATATAAAATTTGCGAATCTTAAAAGGAACGACGAAGGAATTATAACAAAGGATATAAACGTGGTTTCACCCGAGGCACCAGGAAGAACGACACAGCAGCTCAGAAGTTTCTTCGACGCACACATTCAAGTAAGATGCTCGTTTCCTCCTTGATTCCGGTCCCTGAATTTTCTGCTTTTTTAATTTTGTTTTTTATTTGATATATAATTTACCGTCGTCGCAGGAGACTAAAGGACATCGCAAAACCGAGGTGGAGAAAATGGAGCAAAAAGAAAAAGAATACACAGGAAGCAGGAAAAAAAGTAGTCTATGAAAGTCCACTTCCTGGTGTGTTACTTCATCTCCAGAAGTATAGCAACCTTATGAGCAGGAAAAAACGAAGGACACGACAGGAGAAGATAATGCCTGCCACGTCTCCAGGGTTGCCATAAGAAACATAATTTAAATGAACCGTTTTCTTTTTTCCTTGATTGTAGGGCTGCTCCTTCGCTTACTTTTGGCTTGTCTTTTCGTTTTTTGTTTAACTCGTTTACATTTTTTAACAGCCTTTTCGATACGGTGTAAGGGGTAGTTGACGAGGCTGGATGGTGATGACAAGAAGTCAACGTATACACGCTCAGATTATACAGATCTGGAAAAAAGGATTGGATCCCGGTGTGATGCAGACAATTATGTTAATTTTTTCCTTGTTTGTTCTTAAACGTACTCCGTGTTCGGCCCTTATGGCAAGGCGCATCCTCGTAAGGCATCTTAATGACATGGAAGATAGTTTAGTGTACAGGACTCAGTATCAGATATCCTCTCTGAGCATGGGTCTGACATATTGCAGGACAAGAACCGACGTTTTCTCCAGCCCATCTTAAGCAAGAAGTCTGAACTGAACACAAAGCGAAGTTTTTTTTTCGTTGCCTAAACGGAAGGAAACGCGGAACAGTAAGAGCTTTTCAAAAGTATCCTCAGTGAAAAAGACTACCAAAGAGATGATACCGAGTCACTATCATACCTTCTGCCAAAAATGTTACGGGGCAACCCCGTAAAAAAGTCCGATTAAAAGGAAATCTCAAAATTCTTTTTGTCACTAAGTCGGCATAACTGTCTTCTATCCTGACGTGAAGTTTGAGCACAATTTGTCATTTAGTTTGTTTACCGAGCTCGATTTTGTCTCTTCTCAAGTGTGATTTGCGATTTGTCCTGAATTTTCTTTAAAAACTCAATTGCGTAAAGGTCGCTGAACACATCAATTTCGACACCACATTCATAATACGTATTATAACTGGTGACGAGACACGGTTGGCGCAAGGCTGTTAACCTTGCGCAGAAAAACAAATTATTATGGAAAATTTAACAAGCCTCAGACTTGTTAAATAAGGCCAAGACCGGATCCTGGTTGTAGTGCCGATGATGATGATGACGAGACACGGGCTTACGATTTTGACATGCGAACCTGTCAACAAGCTTCGGAATAGCACCTTCCAACTGAGACGAAAGCGAAAAAAAAAACATCAAGATCAATCAAAATTTAAAGTAACGTTGACTATTTTCTTTGACTATCGCGGTGTTGTGCGCTCGGAATTCCTGCCAGAAAGTCTGACGGTAAATAAAGGATATTTTCTTGGGGTTATGCGGAGTTTGAGAGAGAGAGCAAATTCGTCCGAAAAGGCACAGGTTTGTCGAAATCTCATGGATTTTGCACCCTAATAACATTTCACCTCACAAGGCTGTGCATGAATTTCTGGTCAAAAGCTCAACAAATCAAACAACCACCGTATTGACCTTTAAGTCTCTGGCTGACTGTTTTCTCTTTCCAAAACTCAAATTACCACTTCGATTCCGGAAAATGCGTTTAAAAAATAACAAAAAGACATTCGATGCAATACTTTTTTTAAAGATACCCGCAAATCATCCCTTTCCTGGACGCAGCCACACTAATTGTGCCTTTAATACAGACGTATAACTGGGATTTTTTAATTCCCCTAAATGTCAACACACAGAGCAATCGGAAAGAGAGGAAGACACTTCGGCAAAGACGTGTCAACACACATTGTTCTTGAATGTCTGCAGTTTATAACCACGACGGAATACATGGTCTGCCAGAATGTTGCCCGTTCGTGTAGTTCGACTGAAGAATAATTATCAGTGTTTTTTTCTGTCCGTTTAAGGGACGAATTTATAAAAATTGACTTTTTTGTATTTTTAATGGTTACGCCTTCCTCTTTTTGAGAATTTTGCAAAGAAAAGTTACAGTATTAGTTCTCACCTACTCTCTGCTCTCCGCTAGTACTTTGTGATCGGCCACACGTCGGCAGATGTTTGCCCCCTCTCGTCAAAATGCCTGCTTCTACACATAATAATGTTGCCATTCAACAAAAAGAAGGGGCTAAAATAGAATCTGTTTTATTATTTTATGACCCAAGGATAGCCAATTAATCAATTATAATTAATAAAACACGATTCTTGGAACGATATTTAATAAATAATATACACAAAACGCGTTTTTCTCGAACATATCGTTCTCTCAAACTGCAGGCAGTGATTTAAAAACTCTTTGTGTGTTTTGTTCATCAACATGCCCTTGGTAATTCAACAAATTACTTAAAAACAAAGAACCGAAATTTAAAAATCACCCTCTCTACTCTCGAATAATGTAAACATGTTTAGAAACTGTTTCATATAATAAAGGGAGTTGGGAAAAAAGTTGTCGAAAATTGGTTTTTTTTTTGACTTCCTAATCTATACTCATCATCATTATCATCGGCAGTACAACCGGGATCCGGTCCTGTTCTTATTTAGCAAGTCTCTCCGCCGGTATCCGGTTCTTATCCGAGAATCGTTAAATTGTCCATAATAATTTGTTTTTCCGGGCAAGGTCATTAGCCTTGCACCAACCTTTCTCAGGATGTCACTGCAAGCATTTTTCCTGTACTTGGCGGGTGCCAAAGTAGCTATCCAGGGGTGTCACGTCGAGACTGGATGTTAGCGTAGCTTGAACAGGGACAAGGATTGGCCTTCGCCGGGTTGAAAGCAAGTACTTTGCCCTATATGTTCGCCCCCACCCCCTCCTAATCTATACTAGTCCCTTAAAACTCACACTATAAACTAGTCCATAATGGCGGTTTTCGCGGACGAATACTTGGGGCTTAGAAACGCAGATTCTGAATTTACTTGAGCTCTGTTCATGATGATATCTGCAGAACAAAAATAAGCTGCTAAATATATTTCACCAATTTTCCGATGAAGGAATCGATTGCGTGGTGCTTGAGACTCTTCTGGGCTTGCTGCTCGACTCAGCTCCCTATCAAGTACGTGTAGTGCAACCTAGAAATGTACGTGTTTTTAGTGTTATAAGGTCTATAATATCACGTTTAAGTAAAAATATGTCATTCTTCCTTCATAAGACTGCTTAACAAAAAACAAGTGAACGCTTTTCTTAGAAAACCCTCTCCCACACATGTAATGTTCTTCGATATATCTTTTGAATATAGACTATACCAGACTTAAACAAATCACGGTAGATATAATTGCCGAAGGAAACTTGGTAGGCAATACCTTTCGTATTGTACTGAAAAGGATTGGTGGCCCAGCGAGAAATATTCAGTACATTAAACTACATCAAATTCCGCATTTATTTTACAAATAATTAATTGCATTTTTCACTTAAGACTAAATGCTGTCCTATTTACAGTTAAATAAAACTGAATGGACGGAAATGATACTAAAAGTAAAACTTCATCTAGGGAAAGGAAATGAGAGCGTTGCGCTTAAGAGACATATTATATTTCGGGACGTAGTCCTTTCTTCGTGACACACCCACCACTAGTTGGGATGAGATCGGTCTCTTTTAGATTTATCTCTTTCACTAATCACCGTACTGAAACGTAGCCGATCTGGAACAGTAGAGATATCACCATCATGGAGAATTCGTTTATCCCTGGCTCCACGGAAAGCGTGGTAAATAGTAGGGACTCCATGTTTGTCTTGGATAAGACCTTTTTTATCCAAGAAGGGAACGTTTTTGGGGGAAAAACCCTGTGGGGGTTCTCTATACCACACGAAGAACCAACCCACAACCCCTACCTAACTTCGACCGCTAACAGCGCGCTACCACAACCCAAACCTGCAATAGCACACATTCGCAACATGCAAACAATACACTTCCCAATATGCACATAAATCCATTTCCCAATCTGTAATAAAACGCATTTTTTAAACCTACAACGGAATATTAATCATCTCCCCCAACTACATCAAACCGCACACATTTTTTCAAAAAACCGCTTCGGTTAATTTCTTATGTAAACTATATCTCCCGCTCGCAACCAAGCAGCTCTAATTTCCCCCAAAAATCATTCCGGCTCACTTCCTGCTTAAAATATTTTCTCGCTTGCAACCAAGCGACATTCATCATCATCATCATCATCATCGGCACTACAACCGGGATCCAGTCTTGGCTTTATTTAACAAGTATGAGGCTTGTTAAATTTTCCATAATAATTTGTTTTGCTGGGCAAGGTTGTTAGCCTTGCGCCAAGCGACATTCAGTTCCCCCGAAAATCATGTCAGCTCCCATCCTACCCAATACCAATTCCCCTTGCTGGTAGGCCACCAGCACGATGCGTTGCATTTCCGCGAAACAACCATCGCAACGACCAAGACCCATATGCCCCTGTCTAACCGACAACTCATGCCAATACTTGGTCGTGTTTCCAAACCAATTTCCCCGTATACATAGCGACAGAGGAATTTAACTCAGCCTGTACGGCAGTGATTCTCTGGAACTAAATTCCCTATGCAAGCATAGCAACCTCTTTCAAGTTCCTTGTAAGTGGCAGTGAGTTTATTTAGCTATGACTCCACTGCCACGACGCGACGAACTTTTTTCTTGCTTTTAACGAGTCAGTCATCATTCTACCATCGGCCCACCAATCAAGTCTACCGTGTCTCTGTCGAGTGGGGTCGTGCCCTTGATTTCTAAGCGAAAAGCATTTAGTGGTGTGTCGGGTTCTTGGCGTACGGCGGCACCCCTCACCTTCGACCCCACAACCCATTCTGGAGAGTACTCTCCATATACATATCATTGGTATAAAATGGTGCCGAAATATGATTAATTTCACTTCACATTGCCCTTGCAATGTGACCACCGATGATTTTGGTTATGAAGTTATCTGTCCTGTTTATCTGATTCTCTGATTTGTCGTACAGGACTTTATTGGGGTAGAACTTCTATGTTGTGACTCTGTGGTTCTGTGCATTCCGAGGCAGGAACCCAAACAGTGCCTCTCGAACACCCGAAACTTCTCCCTGTAGAATGGGGATATGTTATGCAATACCGGGCAGGCATGCACCAACACTGGATGAATGAAATTATTTTGACTTTGGAGTCTAGAAGACTCCTACGGAAGAGACTTCTTGTCATAGTATATGCGTTTTAGCTGCGATAAGATACCTATCAAACCAGATATTACTACTACAGTTTTCACTTGTAGGGAAAGATTATTACATCCTACAATGGAAAATTGTTTCCAATTCTGTTTTGTATCCCTTGATGCACTGGACAAGGGCGTTATGAAAACGATGGTTTCTGTGTACTGGAAATTGTTCTTTAATTTCCAATCGTCGCAAAAACATTTGATTCTATTGAAGTTATCTTACAAAAGTTTGTTGATGACATCAATCTTTTCTCAAGATCTATACACCACAATCTCGTCGGCGTGTATAATCCCATGGTTGAGAGAGCCTACCAGATCACTAGTGTAAATGTTAAACAAAGTGGGAGAATTCACTGCTCCCTGCTGTAAGCCGTTTTTAGTGTGAAAGGTCTTGTTGAATGTTATATCTCCACATTTCACCACAAACTGTTTACCCATTATCGTATCGTGGATAATGTATCACAAATATTCGGACATACCTAGCTGTGATAATTGATATACAAGCCTGTTTAACCATACGGTATCAAAGGCCCTTTCAAAGTCAACCAAACATTGCCTTATGCATTTTTGCTTTGTCTTGTTCCACTGTATGTTGGACACTATTTTTGTCGCGACATGAACGGTGTCGTGTTTCGATCTGAAACTGAACTTTTAGTTCGGAATAATACCACTTTCATCACACCAGTTTATCAATGCCTTATTTATAATTTGCTCGAATACCTTGCTCATGTTTGGAAGCAAGCTAATCGAGCGAAGATTGGTGGGGTTGCTTCTGTCATTACCCTTTTTTGGGGATGGGATGGACTACTGCAGTTTTCCAACGGGTTGGATATTATGTATTATTTAGAGCGTTGTTGAATAAAACAATGTAAACATTCACTGCTTGAAGATGCAAGTGCTTTAAAACAATGTTTGGAATACTATCTATTCCAGACGATTTGTTGTTTTTAATAGATCTAAGGATGTTCGTAAGTTCATCCTTGTGCACAAATATACTCGCGTTTAGATTTCTAAGCGTTGAATTGGCTCTATTGTTTACACTGAATGTAGTGAAACGTCGACTTTCAAGTTGCCAATTGTTGAGTTCATGGCGGATCGAAATATAGTTTTGGAGAGCCCTATTTTCTAGGCCGCTGTTAGAATCAACGGATTCGTTCACTCTATACACTGCCTCGAAACAAGCACCAATTGAGTTCGCTTTCTTTTGTGGATTCTCGAATGTTATTAGCTCTTCCTTGGAGTTGATGTTATCCAGGCCAAGTCCTGCGTTTAGCATTGTTAGACAATTTTCCGGAGCCCGCGGAACTGACAGACATGGAATGTTATTATAATCATTCCCTCTAAATACTTTATTTATTTGTGGGAACATATTCGGCCCACTAGCTTTAATGACTTGGATTTTTTGTTCCAATCTTCATTAGTTACTGATCTATAGTTGTCATGGATCAGTTTTTGAAGGTTTTTAATTAGTGACTTTATCGTTTTTATTTCCTGGCAATTTGGATCGCTAAACTGTCTACAAAGTAGTTTCAGCTTGGAGAGCAGAATGGACTTTTGCCTATACAAGGCGTCAGCCGTTGAGTGTCTGCATTGGTTTGTACGACCCTCCATGTGAGTTATTTTCGGGATAGAACCATTCATTATATTAGTAACAATGTTGTCCATCATTAAAAGATAATGATCAATTTCGTCATTACGAAGATTCCTTTCAGTCGGTGGATCTACTCCACTGGAGCGTAATTCTATTTTTATTAGTCGATGAAAGCGCGACCAGTGTGGTTTGCGAAAGTTAAAAGAATTTATTTGGTCATACTGCGCCAGTAGTGAGTGTTCGTTTGGAACATGAATTATGGCACCAAGTCCGTAATGATCACTATCCTACTTGATTGTACGAAGACAATTTCGAGTAGTTAGATCCCTGTCTACTAATAGTATTCGCTCGTCCAGCAAAAGTAAATCCAAGAAGGAATCTCCTCTTAGATACGATGGCGTTCTTGTAGCGTACAGTTCTAGTTTCTGTCCGATGGCGTTTGTTTGCGACCAGTCGAACAACGCATTGCCCTTGTTGTTGAGATAAATTTACCCCGCACACTGTGCTTGGCATTGAAATCTCCTGCCCAAAAGAAGTAATTATTTTCCGAGTCTAACTGGAGACTTCGGAAAAGGGTATCAAGTTCATTGATAAACAGTGTAGATTAAGGGGAGAGTAAACAGAGACTAGATATAGATGCCTTTGACTTTTCAAAGGAATATCTATAATGCAGGCTTCCAGACCCTGGAACTTGTGCACATTTGTGCTTTACACGACCCTGTGTTGCAGACCATTTTTAATTAGGACGACGATTCATCCCCCTTGAGTGGAGTTTGGACGATCTTATCTTATAATTTTATAATTTGTAGAGCCCATCTTGTGTCTTTGGTTTAGCTTAGTTTCGCTAGCCAAAAGCACACTCAAATTATCCCTTCTTTCCATACGGATTAGTGAATTTACATTCAAAGCAATAATTTTAAGGGGCAACTCAGCCGAAGTGAAGATTGTGACTAGTGTATTGAGTTATCTGGAAACTGGGTCGAGTAGATCACCACTTGTTGTAAGAGCATGTTTTCATTCGTTTCGCTTCTTCAACTTGCTTCTTTCTAGCTTCCAACTTTTAGTTGGTGGTATTTAGCGCAACCTGTAAAGTTAGCAGGCTGGTATGTATTCTTGCAGAGGATGCAGGATAACTTATTCATATCCGGGATCTGTTCTTTGCTCAACGAGCATTCCTCAATAATGTGGTCGTGTAGACACTTTACACGTCTAAATTGCTTATTACAATTCGATGGCACATGGCAGAAGATTTGACAACGTATACATTCCAATACGCGTTCGGACTTCTTATTGCTTGGTGGTTTAGATATTTAATATCGTACCTAAGCCCATCAACTTTACTGTCGGGACTTAGTGGCACAATAAAGAAAGGCAACTTGCGGTTGCGATTTCTAGAGCTTGCGATCGAGATCGGTTTCACGCCTATAACTCTGTCGGTTTCAACGGTTTTTAATTCCTCAAGTAATTATTCTGGGGAAAAATAAGGATCAACTCCTTTTAGGACCATGGAGACAGTTTTCTCCGCTTTTGGAGTGTACGTGTAGCACTCGCTAGTTGCTAGTTATGATTGTCCTCTAAATCACTACACATTATACTGATTTTTGCATTATTGATGCGTTTTGTTTTAAATTTCTTGCATGTTAACTTACCGAGCTTTATTGCGTCCTTAGTCTCCAATGATGGCTCACAATGATGGGAGGTAGTTTATCCTTGCTATTGATTTATTGTTGCTATTGCTGTTTTTCCTGCTGCTGCTGTTGTCGTTGTTGTTGTTTTTGTTCACATAATTGTAAACCCGCGTATTCCTTTCTTCCAGAACTGCTTTTACTTCTCTGCACAGCTCATCACTTTTTTTGATAAGCTCGGCGATAACGTTGTTCATCAGACTTATTTGCCACTGGCTTCTTGACGACTAAGTCTTTGTATTTGTTCCCTGCTCCAGATTAGTGATCATCACAGTGATACAAATTTTCAGCATTTTTTACGTATTTCACGATCCTCGTTTGCATCTGATTTGTGCCTTTTGGCGGTTAAATTCGGTTGAAGATTTTTAGCTATGACCTGATCTTCGTTCATGGTCAGTGCGTTACTTTTATTTTTTTAATGTACTTCCCGGATTTTTTATTTTAGAATGTTGTTTGTTTGATGACTCACGCGATCGAACCATTAAATGTTTGTTTATTTGACATGTGCTCTCGCGCACTCTCTAACGCACCCACATCTTTTTTTGCTATTGCCGTGTATACAATGTCCACACTTTACTGTTATTTCCTCTGCGAGGAGGACACACACACACACGCGTATACGTGGACAATACTTTTAATATTTTTTTGCTGACTAGCGGTGATCGATGTAGTTCGTTCAACGACTTTTTGGATGGAAATGTTCAGTACAATATACACCAAATGCCTATCAGTACGATTTATCCCAAAATGCTGGAAGGAACAGGGACAAGTACTGATACGAATAGTAACAAACCACCCCAGGAACCATCATCATACAATCCCATCTGCCTGCTGAGCAAAGCTATGAAGGTATTGGAGACCGTCATTCCTTGGAGACTAGAGTAGGATACGGGGGCGGAGGGACCCTCACATATTCAATACGGTTTCTGAAGGAAAAGAGGTACAGTGGATGCAATCGCTCAAATGTGCAGAATCGCCGATGGAGCACTGGTGGGATCCAATTGGACAGCTTCTAAGGAACGTGATGTACAATGGTGCACTACCAGGTGTACGCATACGTTTTTGCCGGTTTACCTAAGCGATGGCACCAGCAACAAGTACGCAGCGTATTAATTTGACACGTAAGCCATTTTGTTCGTCTAAGATTTAACTATAAACACACAAAAGTTGAGTCCGCTAAAAACTAGCGTCTTTGTTTTATCGTTCAGTGATCATATCGAGTTTTGTGCCTGAAAAAGAACATTGCCGGCACGCATTGCTTTTCTTATTTAATCAAAAGAAAAATGCTGTTGAAAGTCATCGTTTGCTGGTAAAAACATATGGTGAACATGCTCCATCAATTAGAACATTTGAGACATCGTTTCGACAATTTAAAAGTGGTGATTTCAGTGTGAAAGACAGTGGGCGCTCTGGTAGACCACAAAAATGTGAAGGCGAGCAATTGCAGGAGTTAACTCAAACTCAACGGCAATTAGCAGAAGCATTACATGTGTCACAAGAAACAATCAGCACACGTTTACGAGCAATGGGGAAGACCAATAAACTGGGTAAATGAGTCCCACACGATTGGAATGAACGTCAAATGGAAAACCGCAAAATCACTTGTGAAATGCTGCTTCAACGCCACGAAGAGAAATCATTTTTGCATCGAATTGTGACGGATGACGAAAAATGGATTTATTTTTAAAACCAAAGCGGATAAAATTATGGCTTTCACCTATCGAAGCTGATCCTTCAACACCAAGGCCCAAACGCTTCAGCAAGAGGACTATGCGCTGTGTCTGGTGGGACCAGAGAGGTATTGTGTATTCTCGAAGCCAGGCGAAACCGTTAATACACAACGCTATCGTCAACAAATGATTAATTTAAACCACATATTAATCGAAAACGGCCGGAATGGGCCAGAAGACATGGCAAAGGGATTTTGTTACACGACAACGCGTCGTCTCATACAGCAAAACTAGTGAAAGACACCTTGAAATCGCTTGGATGGGACATCCTTCTGCGCCCGCCGTACTCCCCAGACTTGGCACAATCTGATTATCACCTTTTCGCATCAATGGGGCACGCGCTCGTAGAGCAACACTTCTGCGATTTCGAGGAAGTTGGAAAATGGCTCGACGAATGGCTTACCGCGAAAGACAAGCAGTTTTTCTGACTCTCTCATAAATTACCCGAGAGATGGGCGAAATGTGTAGAATCCGATGGTCAATATTTCGAATAAAAAAAAATTAATTTCCCTAAAAAATTACGTATTTTTTTTTACCAAGGAAACCGGAAAAAACGTATGCATACACCTTGTAAACATATATAAACGGCTAGGAGTAAATATCATAGGCTACGTAGACGATTTAGCAATTATCACAACAGCAAAAACCCTCCAAGAAACTTGTGAGAAATTAAACCAGGCGATAAAAACTATGCGAGATTAGCTCACAAATGATGGGCTGCAGAGAACAAAACAGAGATGGTACTGATGACCAGCCACAAAAACGTAGAACAAATTAGCTTAAGTATCGGCGAGCACCGAATGGAATCCAACCCCACCATTAAATATCTAGGGTTTATTCTGGATCACCGCATGAGTTTCAAGCACTATATGCGCTACGCTGCAAAGAAGTCAGCGACAAGACACGCAGCACTGGAGAGACTGACGCCAAACGTGGGCGGGTCTAAAAGATAGGGAAGATTGCTCTTAGCTTCTGTAAGCAGATCAATCTTCCTTCCTTCCGACATGGGCTAGAGCAATGGCCCACAGCTCATACACCAAGCATATGAAATCCGTCCAAAGAAGAGGAATCCTGACAATCTGCAGGGTCTGCAGAACGGTGTCCACCGAAGCGGTCGAGTGGGTCGAGTATAGAAATAAGAGCGGGATCAGTGGCAGAGATATATCTATAAGCTGCAGCTGAACGCACAACACCCCAGTCCAGATAAAGCCGAACTCGCACCTATCCGAGAACGAAGTTTAGTCAATGGCAACAGAAATGGGACATAAGCCATCGTAGGAAGATGGACGCACGAAATGATACCGACAAATAGATCACACGGTGAGGTAGACTTTGACATGTCTCAATGCCTGATAGGGCATGGATGCTTTGGCCAATACCTGCACAGGTGCAAGTACAAGAAAGACCCGAACTGCCCATCCTGCTTGGGATGTGTAGAAAACGCGGAACACATGCTAACGCCTACATCATGCAGAAACTCCGCAGACAACGAGAACTGCAACAACTTAAAAGACGTTATACTTTGACCCTGTCGCCGGAAGAAATGTCGACGGTACCCAGGGGACCAAACAGGAATGGGTTTCAAAGCGGGGGTGGCTTTACCCCGTAGGCACTGTTGGATGATCAAGAATGGAGTGGAAAATCCGGCATGCAAATGGATTCGGGCCACCTGTATCTTTTGAAGATCACCACCTCCAGATCGTAGAATAAAAAAATTATATCATTCCCTCTACATCTTTAAAGGGTCTTCTTCTTTAATTGTTAAGCCCCTGTCAAAGCCTTTCTATTTGCCGAAATATTATGCTATCAAAAAATTTCGATACACACTCTCTGATCTGGAGTCAACGAGAATGGGAAAGCTAAGCGTCGATAATTTCCGAGAAAGTCTGACGTCGTCGATTGCCGGAAAAGTGAGCCAGTTGGTTTCAACCATTCACACTTGGCGGGTGTTTAGTGTCGTGTTTAAAAAATCAAGACGTGTGATCACCTGACATAAATGTATGCAATAACTTTACTAATAAAAACAAATATAGTAAATTAATTATTTATTTGCGTTGATGGATCACCACATAAACCAACAAAGCTTTCTTTCTGCTGTAAAACGCTTCCGTATTTACACTCAAGCACCAGAATATGTTGAGCTCGCTGAAATTTAATATCAAAAGAATATTCCAATGGGAATATTTAGCCCCATGGAATTGCATGCCTCCAAAACACAATGTTGCCTTCAATATTACAGAGAAAATCCAAAGTAGGCTTGTGGCGACTCTAACAGATACACACACAATTCACAAGCAAAATAGTGAAGAGCACCGAACGAAAAATCGAAACAAGAAAATACATCAGAGCCGTATACCATAGCGATAACAAAAATAATTCACATCAGTGGAGTATAGCCGAGTTTAAAAATCAAATTCTAAACACGGTCAGTAGCCTGATGGGTGGCGCTTAGGTTCAATTTGTTTCGTGATTCAAACAGTCATAGCGTCAGTTCGAATCACACGATCTTCTTCACTATTATTTCAAACGCTATAGGCTCATGATGTATTTGGTTCTAAAGTTTATTCGACTTTTAACTGGGCTCAAATTTGAAGCCGCGAACAGCTTACGATTTCTTAAAAGATGCAAAAAATACTTCTACATCTGATTTGGCCACAATTTACAAAGCATGTATTTTTCCAAGTCTGGAAATTCAATTCCAACATTTGGTTGCTAGCATCGACAACTCCACATACTTGATAGGACAACACAAAATCGATCAATGAAACTCATAGGCGACTCAGGCGTTACACGTTGAAGTTCATTATTAGAGCACAAGCTGAGCATATCCTGCTCCCCTTTTCTACAGATACTACCGCAAACATTGCTCAAGTGCACTCGGAAAATTGGTTTTTCCTACCCAAGTACTTTGCCTGAAAACCCTTCAATTATCAGAGTGTGCATATCAGTTCACACGAAGCCTACATTTTCAACGGTCAGATGGGCTTAAGAATGCTGTTCTTCAGTCGAACTACGCCAGCATGGAACGCTTTGCCAAGTCATGCTTTCTCCCGCCCTTACAATCTACAGAGATTCAAAACGAATGGACACCTGCTTTCCAGCGATTACGATGTGACCAGCGGAGTAACAGGGGAACTCCGTCCCGCGCGGCGATGGAACATCTAAGAAAAAGTTGCGCTGGGATCAACAGGCATATGTGCTGGCGGAAGGTGGTTTTAGTTGACAAAAATCCGGCATGCCTCTTGGTCGATCCAGAGGTATTTTTTGAAGATTTCTACCTTCCTACCGAAATCAAAAAAAAAAACCTGCTTTCTAGATCACAAACCAGACCAAGCGATCGAACGAAGCTGTCTAGTACTTCACACTGACGATTGACGACAGACTAAATATAATCGTGAACTAATCAAATAAATGGGGCATAGGCCACACCAAAATCAAAAATCAAAAATTAAGTCGCATGTAGGCTACACGAACAAAAAAGGCAGTGTAGGCAGTGCTAAACAGAATACGTCCGAACATAGGCAGGCTTAGATATAAAAGGAGGATTATAAGGACTTGACAGTAGCACCCATGTGGGCAGGTCTCCAAACCAAAAAAAAAAAAAAAGAACATAAATACGAAGAGCAGCACATATACTACTGAACCAGCTTTCGGACTACTCTTCACAGACATCCAAGCAGAAAAGAGCTTCCACTCTGCGGAAGAAGAACCTCGAAAGATGAGGTGCATTGCGAAAACGTCATTGTGGAGAATAAAAACTTCTGTAGCTATATGGTAAACCGAGCTTAAAAAGTAGATGGACCTTTAGAAGTCTGAAAAAAGCACTCTCACGTACACTGCAGCTACGACCGTATGTAATTCCTGTCGATCATGATGGGTATCGCAAAGGCTTGAACCATTTCGGACACTTTCGGTCCCTTATTCTTTCCTCAGTGCGAACTTCCTATTTTTGTGTGTAGCTGATTCGCTAATGGAGAAAAACCTAGCTAGGCCAATGAATCTCGTAGACCAGAAGAGTGTTAAATCGAAATATGTGCTCTAGCAAGTAGAATGCGCAATAAGCTACGCCACAAAGATTCCAAAGACGATCCCGGGGGAGAGTGATCGGAAATACAAACTACGAAGGCGCAGTGTTGTTATAGACGACCTTGCGAATCGTGTATGCCAGGGATCAGCCCCGGGTATCTTTAAAAATTACACATTCTTCGGCGCAACCATAAAAAAACTTCGTTTCCGAATCATGTCCCTATTCTTTCACATAAACTGTGAACTAGCATTTTTAGGTGTCAATAAAATCTATTCTGTTCATTTCGTTCATTGAAAAGTACATTCTTTTTCAGTGCTACTTTAGCCTTCTATTAAGCTTTAGAATATTGGAAAAGAAAATGTCCGCAACTCGTCGCTACGTTATGAAAAGTTTTAGTTAGCTTCTCAGAAGAAAGTTTCAAAACGCAACAACCTGTCACCGTTCGAACACACAAAAACCTTTATTCGAATATCAATTTGAATCTCAATCCTTCATTTTATAAACTCGCCTGCCAAACAAAATTAGCATAACCTTACCGGAAGTAGTACTAATTGACAGAACAATTCACCCCATGCCTTTGGAAGAACAACATTATGACTCATTGTTGCTTGGTCAATTTAAGCGTCCTTGTCTGTTTCTCAAGGTTATCGAGCACGTCCTTTCGAGTCGTGTCTACTTCGTATATCATCTGCCAACCCTTTTTCAACCACTTCTTATCAACAGCCTTCTTTTCCAAGGACACCCGATGGACACTCATGATAAAATAATTATGCTCGCGATTCAACCCCTTTATTTACCCAGGTCACAGCACAACGCAACACACATCTACCCTTCGACATTTTGCGTACGGCCGGTGGTGGTCAGTTACGCATACCAAGCGCCCGACTTAAATCCATGAAAATCAATGGTCAGTCGAGAATTTTTCCGTGGCCAGCTGCACCAAGCAGGACAGAACGAGCTCTGTTGATGAATTAAAATCGACGCAAAAAACCAAAGCCAAATGGTTTTAGTCGGCATATGTCTCGGTGAATAGACGTTGGAAAATGGTCAAGCGCGAGGATGTGAATCGCCTTAATGGCGCTTCCAATTGAAAAAACTGGTTTTGGCTGGCGACGGCGATAAGTCATTAGCTGGTAAAACAGAATTCATCACAGGAGGGTTCAGTGACCCGCGCTGCAGAACTGTTTTGTAATGATAAAAGGGTATTAAAGGTGCCAACTGCATTGAATGGACCATTATTTGAGTTCCACGAATGCAGAAGCACGAGAACACAAACCCACTCAGATGATTTCACTCTTTGCATTATACTATGATTCAAAACTGCATTGTCCGGCCCTGTTTAGTTCCACTGATTCTTCTTCGATACATTTTATCGCATTTGTCGAACTTGGCCCAAATGCACACAAAGCAGTTTCTTAATTAGCGAGATGCGTTTTTATAGACCAGGAAACGGCTCCCCAACTGGCTTCCCTATTATTTCTGACCAAAGTAGAGACACATTTCTAAATCACAAAGCCAATTCAGAGCATTCTTTAAAAGAATACCCCAAGCTCATGATCGTTAAGAATAGAGACAACTGGGTTAAGAGTTTGGTGGAGCGACTGGCGTGAGACTAAGAAATGTGGCATTTTCGGATGAGGTACCAATTTGAAATTTAAGCAGAAATTTTCGTAGGCTCCTATGAAGTTGAGTTGAAACCCTCGCACTTGAACAGTAAACAACGATTTTTATCGTTCCAATCAAATACATGCGCTATTTCCGAAAATGTAGTTTGATCGTGTCCAGATTTAACGAAGGGGCAGATCATGCCATTTCTGTCTCCTGCTGGGGAGTATATTTTGGCTAGTTCAAGAGGAAGTGCCATTTGTTGACATCTCGTGGCGCTACAGATTAACCTCTCCTGAGGGAAGTGTACAAAAACAAACAGGCGACGCATCGTATATTACATGACACAATTACGATAGTGTATGTTATGTAAAAAGTTGGAGCTTTTGTAACCAATATACGATAACGTATCCAATTATATTTAAATTAAGCTTGGGATAAATTATTATAAACAGTCTGAAAATGAAAAACGTACGACAAATGGAAAAACTTTAAGAAACCAACCTTAGTTACATTTATTTATTTGCTTTTTGTTTAGATTAAAAATAAAAGCAAGTCAAAGTTTCTTATTAATAACTCACTTTCCTGTGCATAATTGATTTTTTTAAACAATCAACAAACACCTGAAAGGAACTGTTGCAACCCCAAATAATACCCTTAAAGGTAATATTCTCAGCAATCGATGAGAAGAAAACACTGGGTATTGTAAATCAAAACAATGGAATGAAATCAAGTAAGCGGTGGAAGTCAAATATAAAAAAGGAACTCAAACGCATTGGATAATGAGAATAGTATTAAAGGAATGAAACTGGGATTTCGAGGCATGTCGTAATTGAAAATTTGAAACAAAAAATTTCAAATGAATAAAAAAATTTGAAAAACATTCATCAATTGCACAAGACGAGTGGTGGAGTCATCGTTTTGTACAAAGCGGTCTGCCATGCTGAATCGAAAACAAGAAATCACTCTTAGCTAAATCAATTCAAGGAATAGTAAATAATAACAAAAAGAAATCAAATCAATTTAAAAAATGGAAAAAGAAAGTAAATCATAAAAAAAAACGGAATTATTAAAGAAATGGGATTAATTTAATTATGAAATAAAATTTAAATCAACATAAAACAAATAAATTGAAGGACGACAAATAAAAAAAATCCTATAGAGAAGAACGGAGAAAGTAAAGGGTAAAAACAAGTAAACATAAAAATTAAAAGAATTATTAAATCAATAAGAAATAAAAAAAATAAAATACATAAATAATTCTTTTATTTATAAAATGTCTAAATTGGCAGGGTGCGCATGGCAGTGGTGAAAGGATAAGAGACACAATTTTTCATATTCTAAATGTAGTTTTCGATATTAGCCCCTTTATGTTTAGCTTAGTGTCCGCTAGTTGCCAATAAGTTAAGATTTAACATAAGGAAGGTAAAGTTTAAGCAGTATTTGTCTAGCAGGTAAGTTAAAGAGGTAAGAGAAACAATAAAAAAAGAATATAGAAGATAGAGAGATTAATGAAAAGGGATAACTGTAGGGAAGTGTTTTAGTTCAGTGTTTCTGGTAGACATTTTTTTTTATTATACTTCTCTCAAGAGAGGCGAACTTATAGCGCCGAAACGTCGCCCCCAAGATCCCACCGAATAACTGTTTCAATTCTTTTTGAACAGTTGCAGGTTGTAACGCTCCGGAGGAACTCGCGTGGGGAGGGAATTCCACAATTTTCCCGTTCTGTAACGGAACAAGTTCTGATGCAGAGATGTTCGTGCCATTGGGAGATGTACCACAAACGGGTGCGATCAGTCGGATTGTCTTCTGGAGCGCATATAAACCGAATTGCGCGGAATAATATCAGGAATCCCCGAAGAACAGTACCCGTGATAATATCTGTAAAAAAGACAGAGGTCACCTACTCGCCTTTGATGTGATAACCACTGGAATCCCCACGTCAGCGCCGTGTCGCCAATCGGGCAGATCGTTCGTCTCTCTACGCCCTCAACTAGGTCGAGGGTGTGCTTAGGGCCAGAGCTCCAAGCATGAGAGCAATATTCGAGCGCGAGTCTAATATGGGATTTATACAGAAGAAGAAGTTGGGCCGGGGTAAAATATTTCTTGGTTCTAAAAAGATAACTCAGTTTTCCTGAGGCGGACCCGGCGATGTTCGACACGTGTATATGCCATCATACATTCCCACGGACCGTGACGCCGAGCAATTTCATACCTTCCCCAGATTCAAAGGCCTGGCCATTCATCATCAGCTGTGGAACCGATGATCCATTTTTCTTTGTGAATGTTGTATATTGTGTCTTAGTTGCATTGAAGTCGACGAGATCGGTCTTTCCCCACTGCAGGGCCTTATCCAGATCCCTATTCAGAGAGTCGATCTGGTTATATATCAGCTGGTGCAACGTTGATGCACTAATGGCCCGATCACTCGAAAAAGAGGAAACAAGGGTACTATCATTCGCAAAACTTAACACTCTGTTATGCATTGACTCCAACAAATCATTTATGTGAAGCAAAACAAGGTTGGAGCCAAAATAGAACCTTGAGACACCCTGGAATTAATTAATCTTGGTTTCATCCAACCATAAGATATTATTCCAATTCGCACGGTGGAGGTGTTTTTTCTCTGTTTTATATTTTTCTTGCTCAAATATGGAATTTTTTGGGACTTTTTCCAGGAAGACCCGCTTATATTAGTCTGTTTCTAATTGTACGACTAGTACAAGGTGCGTTTAAATCATTTTTTAATTCCGTTGTAGACAAAAACGGCTTGTTTTGGATAGTCGGATTAGCAGTTTGTCGAATCGTGAGGTGGTTTTTCTTTTTCTGCCTCTGGTTTCCATTTTGGGACCTGAATGAAGAGCTGTGAATATTCTTTTCTTAGATCATTTCATTAGCTTAGCTATTTCATCCATTGTTTTCCCGTCATTTCTTAATTTTTTTATCAATTCACGATCCATTTTCACAAAATTTTATTTTTATTTTATTTATTTCATTTCTAACAAACTCTAAAACACATGTCTAACAAATTTACGAAGATTTCAATAAAGACGAACCAGTAGTTTAGTACACAATCACGATTGAAGTCTGTGGTGATCGTTTGTTCCTATTATTTTTTCCAGCCAAAATATCCCTTTCGCTTGCATTTTTTACTACTAGACAAAAATAAAAAACTGATAAGAGCAAATTGATGCACCATATCAAAGTACTGTGGCGTCTCTAACAGATACACACAATACGCAATCAAATAGTGAAGAACGCCGAACGAAAATCGAATAAGAAAATACATCAGAGCCGTATACCATAGCGATAACATAACAATTCCCATCAGTGGAGTATAGTCGAGTTTAAAAATCAAATTCTAAACACGGCCAGTAGCCTGATGGGTAACGCTTAGGTTCAATTTTTTGTGATTCTAACTGTCATAGCGTCAGTTCGAATCACACGTTCTTCACTATCATTTCAAACGCTATAGTACTGTTAGGTACGGTTCGGGTATAGAATTGATGTCGAAGAAAAACCAAATTGTACGCAGTTACTGATTGTTGATCGTTATCTAAGCCATTGTTTCTATTATTTTTTCCACCACTATATATGGTTCAAAGTTATGATTTTTTTAACAAAATAATACATTCTTCGTTTTTATTTGTTTATTTACTTCTATCGATTAAATAAATTAAAAAATCTTGAATCTAGTGATTGGTCCTTATACAAGGATAGTTAATGAAGCAGCATGCATTTTTTTCCGATTTTGTTAAGCACTTTTAGGTTAGTTGTAAAGTGTCGGACACGAATGACCCGACCCTACCATTTAAGGATGCCAAAAACGAGGGTTAAAGATCAATTTTCAGAAAAGAGAAACTATGCTTTTCAAAACGCCCTTGTCCAGGGCATCGAGGGATACAAAACAGAATTGGAAAAAATTCTCCATTGTAGGATGTAATCATCTTCCCCTACAAGTGAAATCTGTTGTAGTAATATCTGACTCGATAGGTATCTTTAGTTTGATAAGCACGTAACAGCAGCTCTTATCGCAGATAAAAACGCATATACTATGACAAGAAGTCTCTTCCGTAGCAGTCTTCTAGAGTCCAAAGTCAAAATAATTTCATTCATCCAGTGTTGGTGTATGGCCGCCCGGTATAGCGTAACATATCCCCATTCTACATGGACACGTTTCGGGTGTTCGAGAGGCAGTGTTTACGTTCCTGCCTTGGAATGTATAGAACACCAGAGTCGCAATATAAGAACTTTTAACCAAATAAAAATCCTGTATGACAAATCAGGACTAAACAGGATAGATATCTTTATAATCAAATTTAGCCGTGGTCACACTGTAAGAGCAATGTGCAGTGAAAACAATCTTATTTCGGGAGCATTGTATCCCAATGATATGTATCTGGGGTGTACTGTCCAGAATGCCCCCCCCCCCCCCCCCCCCCCCCCCCCCAGACGCGCGTGAATATAAAATAAGAAAAGGTCTCACCCAAGATAAACATGGAGTCCCTATTATTTACCACGCTTTCCGTGGTGCCAAGGATAAACGAATTCTCCATGATAGCAACATATCTAATGTCGCACGTCGCCTACGTTTCAGTATGGTAATCATTGAAAAAGATAAATCCAACGGAGACCGATCTCATCCCAACTAGTGGTGGATGTTTGACGAAGAAAAGACTACGTCCCGAAATATAATATGCCTCTCAGGCGCAATGCTCTCATTTCCCTTCTCTAGATGTAGTTTTAGTTTTAGTATTGTTTCTGTCCATACAGTTTTATTTTAATACCTAATGATATTTCGTTTGGTTCTAAAATTTTTATGTTCCGAAAAAAACTAAAAAAATTTTAAACAAAAAAGAAAAGGTTTTAAATTTGAAAATTAAAAAAAAAGTTTAATAAATTAAAAAAAAAAAATAAGAGATGTAAAAAAGGAGAAGGCCTTATCATTACTTTTTAGAATTTGTTGGAGACTGGCATTGAACTCGCGCTTCCCATTTGTTGATAGAATCCTAGATTGTGGCCGTGTCGGACACAGAAGTCGCAAATCTGCCTTATATGCAGGATCCTTTTTCCCTCCTTCAATCGCCAGCAATCACGGATATCTTGATTTATTTGCTGACAGTGTGTACAAAAGGGTGTGGTTTTCCGTTTTGCACACTCTTCACAGGTATGCCCCCGTTTCTGGCAGTAACTGCAAGTTACTTTGATGATGGGGCATTTTGTGTTATTGCTCCTCGGCCTGTGGTATTGGTTGTTGCTGTTGCGCAGTCCCCTGCGTGATGGGTTGAATCTGTGGTAGCCCTTCTACATTTGGAGTATTGTGGATTAAAGTTTGTCCCCACTCGGTACTTGAAATCGGTTTATAGGCCTCTGGAGATGCTATTGGTGTATAAGAGAAGGGGGGTTTAATGAAGCCTGCGGAAGAGCTAATGGCAGCTGCGGTATTTGGATTTGTCCCAACTCCAATGTCTTTTGTATGAGGATGTCAAGAGGTTACCTCACCCATCAACAAAAAAATTAACAATGGTATGGATTTACCTGCCCTTGTTGATATACGTTCCTGGCAAAGTTGTCTAGTTGTGCCTTTACGACCTCAGAAAACTCAAGGCCGTATTTTTGTTCTGTAGATCTCTTGCATTGCAATATTTATTTACCACGTCTTGGCAGTTTTCCACTGGCAAATAAATTTTCCTCAGCAGATCCTCGGCTTCCTGAAAGGACGAGAACGGAGTGAACGCGAACAATCCAGAAGCTTCCCCTCGCAACCTGGTAGGGAAGATTTGCAAGAACACATTATGTTCCTCCACCCGAAAACAAATTAAGGCCCTGCTGTAACAATCTAAAATGGTTTCCAATTCCGCGCCTATACTACTTACCTTCAAACCTATAATGAAGAAACAGTTTCCTAGTGCACTAAAACCCTGGAATACATGCATTTACCTTTCCATTGTTTGCTCAAACCTTCGCCTAAGGCACCTAAATCTATAATTTTCGCTGATGCAAAATCCATCAGCACCAAACAAATATTTCCCTAAGGGCAGGGTTTCATACGAATGCACCATGATTCGAGAAAGCATTCGGCGTAACACCAAACAACCGATATAAACCCAAATCCTATCGGCGCCCATATCCCTTGTCGAATCCTACAGCACACAAGCAGGAGATATTCCTGCTTTACTGCTTTGCTGCGACCATATCGGTCGCCAAACCTATCGACAAGCAATTGCATTGGCGCCAATAAGCATGCCCCTGAAATTCAATTCGATTACGACATTACGTAACCGACATAAACCCTCGACCGTGTCCATGCACACAAGAAGAAAGAATTTTTCCACACATGTGCATGGCAAATCACATTCACGGCCCATCGGTCGATCATACGCCGTTGCTGATCGTGTAAACACCCAAGCATCTCCTTCATAATGCTTGCACAGCTGCAGATCATTGCTCATGGTGTTCCCCCTGTTGATTTGGTTTATCCACGGTCCGCATACTCGTGGACACACACCATGAGCAACAGAAGCGATCATCGTATACGTGTTTCACGCCCTTTTGCTGGGACCAATGTATGGAAAATCATCCCCTTTTGGGTCGACGAGCAAAATATGAAATTTTATTTTCTAAATTAATCAGTCTTTCAACAGACTCCGTGGAGGAAACTCGTTCCTCCACGTAAAACGAAGAACGGAGTCGGGTTTTGGCTGCATAAAAGTTTAGACGTATTAAACGTTAATTGTGAAGATATTGTACGCCGAAAGGCAAAACAAAAAGCCATTGTACAATTTAGAGAGCTTCTGAAGAGCTAATTAGAGTTAATTAAAAAAAATAACTCTAAATAGGACAGCATTTAGTCTTAAGTGAGAACTGTTTATATGATTTCTGAATGGTACTAACCTTCGAACGATACGTGTCAATTTCAAATTTCAAGGCAATTTAAAGTTCAGTTTTCAAATGACAGTTGTTTTAGTGAACCAATTTTTGTTATTTTCAAAGCAATGATTAAAAAAGAATTTCGTGTGTTTATCAATCATGGTTTTTTGATGAAGAAAAACACTTTTAAAGCCCAACAGTTACTTGATAAATTTATTGGAGGAAATAAACTGTTACTGAGTAGTATATTGGATTGAAAAAGCAACTCCAGAAAATATCAATCAAACCCTGGAAATCGTGATGGGAGATCGAAAGGTGAAAGTGCGTGAAATGACTGAGATCGTGAAGATATCAGTTAGAAACGCTTTCACTATTTTACATGAAAATTTGACCATGACAAGACTTTTTTCCAAATGATTACCGCGTTGGAACAAAACAACATCAAGGCATCGTGACACAAGCCGTCATGATATCAACTTCAAATTGTTGTCTTATCCGGTATATCTTACCCCAATTCTTATTGGCTGTTTCCAGACTTAAAAAAAAGTCCAGGGAAGAAATTTGGCCCAATGAAGAAGTAATCGCCGGAATTGAGGCGTATTTTGAGAGTAAAGTCAAATTATTCTACAAAAAAGGCATCGAAAAGTTAGAGAAGCTTTGGAATGAATGTATCACTCTTGAGGGATGATGAATAAGGTTGTTTCTAAAAAATATATATATTTTTATTTGTTAGGCCGGATACTTGTTGAGTGTTATGTTAAACTGCAAAATTTAGTTACCGATCAACAAGACCGTGTCACGTGCCATACAGCCCATCAACTCCATTAGAGTGATTTTCCGTTGTCGTGATCACAATTGGCCGACCAGATTGCACGATCTAACGCCATCTTCCTTTAGGGATTTTCGAAGTTTAAGGCTTATACCGCCCACAATTTGATGGAAAAACTTTAGCGGTGTATGAATGAAATCCATGCAAAATGGCCACGGAAAATTTCGACAAAATAATGTGTATATGTTACTGTTATCCAAGCAAGGCCATGAAAGCCCATATACTATTTCATACGTGCCCCTAGGTTTATTAATCATTTACCCAATCTACTGTTCCACGCATAACCTTATTCTGTATAATTTATGAATCATTTCCAAACAACAATCAATCGCATTATAACAATCATATTCCTGTACCCTAGTTGTAGGTTAATTTTAAATTATGTATAGCTTGTTCTTAAGCCGAATAAGTGGGGGTTCTGCCTTAAGGGGGTATTCTGGTCTAGAATTTTGAAAAATCATTTTTTTTCACATTTTTAAAGCTTAACCCTCTAAGAATATGTCTTTAAGAGGATTTTAGAAAATTCAAATTATTTTCGGAGGTATGGCTGTTTTGCTGACGCGCCGTCTAAACGGGCTCGGTCGGAACGAATCGAACAAAAGACATTAGGGACTTTCTGTCAACCTGCGACCCTGTTTCCTCGTAAAACCTTTTGTGCCTTTATATATATATATATTGAAATACAATAACCGAAGGTAACCTTTATGTATTTTTAAATTATCTTTTATATTTAGTGCGAGCTTACATCCAGTTGCGAACAGTTGAATTCTAACCTTCAAGCCAAGTGAACGCATATGCTCTGAGTAAAATAAAAATATTTCAATTGATAATTTTAATTTTTTAAAGTAAAATGGATCGAAAATCTTCAGCGAAAAGGATTACGCGTCCGGATCGATGTAAAAAGAAGGCGATTTCACGGTAATAGATTCACGGCAGAGGACGACACCAGTTTTACGAGTGTATCAGTAGCAAAATTGAGCAAATCAAATGATGATTATTATTTTTTTTATTATTTATTGGCCTGTAGGAACCCGGAAGTTCATGACCTCACCGACTCGGCTTCGACATCGTTCCCTTTCCTGGGCACTCTCCTTCCACGGTTGACCATTCGATCCGATCTCCTCAAGGTCAAACCTAACATTGTCCTCCCATCTCCGTCGCGGCCGTCCTACCGGTCTCTTTCCCGTTGGTCTTTCGTCAAGAATTCTATGCACGGTCCTATCGTTGCCCATTCGCGCCACGTGTCCGGCCCATCTTAATCTTCGCGACTTGATTACTCTCACTATTGTAGGTTTGCGATATAGCTCTTCCAATTCGTGGTTATGGAGTTTCCTCCATTGTCCTGCCTCCTCGTCATATTTACCTCCAAAGATGCCCCTCAAAACTTAATTCTCGAATACGCGGAATTTGTTTTCTTCCCGTTTTGTGAGAGCCAATGTTTCGCATCCATATAGAACAATCGGCATGCTTATGGTTCTATAGACACGGAGCTTTATGTTACGTGATAGCAGCCTGGATTTCAGCAGTTTACTGACTGCGTGCCAACTAGCGTTGCCGGAGTGTAGTCTTTTGTTAATTTCCTTCGACATTTCGTTACTGGCCATCTGTATCGTTCCCAGATGTTTAAATTCTTTAACTTTTTCAAATATCTTACCTCTGACGTTTATATGTGTTCTCTGAGGTCCACCTGCTCTCGCCGTAATCATGTATTTTGTTTTGTCTTCATTTATTTCTAGGCCCACCTCTTCTGCCGCTTGCATGATGATTTCACTGTTTTTACTTAGTTTCTAGATTATCGCCCAGAACGGCGATGTCATAAGCATATGCGAGCACTTGTGTGAGCCCGTTCAGGGATGATCCGGCCATGTTGTCGTCTTGTACCTTTCAACTAGAGTATGGTAGAGTCTCTGCCTTGCGACTGAGTCGTAGGCTTTTTTGAAGTCAACGAAAAGTTGGTGAACTGTCTCTCCGTATTCCCACTTCTTTTCCAGCAGTTGTCTTTTTGTGAACATTTGGTCGCTTGTTGACCGGTTCCTACGGAATCCACATTGGTAGTCTCCCAGTATTTCTTCTGCGTACGGTGTGATTCTCGCCAGAATGACATTTGTTAATATTTTGTATGCGGTATGCAATGATATTCCTCTGTAGTTTTCGCACTCAGATCTGTCGCCTTTTTTGAAAATGGGGATGACTATTGAGGTTTTCCATTCTTCCGGAGTGACTTCCTTATCCCATATTGTTTGGATGAGCTGGTGGATCATTCGAGTGGTTGCCTTTCTTCCATGCTTCACAAGCTCTGCCGGTATGCAGTCGACTCCGGGAGCCTTGTTGTTTTTCAATCGCTTTATTGCGTCTACTACTTCGTTGAGAGACGGCTCTGGGATCTGAGGCTCGGCTGTATGTACGCTTGGTCCATTTATGTGTGGTTGATGGGTGCCTACATTGAGCAGCTTTTCAAAGTACTGCTACCATCTTGTCACGACATTGTTTGTTTCTGTGACCATACAGCCGTTTGCGTCTCGAATTATTTTGGCTCTTCCTCGGTAGCCATTTCTAATTGAATTTATGCCGACATACATACCTCTGATGTTCTTTGCCCTAGAATTTTCTAGGGATTTTTCGGCCCGAGTCTTCTCCCATTCGCGTTTTTTTGCATTTGAAGGCCCTCATTGTCTCTCTCCGAATTGTCGCGTATCTTTCTGCGTTGACTTCATCATATCTTTCTAAGTGGATCACTCTGAGCCGTTTACGTTCTTCGATCCTCGCCCTGCACTCATCGTCAAACCAAGGTTTGGACTTAATTGTTTTCTTAAATCCTAATACCTTTTGGGTTGTTAGTTTGATTGTGTCTCTGATCGATGTCCATTTAGTGTCCACACTATCAGCTTCCTCTTCCTCACTGCTCCCATTCTCTAGGATGTTAAATCTATTCGTTAGTTCGTCTTGATGTTCAGCCCTGTTGCGTAGGTCTTTCAGCTTATCAGTGTCGAGCTTTTTGCTTGTCTCCCGTGACTGCCCATGTGGGATTGCTGCGAGGCGACTCCTGATTTTGCCCATCACTAGAAGATGATCGGAGTCGCAATCTGCTCCTCTATATGATCTTACGTCAAGGATATTCGAGTGGTGTCTTTTGTCTATGAGGAAGTGGTCTATTTGGTTACGCGTTACGCCGTCGGGTGATATCCATGTGGCTTTATGAATTTCCTTGTGCTTGAACATCGTGCTTTTTACTAACAGATCTTTTGACGCTGCGAACGTGATAATTCGAATTCCATTATCATTTGAAACGTCGTGTAGACTTTCTTTACCTATAGTTGGTTGGAAGATATCTTCCTTTCCAATTTTCGCATTGAGGTCCCCGAGGAGGATTTTAACATCGAATGATGAGATCCCATCAAATACATCCTCTAGTGTCTCGTAGAACGTGTCCTTCGTTTCTTCGTCCGTAGATTCTGTTGGGGCGTGTACGTTTATAAATACATAATTGTACCATCGGCCCTGTATTTTTAGCACAGACATTCGGTCATTAATAAATTTCAGGCGTAATCTTCTTGCTTATGATGAAGCCGGTTCCGAGGTTATGTGTATCGGTACCTCCACACACCAGTGTAAATCCGTTGGTTTCGATTACTTGATATGGGAGTCGGACTTCCTAAAGCGCGACGATGTCCATTTTATATTGTTTCGTGTTTTCTACGACCGTCTGTATCGCGCCTGGTTTATATAACGTTCGAACATTCGACGTGCCGACGCGTATATCCCGCTTTTTCCGTTTTTCCCTACGTCTTCTTTTTGCCGCGTCGGTGTTTTCCTGATGATTTGTTCCCTTATGGTAGTGTTGGCTCATCACACCTACGCCTACCGGGTTTTTTGTGAGATTGTTTTTTGTGTATTGTTCATTCATTTCATTGGATCACTCTGGGGTTTCAAATGGTCGGCCATATCAGAGCCCCTCTTTGATATGGTAAGGTCTGCTTACTGCTCTGATTCGACCCGGTGTCAGAGAGGCGCCGTTATAATACAGCCGGTATACCCCTGGCTGCAAACCATCCAATGGGCACGGTGACGCGTAACACCCTGGATTAGGGGCGGTAGATCTTTGTGTGTTACTCCTCGCTAGCCTGTCTGACATGGGTGGCCCTACTGGAAGCGTATGCTTCCGTCAGCACAGCCTGAGTGATCAATCAAATGATGAAGAAGTGATTATTGACAATAATTACGGCTACTTTCTTCCATAGTTTTGTGTAATACCTGCAAGAAAGAGATAAAACTTTCACGGACGTCTCATTGCGGACTAGGTTTTAATATTGCATTACAATGCAGTTGCGATTTGATTTGGACTTTCGCGCCGAAACATATTCATTCCCGAACTCACGTCATTGAAATTATTATTATTATTATTATTATTTATTGGCCTGTAGGAACCCGGAAGTTCATGACCTCACCGACTCGGCTTCGCCATCCTTCCCTGTCCTGGGCACTCTCCTTCCACGCTTGACCATTCGATCCGATCTCCTCAAGGTCAAACCTAACATTGTCCTCCCATCTCCGTCGCGGCCGTCCTACCGGTCTCTTTCCCGTTGGTCTACCGTCAAGAATTCTATGCACGGTCCTATCGTTCCCCATTCGCGCCACGTGTCCGGCCCATCTTAATCTTCGCGACTTAATTACTCTCACTATTGTAGGTTTGCGATATAGTTCTTCCAATTCGTGGTTATGGAGTCTCCTCCATTGTCCTGCCTCCTCGTCATATTTACCTCCAAAGATGCCTCTCAAAACTTTATTCTCGAATAGACGGAATTTGTTTTCTTCCCGTTTTGTGAGAGCCCATGTTTCGCATCCATATAGAACAATTGGCATGATTATGATTAAACAATCTCACAAAAAACCCGGTAGGCGTAGGTGTGATGAGCCAACACTACCATAAGGGAACAAATCATCAGGAAAACACCGACTCGGCAAAAAGAAGAATGAATGATCAATACGTCATTGAAATTGCTACGTTTATTGCTGTTTGCATATTCAATGAAAGCTACATTCCTCTTTTAAAAATAATGATGCTTATGGGAGTCAAAATTGGTCCAGAAGCTTATTGATTCGTTGGGAAACGAGACAATGCCCAGATTGACCGCTCAGAGATACGAGCGTCTAACGCATCAAAGGAGGCCAGAACTACTCGATTGGAAGAGAGAAGCGCGAAAGATGCTTATTTCGAAGTCGAGGAATGTCCAATGTATGGAGCAGGAATGGCAAATTGAATAAACGTAAGCCTAAAATATCATTTCAACTTTAAACGCGTTTTTCTCGAAACTGTCTTTTTTAAAACAATAGCCGCGATTTTTCAAGTTCTACTGAACCGATTTTCTTCAAATTTAGTATATGTCTTTTTTATAGGTTTTTCTATTGTATGAACTATCCTCATCTCCAAATTTCAATGTTAACTATTTTTTTTAAAATTCGAAAAACTAAAAAAAAAGGTACAAAAATAAAAAAAATTTTCAAGCAGTCGCCATTTTGTTAAAAAAAAACTTTTTTTCAACTTTTTTTAGTTCCAACCATAGAGGCATTTCTGTAAATTAATAATCTTTTTTTTTCAGATTGCTAGGAGGGTTGAATCGTGGGTATGGTCGCGTGCCAACTTTTTGAGATCCCCCGCTTCATCAGCTGCTAACTTTTTGAATTTTAATTTTTTTACTTTCAATTTTTTTTACTGTATTCTTGAAATATTAGTAATGATCCTATAAAAAAATGAATAATAAAAATATTGATTGCTTTTTTTTTACAGCACTTCAAAAATTGCGTTAAATTCGTGCGTCTACACCAGAATACATCCTTAAGCAAAACTCCATAGCTCAATAGTTTAAACTATATAGTTAAAAAAAATTACAATCTATTTGTACAGATTTGTCTTTTCTATCAAAATTTGTTCTTGTGCTACTTCTGAGACATTGTATGTTATATGCAGTATAAGTTTGCCATGTGCAAATATGAAATATATATTAAACAAAACCGTATTGCTACACAAAATATAATTCACCTCATAAAATCCCAGTTCCTGGTAATTTCAACGCGTTTATATAAAATACAACTGTCACAGTAGCACAGCGTAGTCAGTTGAACCCACACAAAACCACACGAATATGTCAAATATTGTACCTTCTGCTCCATTGAGGTGGATAAGTGTAGAAAGGAAAGGATTTGCGACTGTTAGAAATTGGAAACTTCTGATGACGCATATTACAATCTTAATTAGTTAGTCAACGGAAATGGTTGTATAAAGGTGGAATCTAGTGAACCTAACTGCTGATGTAGCGCATAAATCAATCATTCGTTTTTGTAACCAATTCTACGAGATGCCCGTGAACTTGCCGTCTTCTTCATATCAAAGAAAGCTTTTAACTGCTACGAATCAGGATTTGAAACTAGCCAAATGTATGGACGGACTACACAACAAGATGATGCACACTCACTGAAAACAATACCCAACTTTGCACCACACCACCATCCCGAAGTATTCCTTATCCTTACAATGACCATGTCGCTGATTGAAAATGGCCCGTACTTTGAAGGCAATTTCAGCTATTGAAGGCCGTCACCGCCAGTCTTTCGCATACCCTTCCGGCGGCTCATCCTGCTCCATGTCAATTCAATTAATTAATTTATCTTACTTGTATCCTTGAATACATGCACGCATTATATTAACAATCACTACCATCCATTTTTCACAATCCATTGCTTAAGTCTAACGCATTTTCCCGACGGGTTACCATAAATGTCCCTTCACATTACCACACACGCCTGCACCCTCAAGGTTCTCACGTCAGCTAAATTCCTTGCGGTCTGTCACCTATAACTCGTTCTGCTTTTGGGCACCTCGCCCCGTAACACCATGGACTTACCTAGGCAGGACACTAACTTGCGACGCCGACATATACCGTAGGTTTTCTGCAAGTACAAATACCTGTACTAGGTAGGCCGCGAAATACCAACTCGTCCGTTGAGCACACTTCTGCAACAATATGAAAACATTGTTTCAAAGGTAAAATGCCCGCAAATTTAAGGGTGCCACCGAGTTTGGCGTTGCCATTAACTTGTAGTTATTTGTATTATTTTAAAAAGGATTTATTTAAGTTAAAGCACTTTCTTGCACGGAGGATGACTTCATAAAATAATGTGAAATGCGAGTTTTTCCGAAATTCGATTTTGACTGGAATACGAAAGGATCTGGTCGTATTGCTTAAGCCTATACGTATCCTTTTTTCGCATATCTTATGTGTGTGATATGTAAGGAGATATTATTAAGGATGAGTAGGAGAAGGACCAGTGTAAGGAGGGCATAGAAGAAAGAGGAAAAGGTAAAGAAATGAAGAAAATTTTCTTCTTTTTCCCTTTTACAACCGAAATGCGAATAACTCTAGCAAAACACCAATAGCACACATAAAGGATAAATGCCAGGATGCGGTAGAGGGGACGAATATTGGGGGGCCTAACTACACACATCCTTGTTGAATTACTGTATTTTGTGTTTTTCATGTCTACTTTCATCTGAACTTTCACCCGGTCGATGTGAAATTTTGTGAATGAATATTCCCTGTACGCTGTGACATCACAGATAAAGGAGTGATTCCTTTTTCGGCACATGTCCTTAGAGTTTAACATGTGGTGTATGTGTATACCGTAATTTCATAAGTGCAGCACATATCCATTTCACACATGAAAGGATAAGAAGGGAACTCACTAAAATATCTCTTAGGGATATTTCTTTGTCTCGTTCTTCAATCCCCTTGATTGAGAAGTTTGATTCGCCTTATCAGTTTAGCACGAGTCCTTGAGTGAGAATGTTTAGATAGCAAACTCACTCAACACAAAATATCCCAGAATTTGAAGAGAACACATTGAAGTGTTGCATTGAAAGAGAAAATTTCCCTTAACTCTCTTCAGGTGTTAATTTTCAATTACCAAAAAATTGGTTGGTTCCTATCTTCCTGTAGTATCGGTGCAGTAGTAACTGATTTGCTTTATTAGGTGGTAAGTATTTAGTTGGCTTCGTAAAATTTCATTTTATTCCGGGCTCTCCTGAGAAGGGTGGGAAAAAGTTATTTGGGTATCAAAATAAATATCGTTAGCCGGCAGATATAACAGTGAGAACCCCAACATCAAACAAATTGAATTGCAAACCCTAAATGCCTCTGCTCAAGGGAAACGTATGTTAATGGATTTGTTTAACCTGCCTATCGCCACATGTAGGTCAGGTGAAACTAGTTAATACAGTATGAGGTCAGAATTCGATCGTTTGAAATTTGAGAGTAAGGAAGCATCAAAAGATACGCATGGATGTCACCAAGCAGGCACAACACGCTCGCTCACCTAGCAATTTCACTACGAACCCAGACAGAGTAGTGGAAGTATACGAGCAGTGTTTGACTTTTATTCCACCGCACTTGAATGATTAGTTGCAATTGTGTACCACTTCATTGCTACATTGTTAATAATTTGGACGAAATAACGATTCCGAATTAAAATCAGCGGATTGTTAGGTGGTTAGATTGCATACTACCCATTCATGGAATAGACACGGTGAAATAGCAGACCGGCCGAAAAGGGGGATTTCGTGATAAGATGGGCAAATCCAACCTCCACTTCCCGCTGCGACAACAGCGCATCATGCCGTAGCCTCTGCAACATGCTCGCGAGGAATATTTGGCTATGTTTGGGAGATTGTCACAAGGTCTATTCTAAAGTGGGGAAATTTTTCAAAACAGATAAAGACGATCAGAGGTATAACGTTCCCTTAATCGGAATAATCGGCGACTATCCCAGGGAGATCAACATGCGAATAATTTGATACGAAACCTAATGACAAACACATCTACTCAGAATCGGGTTCGAGAGAAACCAAGCAAATGTTGAACGTCAATCTCGTAATATCAGCAGGATCGATTTCGTGAATACAAATGTCAACGCCATCGGTCAACATTGACACTCAACAAAGTACTTTTTATATAACAACTACAATACTCAAAACTGTCAGTTGAACCTACATTTTATTGTAGTTATAGTAATTTAAATAAAGGCTATTTTTGCAACTTTTTTTTTTTTTTTATTAGACTTCTCTCAGGAGACGCGAACCTATAGCGCCGAGTGGGCGCCCCGAGATGCCATCAAATAACTGTTGCAGTTCTTTTTGAACAGTTGCAGGTTGTAACGCTCCGGGAACACTCGCGTGGGAAAGGAGTTCCACAGCTTCCCCGCTCTGTGACGGAACGAGTTCTGATACAGGGATGTTCGCGGAGATCCGTCGGGAGATGAACCACAAACGGGTGCGATCCGTCGGATTGTCTTGTCGAGCGCATATAGACCGAATTGCGTGGAACAATGCCAAGAATCTCCGAAGAACAGCACCCGTGATAATATCTGTAAAACAGACAGAGGTCGGCTACGCGCCTTCGATGTGATAGTGACTGTAGTCCCGACGTCAGCGCCGAGTCCCTGATCAGGCGGATCGCTCGTCTTTGTACGCTCTCAAGTATGCCGAGGGTATCTTTAGGAGCCGAGCTCCAAACATGAAAGCAATATTCGAGCGCGTGTCTAATTTGGGATTTATATAGGAGAAGAAGTTGGGCCGGAGTAAAATATTTCTTGGCTCTAAAAAGATAACTCAGTTTTCCTGAGGCTGATCTGGCGATACCCGATACGTGTTTATGCCGTGATACATTCCCACAGACCGTGACTCCGAGCAATTTCAAACATTCCCCAGCCTCGAGGGCACGGCCACTCATCATCAGCTGTGGAGCCGATGATCCAGTTTTCTTTGTGAATGCTGTATACTGGGTCTTCGTTGCGTTGAAGTCGACAAGATTGGCATTTCCCCACTGCAGAACTTTATCTAGATCCTGGTTCAGAGAGTCAATCTGTCTACATCTCAGCTGGTGCGACGTTGATGCACCAATCGGCCGATCACTCGAAAAGGAGGAAACAAGCGTACTATCATCCGCAAAACTGAACACTTTGTTATCCGT
This sequence comes from Microdon myrmicae, assembly GCA_963931805.1. Classification (NCBI taxonomy): domain Eukaryota; kingdom Metazoa; phylum Arthropoda; class Insecta; order Diptera; family Syrphidae; genus Microdon; species Microdon myrmicae. Next base: position 1,860,054 of record OZ007500.1, on the reverse strand, counting down.
TGTCTCCAACAAATCATTTATGTGAAGCAAGAACAAGGTTGGTGCTAAAATAGAACCCTGGGGCACCCCCGAATTAACAGGATACAGATCCGAACACTCGCTGTCCACAACAACCCTGATCGATCGATTCTCGAGGAAGCTCCTCGTCCAGTCGCAAAGCTGTCGGGAAAGTCCACATGAACGAAGTTTGCTCAGCAATACCCCGTGCCAGAGATATCCATTGCGACCGCCCTTGACTCACCATGCCGATCAATCGCAGATGTTCATATATCGGTTATAAGTGTCAAAAGGTCTCCCGTGGACCGTCTGCCACGGAATCCTTATCGACGATCATTCAGAAGTCCGTTGCACTCCAAATACTTAACTAACTCTGTATTGATAACTTTTTCCATTACCGTAGATAAAATAGACAGTAATGCTATCGGACGGTAATTTTGTGGGAGACACATTTTTCCCGTCTTTGGGATTGGCTGAACTCGAGGGATTTTCCAACAGGCAGGAAAGGTCCTCCGTGCATAAGATAAGCGGAAGAGTCTGCCAAGAACCGGCGATAGTTCTGGAGCACAATTCCTAAGGACTATTGCTGGTATTCCGTCCAGGCCGCTTTCCTTCCTACAATCCAGTTCACGTAGAATGCGTTGAATAGTGCGCGGACGGAATCTCACATCCCGCATCAAAGATCGTACCGGCGAGATCACAGGTGGCTCCAAAAGGCCGGGATCGAGGTTTGAATTCGCGGAAAATAAAATCGCGAACACATTAGCGTTATCCTTTGAATTCGTGACTAACGTCCCGCTGTTTGTCACCAACGGAGTGAAAGAGGAGGAAGCTCACAATGGAACATCGCATTGATGATTCAGAGCGCCGTTTGGCACTGTTTATTCGGAATAAAATGGAATTTTTCACGTGGGAATGTGACAATGGATGAAACATGATTCACCATTTTACTCCGGACTCAAACCGCCAGTAAGCTGAGTGGAGAGCAGCCGGGGAAAGCCGTCCGAAGCGTCCGTCCATTGTTTTCAATATTGTAAAAATAGCTTCACTTAAATTATTATAACTCACTATGTTACGGTCCGATTGTCATAAAATTTGGCACATATCGTTTGTTAGTACTTCCTAAAAGTCATTAAGATTTTTCATTACAAGCGCCATCTCTGGGTTAGTCTCGGCACTTTAAATTGAACGATATGTTATATATAACCGATTTACCGCCATGAATTCACAGTATAACGTAACTCCCACAGAAGCATTCATTAGATTAAAAAACACCATTGTTAAAATAAACATCATCATCATCATCATCATCATCAATAAAATCAACATCAACAAAAATAAACATCATTTAGTTTAAAACTACAAACTTGAAGTGTTCAAAGTGTCAAGGTTTAAGAAAGTGTTTTTTCGTCGTGTGTTTTGTAGTCCTTCCTAAATTATAGTGAGTGGAAAAAGAAACGTGGTTTGCTCTTCATTGTAAAACTCGTCAACAGTATAAGCTTCAAGGGAACAATATACAGCAGAGGATCATTTTGGTCCTGAATTTAATGTTTCAGTCATGTTCCGGTCCAAGGGACACGTTTGACTGCCAACGCAATATTTCCATAACAGCGGAGAACGAAACGGTTTTAGGAAGCGATAATTCACGGTCAAAAAATGTGCAACGAGCCAACCAAATTCATATGCAACATAAATTGGCCGCAGTAGAATATGGGTATGACAACCCCGATAAATATGCTGCAGGAATGCAGTTTTTTAACGCCAAGAAATTTATCGACAAAAGTGATGTGCTTAAATCGATTTAAAAGATGTCCAAAGGCGCCATGGTTCATGGAAGTAATACGACCTTAGTGTCTTCCAAATGGGTGATCCGTAATTGGACCGGGTGTTCGGATGTGCAAGAAGAATGTCACATTGGTACTTTCATTCCGCCAGAATGATGACGTGTACACTTGTTGCCTCTGCTCGTGCTGAAGCATTCGAAAAAGTTCCTGCCCATCTTCAATACTGTTTCTGGACTAATCTCCTATAGACCAGATTTCCACGCCATTCCATTAGAAATGGCTACCGAGAGCCAAAATAATTCGAAACACAAACGGTTCTCTGGTCACAGAACCAAACAATATCGTGACAAGATGAAAGCAGTAACTTGAAAACCTGATCAATGTGCGCACCCATCAACCACAAATAAACGCACCGGACGTACATACAGCCGAGCCTCAGACCCTAGAGCCCTCTGTCAACGAAATTGTAAATGCAATAAATCGATTGAAAAACAACAAGGCTCCCGGAGTCGACTGCATACCGGCGGAGCTTGTGCAGCATGAAGGGGAGGCAACCGCTCGAAAGATCCACCAGCTCTTCAAAACAATATGGGATAAGGAAGTCACTCCGGAAAAATGGAAAACATCAATAGTGGCGACGGATATGAGTGCGAAAACTAAAGGGGAATGTCATTGCTCCCAACTGCATACAAAATACTAACAAATGTCATACTGACAAGAATCACACCGTACGCAGAAGAAATTCTGAGAGACTACCAATGCGGCTTCCGTAGGAACCGGTCAACGAGAGACCAAATGTTCACAATAAGGCAACTGCTGCAAAAGAAGTGGAAATACGGAGAGACGGTTCACCAACTGTTCGTTGCCTTCAAAAACGCCTACTACCCAGTCGCAAGGCAAAGACTACCATATTGTAGTTGAGCTGGGAATCCCGAAAAAATATGCCGCCCTCATTCAAATCTGCATTAACGAAAATAAAGGGCGAATTAGAATAGAAAACCTCCTCTCAGAACTTGAAATCCGCGACGAACTAAACCAGGGGGAAGGCTTCTCACTATGTCTTTTTAACCTTGTACTCGAGTATGTTATCAGAAAGGTACAAGACGACAACATGGCCGGAGATGTCTTGGAACAGTTAAATAAGCATGTTCAGTCGGATACTGTTGATGTCAGTTAGTAAATGTAATCGATTCGGCTACTCCTCTCCGCAATAGTTTCCTATCGGCTAATAGCAGTGCGAAATATACAGACTACCAAGGTAAAGAGTATTCCACTCATAATAGCCACGAAGCGGGTTTTATCCAACCGTATATCACCTGACCCCCGATTTGTGGGCGAACAGCATTCGAAGAACTATGTGGACTGCTTACTTATTAAAGAGTACCAGATACAGACTACCAGGGTGAGAATGTATCCATCATAGTAGCAACAAACCGGGTTTTACGAAACCATATTTCTTGACCTTCGATTTGTGGATCGAATGCAATCGAAGAACTATGGAGGATCCTGCGGCTTACTTACTAATTCTTTATTCGAGGCCCCTATTCCAGTTGAGTACGGACACCAGAGGAAAAGTTACAAATGCCTGACTGATTTAAGTTGACATACAAATCACATAACAAGTAATATTATTGAACAAATTGAACCACGACAAGAGATTAGCAGATAAGCTGAGGTTAAGTAGTGAGACGACAGGACCCAATTTCTGCACAAAATTATTTCATTTTAATCCTTAAGGAACGCGGGTGCATGTCAACTAAAAAACTTAGACGCAAGTCGACCTTTAGGAAGGCATATGAGTTGTCCCCACTGCAAGTAGAGGGCTATTTACTATACTATATTCATCCTGTGGGCGGTGATGCACACACAAATCAACTACTTGAGTACGAAACGGACAATTTATCTGGTCACACCACTGAGCACGTAAAAGTGAATGCAAATAAACTACTGGGGAAATGAAAGTAAAGCTTATTCTGCTCTTTCCGGTATCAGTCGACCTACAACGCGAATCTGCATATTCAAGTAAGTATTTTCTAAATTTGGGAGTAAAGCACTTTCTTTAAACAAATTGCGCGTTCCAGTCTCCTTCCGCGAAAACATAAGAATAACAAGTACAGTACAGACAGTGGTGGTCAAAGCACTTATATACAATGAATTGGAATGTTTACAGTCATGGTCTTACTTTAACTTCTACTGCGTTAAGTGATTGAATAAATAAAGCAAAAAGTCATAAGGTTATGCCGCTGCTCAACATCTGAGCGGTAAATGCATATTAGTTAATATTCAGTCATTTTAGATATTAATTTGGGTCCGAATGCGTCTATACCAACGCAATAAGGCAATCATAATAATAAGAATGAAAATATGAAAAGTGAAACAATAGAAGTAGATATAAAAGACTCACCCGGGCATGTGTCTTCAGTACCGCAACTGATGTCAATTGAATTTCCCTGCATTTTAAAACACTAACACTTCACTAACTGTATAGTATATTTTGTGTCTTGCACAACCACAGCATTCGGAAGACCGACAAGGCCACCGCGTTTGAAACGATCCGGTTTCGATGTTGTACGACAAAACTTACTCAACAGCAGCGCTTCACCGGATGTCCGTAGTACAGATCCGCGAACGAACTCCGATCCAATTATACAATTTTCGACCGCGCACTTAAGTTCCACTCCGCCTTCAAATTTGATCATATTCTTCTGGAAATTCGCGTACGCTCGATCCTAAAATTAGAGTAATCCAAATTGTGAATCGTATGTTTTACTTCCTCATTAACGACAATTGATTGACGATTTCAAACACTACATAGTTGAGCCACAGGCGACACAGGCAGTTTTATTGAGCCTTGGAATGTTATTTGCTTTTTTCGTCTGTGTGTTTGTTCTCCACAAGAAACTTTAACGCAGTTTTATTCCCTCACAAAGAACACTGAAGTTGGCGCCTGATTTATTGTAACGGTATTTTCACGAGATCCCAGTTCCACCGATCAGCAACAGCACCAGTATGACAGTTTCTGTGTGCGGAAACTTTTCGAACTGGTTTACATGTAAATTATGAACCAGTTTATAACAGTGCGTTTTAATTCTAAATATGAAGAGCAGTTGTGTATTGTTTGCCTGATTTTTGATTAACTCTCATAAAGTGTCAATTACTGAGAATTGTACTGTTTGTATGCTGCCGCAATAGTTACGTCAATTTTTTAATTTTATTTCATTTGTTGCAAATTATTTGTTACACAATAAAATATAACACAATGATGGGTGTACTCACGGTTTATCGGCTACACAAGAAAACCTTTCTCGATGTTTCATGTAATATTTAAGCAATCGAAACACCAGACGGGCACAATTAATCCAAGTTGAGAACTGCAGTGGTTGATTTAGGTACTTCGCCCACTGACCACTTTTAATGATTTCGGAGACAATCGAATCTGAAAATGTTCTACAGTCTGAGTTGTAGCACAACGTTTTTTTTTAACATACTGTGTTTATTTGACCAATAACCAATTTTTACATTAAGTACTACAGGTAACTTATAATTTTAGTAATACAATTGTTTACATGTATTCATTACGCATTTTTCAAACATAACTGAATGTGTGAATAACTATTTGAGTTAAGTATCATCATCATCATCGCCACTACAACCGGGATCCGGTCTTGGCCTTATTTAACAAATCACTCCACCGGTCTCGATTTATTTCTGGGTCCATATCCGAGCCTTGTTAAATTTTCCATAATATTTTGTTTTTCCGGGCAAGGTTATTAGCATTGCGCCAATAGAGTTATGTATTCATCATCATCGGCACTACAACCGCAAACCGGTCTTGGCCTTATTTAGCAAGTCCTGAGGCATGTTAATTTTTCCATAATGATTTGATTTTTCTGGGCAAAGGTTATTAGTCTTGCGCCAGAGGCTCCCCGACGGGGAATCGAACCCCGGTCTCCCGCGGGACAGGCAGGTATACTAACCACTATACTATCGAGGAGCACAGAGTTATGTATTAGTCTAGCTTAAATTAAATAATAAAAATCCTGATTTTCTGACCTTTTCCGGGAAGACTAACAATATTAAAACCTAACCTTTAATATTGATAGTCTTCCTGGAAAAGGTCAGAAAACCAGGATTTTTATTTAATTAAAATTAATTTAATCTAGGCTAATATTTAACTTAACTGAATCTCACTTAATCTAGCTTAACCTAGTTAATAATATAATCAGTTAAATATGTAATGAACCCACGTGGGCAGTCAAGTCACGGGAGACGAACAAAAAGTTCGACATTGATAAACTAAAAGACCTGCGCAAACTGCTGAATATTAAGACGGACAACGAATATATTTAGCATCCTAGAGAATAAAAGCAGTGGGGAAGAGGAAGCCAATAATGTGTACACTAAATGGGCATCGATCAGATACCCAATCAAACAAACAGCCCAAAAGGTATTAGGATTTAAGAAAACAATTAAGTCCAAACCTTGAAGATCGAAGAACCTAAACGCCTCAGAGTGATCTTCTTAGAAAGATATGATGAAGTCAACGCAGAAAGATACGCGACAATTCGAAAAGAGACAATGAAACTTTTCAAACGCAAAAAGAGCGAATGGGAGAAGAATCGGGACGAAAAAATCCTAGAAAATGTCAGAGCAAAGAACACCAGAGGTATGTATGCCGGCATAAACTCAATTAGAAATGGCTACCGAGGGAGAGCCAAGATAATTCGGGAGACAAACGGCTGTCTGGTCACAGAAACAAACAATATCGTGACAAGGTGGAAGCAGTACTTTGAAAACCTGATTAATGTGCGCACCTATCAACCACAAACAAACGCACCGGACGTACATACAGCCGAGCCTCAGATCCCAGAGCCCTCTTTCAACGAAGTTGTAGAAGCAATAAATCGATTGAAAAACAACAAGGCTCCCGGAGTCGACTGCATACCGGCGGAGCTTGTGCAGCATGGAGGAGAGGCAACCGCTCGAAAGATCCACCAGCTCATCAAAACAATATGGGATAAGGAAGTCACTCCGGAAGAATGGAAAATCTCAATAGTCGTGCCCATTTTCAAAAAAGGCGACAGATCTGAGTGCGAAAACTACAGAGGAATATCATTGCTCCCAACCGCATACAAAATACTAACAAATGTCATACTGACGAGAATCACACCGTACGCAGAAGAAATACTGGGAGACTACCAATGCGGCTTCCATAGGAACCGGTCAACGAGCGACCAAATGTTCACAGTAAAGCAATTGCTGGAAAAGAAGTGGGAATACGGAAAGACGGTTCACCAACTTTCCGTTGACTTAAAAAAAGCCTACGACTCAGTCGCAAAGACTTAACCATATTGTAGTTGACATTCAAATCTGTATGAAGGAAAATAAAGGGCGAGTTTTAATAGAAAACCACCTGTCAGAACCATTTGAAATCCGCGACGAACTAAAACAGGGGGATGGCCCCCCCACCATGTCTTTTTAACCTTGTGCTCGAGTATGTTATCAGAAAGGTACAAGACGATTAAATGGCCGGATCATCCCTGAACGGGGTCACACAAGTGCTCGCATATGCGGATGACATAACCGTTTGGGCGATAAAATCTAGAAACTGTAGATAAAAACGGTGAAATCGTCATGGAAGCGGCAGAAGAGGTGGGCCTATAAATAAATGAAGACAAATCAAAATACATGATTACGGCGAGAGCAGGTGGACCTCAGGGAACACATATAAACGTCAGAGGCAAGATATTTTAAAAAGTTAAAGAATTTAAATATCTGGGAACGATACTGACGGCCAGTAACGAAATGTCGAAAGAAATTAACAATAGACTGCATTCCGAATCGATCGATTTTCGAGGAAGCACTTCGTCCAGTCGCAAAACTGCTAGGAAAGTCCATATGAACGAAGTTTGCTCAGCAATGCCCCGTGCCAGACGCGTTCGAAAACCTTGGAGATATCCAATGCGACCGCCCTTGACTCACCGTGCCCCTCAGTCGCAAATGTTCATATATCGGTTATACGGGTCAAAAGGTCTCCCGTGGACCGCCTGCCACGGAATCCGTATTGACGATCGTTCAGAAGTCCGCTGCACTCCAAATACTTAATTAACTCGGCATTGATGACCTTTTTCATTACCTTAGATAAAATAGACAGTAATGCTATCAGACGGTACTTTTGTGGGAGACACTTTTCTCCCGTCTTTAGGATTGGCTGAACTCGAGCGATTTTCCAGCAGGCAGGAAAGGTCCTTCGTGCATAAGATAAGCGGAAGAGTCTGCCAAGAACCGGCGACAGTTCTGGAGCACAGTTCATAAGGACTATTGCTGGTATTCCGTTCAGGCCGGTTGCCTTCTTACAATCCAGTTAACGTAGAATGCGTTGAATAGTGCGCGGACGCAATCTCACATCCCGCATGGAAGACCGCACCGGTGCGATCACAGGTGGCTCCAAAAGGTCGGGATCGAGGTTTGAATTCACGGAAAATAAATTCGCGAACACATTAGCTTTATCCTTTGGATTCGTGACTAACGTCCCGTTGTCTGTCGCTAACGGAGGGAAAGAGGAGGAAGCGAAGTTACCGCTGACAGCTTTTGCCATTGACCAGAAGGAGCGCGAACCAGTTGGGCACCGAAGGAGCTTATTGATCACCCTGTCGTTGTGAGCCTTCTTCGCGGTATCAATGGCCTGGTTGCACGCGTTTCTGATTCTAACAAAATTCGTTCTGTTAACATCGGTGGGATTGGAGCGCCATTGCTTAAAAGCTCAATTTTTTGCCGCTGTAATCTGCTCGCATTTTTTATCAAACCAAGGTATATCAGATGAGCTTTGTTTGATGGAATACGCAATGAAGATCTCCATCCCGAGAAGAATATCCTCCGTGACCGACTCCGCACATATGTTAACATCGGAGTCTCCAAAGCACACCTCCCACCACGGAAAGGATTCGAAGAAATCTGGCAAATCGTCCCAGTTGGCAACCCCGTACCTCCACACGGAGAATAATCTCAGTGACCGACTCCGCGCAAGCGTTAACATCGGAGTCTCCGAAGCCCACCTTCGACCATGGAAAAGATGCGAAGAAATCTCGCAAATTGTCCCAGTTAGCAGACCCATATGTATGAAGGACGTGGCGAAGCTGCTTAAGTCGGTTATTCGTTTGAAATGCAAGTGGTTGCGCGACCGATACCAAGCACTGATCTGATTTTCTCAGTGGCGCAGAAATACTCGTTTCGGATGTCAAAAAAAGATCCAGGCTGTTCGCATAATCACCTCCGGCATCCGGCCCTCGCACAGGTTCCTTAACGAGTTAAGTCAGGTTGTGGCTAATAGCGAACATCTCCGCCAGCCCCCCAGCCTGGTCGGTTTTGTTGGAGTGCACCAACCAGCCGGAAATGTATACATTAAAATCGCCAAGGGATATAATTTCAGAAGACGGGTGGTTGATCTGTATCCAGTCGATTTGTTTGAATTAAGAAGTCATCCTGCTATTAGAACACAATAGCTTGGACATCGTTTGGATGAAAACCATGTTAAAAGACGTCGCCAAAATTCTTTCTTGCCTTTACCGCCCCCAAATGATAATTGATCTCTTCGAACATCTTTCACATGTCCTCGTCGGAATAAATCGAATACCCAGCATGTGAAACGAAAGTTCTTGGAGCCTTTAATGCTGGCTACACTAATCTAACAGAACAAACGAGGCTGGGAGTTTAGCTGGAATGTTCATTATGAGTTGCAATCTTATTCAGTTAATAGAAGACCCTAAGCGCATACCACATGACCAGGGAGAACAACTTGGATCTGTTCTTGTCATATGAGCCTATAGTGTTTTGCAAAGATTGTGAAGAACGCGATTGAAACCCACACTAGGAAAAGGTTAGAACCAAAGCACCAATGCATTGAACCACAGCCGCAGGCACGTGAGTATGTCACAACTCACTGTGTAAGTCGTGATTGCTACGTTAATGCTCTGATATACGGTCCTAATAATTTTTTTCGATGCTCTTTTTGGTGCTGTAGTCTTCATATATTCTGTAGGAATATTCACATTTCATACCACTGTCTTCTATCTGTTGTGCATTCACTTGCGTCTCACGTGACTGACCACCAAGCAGGTTGATCAACGCCAAGAATAGAAATATAGAGAGGGGATTTCTTGGTTGTCCTTCTTTACAAACTCTGATGTTAACTTGTTGTGTCACGAGAATTGTTTTTCTCGGCATAAAACCTCACATTCTATACATACTAAATCAAACACAGGTTTGATAAAAATGGTTAACAGATCACCAAGGTAGAAATGGAGCGTTCGAACGATGACCATCCGTTCCAGCGAAGAGAATGAATTTTGTTAGAATCAGAAACAAGTGCAACCAAATGCTGGTAACCGCGAAGAATTCTTACAACCACAAAGTAACCCAACGGATACTCTAGTACCCAACTGATTCACGTCCCTCCTGGTCAATCATCATCATCATCGGCACTACAACCGGGAATAGGGTCTTGGCCTTATTTAGCAAGTCCTGAGGCTTGTTATTTTTTCCATAATGATTTGTTTTTTCCGGGCAAGGTCATTAGTCTTGCGCCACTCCTAGTCCATAGCCAAGGCTATTATCAACAACTTCGTTCCTCTTCCTTCCCTCCGTTAATGCTGGACAGTTGACAAACATGAAAAAAGTCGATATTTTTGTGCATTTTTTCCTTTGAATTCCATAACAGATCCGGATCCTTTATAGCCAATAGCGAAGGCAAATATTTATGCAATGGCATCAACATGAATCCCCGAACATGTCAATGCGCAAGGCTAAGCAGCATTTTCCCATGCACGTGCACACACCCGACACATCGACCGACGGGACGTTGGCAATCTCCGTACAAACGTATTGATGCTGTACGCAGTGGCCAATAAGTAAACATACAGTGTTCCTATGTCTATTAAGTTTCCAGCAGCTGCAATAAATTTCCCAGGATCAGGGCGTGGCGTTTAGTCCAGTCGAATTTCATCCGCTGACCACCACGGTCATGCGACTTCCGCTCTCCGTCACTGCGGAGACGCGGACGCGAGAATATGTCGAGTCGAGTGTCTTGCTACCCTAAAAGTAATTCTTTCTAGTGCGTCAGTACCGTCGTCGTGTAATTAGTTGCTACCCTTTCTTTTGTCCAACCACCACAGCCATAGCTAATTAAGTGCAAAAAGTTAAATAAGAACCTTTCACAGTGACTAAACAACCATGTCTAATTAAGTGTAAAAAGTTAAATAAAGATACTATCAGTAAAAACAATAAAATACTTTACACCAAATCGGTGCGTTTTATTCCAGAGACTACCATCGGTGCGTTTTGCTTCGTTCTTTAGTGACAATTTCCTGCGGACAGTTTACGGCGGCGCAATGGGCGACTGTAAGTGGATGTTGGTGGATGAAGTGAACGGAGTACCCATGCAGGTACATACTTCCGCCCCACAAGACCACATGACCAAAGGAACGTTAATAAATTGAAGTTAATGGAATCATTAGAGAATACAAACAAAATTACTTCGGTGAATATATGTGATTGGAGTGGGTTCGGAGACAAACAAGGATGATTCACTCTGGAAGGCAACTCGAAGATTCAAACGACTTTTTGTCCATGTACTGCCAATCAAGATTGCACAGGGACGGTGGATCAGAAAAGATGGAGAAAAGGCTGAACTGCTCGCACAACATCTATTAAAAGTATTTAAACCACAGGACATCACCACAAACATTGATCCTATTTGTGGGTATCAACCTGAAGAGAGGCAAGCTAGTTACAGGATTGGAGATGACTCCAGAAATTGACAAAAACTTCAGCTCTAAGAAAACATTGAAAAACTTTCACTTGGTCTTTTCAAACAATTGTCACCCAGAGTGGTTATTATGATCATATATTTATTCAATGCCTGTTTTAGGTAGAAATATGCTCCTAGCTGCTTCAAAATCCGATAAGCTAGCTGAACAGGTAACATCATATAGATCTATTTCACTGCTACCGTCGATGACCCCACTGTTTGAGAAACTACTACTAAAGAGAATGAACTACTACTAAGGAGAAATCGTCAATATCCCGTCAATAGCCCTCCACAATCGATCAAGTTCATAGAGCAAGAACTGGGATCAAGAAAGCATTCGAAGAAAAGTAATAGATAGAAATTATTCCTCGACATATCACAAGCATTCGACAGAGTGTGGAGGGAGGATAGTTTATTGGTAGAAGTTTACTCATTTTAGGCATGAGTACTCATACCTAAAATAAGTAAACTTCTACCAATAAACTATTGGTAACTGGATGAGTTATACTTATCTGATACACATTCAGAGTATTACATCAGGAGACGTACTCAAGTGTCTACCCAATCAAAGCGGGTGTATATTCAAGGAAGTGTTTTGGGGCCATTCCTATACCTTCTCCACACTGTACCAACTACAGAAGAAACATCCATGGCCACTTCTGTTGATAATAGCAACTGCAGATACCCAAATTACAGCAAGTGCAAAATTGGAGCAGGCAGTAAATAATGTCAACGGATGGATGCTGATTGTGTTAATATTTATAAGCATGAATCAATCAGTAACGGATTCATGTCGGCATCCTCATCAATAAGTAACACATGCTGCAGGCACAACAATACAACAATGCCACGTGATTCATGATATTGTCTTCGTGGTGCATTATAAACATGGGGCCGCAATGACAGATCGCAGCTACCAACGACAACAACCAAGGACTAATACCATTATTTTCGTCTGGAACCACCATCAACAAACCATGAGCCGTCAGGGCAAGGACTCATGCACCATCTGAGTGCACGAAGATAGACAGATTTTACGACCGACCAATCACGAGAGTACCGCAATAAAGCGATTGTGGTCAGGTGAAGTTAGGCCACTAAGGCTGGGATAAGAAATTTTCGAATATAAAGACGGTAAGACGAAATAAAAATTACTCGATACGAAATAGCCGTAAGAATCAAAACGAATAATCTTTCTTGTTAGGGATTTCGGGTACACGGTGTTGTTCCCGCCACCCGCGGTAATGGGCAATTCAAACAGACTAATGCATTTTTATGTTCAGCTATATTCAGGCATTGCAAATCGTTCCTTTCCACCAGTGGTAAAGAACGATTCGTAAGAATTTAAAACCTTAGTGGATTGGTAAATATGCCGCGTGAGTAGGGCGTTAGAATATACTCGCAGCTAGGCCGGCTTGTCGTAAGAGACGACTAAAGGCCGAGGGGTAGCTGGAGTCCCAACGCCCGGTCGACCGGTGAAATACCACCCTATCAAGCTTTGGGCTCCGTGAAATGGTCGGGAGAAATCCTTGGCCATCTTTCGGAGCTTGGCTGATGGACCGGTTCGAGAAAAGGTTGGTTTAGGTGGTAGGTTAGGTTAGGTCGGTCCCAAGGTGAGATACCACCCCGTTACGCTGTACATACCGCGATATCGTCGAGAGAAATCTTCGCCAGTGTTTCGGATGTGTGGCCCATGGCCCGGACTGACAAGGAGGTAAGTCATGAGGGTATCTTCTGAGATAAAGAACTCCGGAGGTAAACTAGTTTCCTGTTCGGACCTCCGGGGGGGACTATGTCAGGGGGAACATCATGCAGATATTATGATAAATAACCAAACTTTAAGAAATTCTTCATCGTGTAATCGAGCTCGCTTTCGAGGCTCTGTTCACGCTCGAATGGTAACGGCATTTTGTAACATCAGGGGCATCGGTTTCACCAATATGAATGTAAACGCCGTCCAGCAATATTTGCAAACAACGAAATCTGATATCCTTGCCCTAACTGAGATCCAGGTCGATTCGTCAACATTCGACATATCTTCGTTGCTCAGAATACGACTTGCATTCGAGATTCCGTTTTAAGGGCGGAGTCTGCGTCTTCGCGTGGTCCGATCTGACTTGCCCGAGGCGTTGGAACCCAATAATATGGACATCATATGGTTGAGGGTCGTGCTGAGGAACTCTGTTAAATTTCTTGGTTGTCTTTACCGCTCCCCGAATGACGATCCACCGGCGACATTTTTCGAACATCTTTCACATACCGTCGACTGCATACAGATCAACCACCCAGCTTCTGAAATTGTTGTCCTTGGCGATTTTAATGTGCAGAATTCCGGATGGTTGGTACATTCTAACAGAACCGACGAGGCCGGGAGGCTGGCGGAGATGTTTACTGTTAGCCACAACTTGACTCAACTCGTGGAGGAACCAACGCCGGATGCCCGAGGCGATTATGCAAACACCCTGGATCTGTTTTTGACATCCAAACCGAGTATTTATACCGTAGAGGTTTCTGCGCCACTGGAAAACTCAGATCACTGCTTGGTATCTGTCGCGCAAGCACTTGCATATCAAGCGAATAACCGGCCTAGGCAGCTTCGCCATGTTTGGAGGTATAGGGCTGCTAACTGGAACGATTTGCGAGGTTTCTTCGTATCCTTTCTATGGTCCGAGGTGTGCTTCGGAGACTCCGATGTTAACGCTTGCGCGGAGTCGGTATCAGAGATTATTCTTCTGGGGATGGAGATGTATATTCCACATTCCATCAAACGAAGTTCGTCTGATAAACCTTGGTTTGATAAAAAATGCGAGCGGATTACAGCGGCAAAAAATTGAGCTTTTAAGCAATGGCGCTCCAATCCCACCGATGTTAACAGAACGAATTTTGTTAGAATCAGAAACGCGTGCAACCAGGCCATTGATACCGCGAAAAAGGCTCACAACGACAGGGTGATCAATAAGATCCTTCGTTGCCCAACTGGTTCGCGCTCCTTCTGGTCAATGGCAAAAGCTGTCAGCGGTAACTTCGCTTCCTCCTCTTTCCCCCCGTTGGTGACAGACAGCGGGACGTTAATCACGAATTCAAAGGATAAAGCTAATGTGTTCGCAAATTTATTTTCCGCGAATTCAAACCTTGATCCCGGCCTTTTGGTGCCACCTGTGATCGCGCCGGTGCGGTCTTCCATGCGGGATGTGAGATTGCGTCCGCGCACTATTCAACGCATTCTACGTTAACTGGATTGTAGGAAGGCAACCGGCCTGAACGGAATACCAGCAATAGTCCTTAAGAACTGTGCTCCAGAACTGTCGCCGGTTCTTGGCAGACTCTTCCGCTTATCTTATGCACGGAGGACCTTTCCTGCCTGTTGGAAAATCCCACGAGTTCAGCCAATCCCAAAGACGGGAGAAAAGTGTCTCCCACAAAAGTACCGTCTGATAGCATTACTGTCTATTTTATCTAAGGTGATGGAAAAAGTCATCAATACTGAGTTAGTTAAGTATTTGGAGTGCAACGGACTTCTGAATAATCGTCAATACGGATTCCGTGGCAGGCGGTCCACGGGAGACCTTTTGACATTTATAACCGATATATGGACATCTTGCTCGGCGTCACGGTCTGTGGGAATGAATCATAGCATAAACACGTGTCGAGCATCGCCAGGTTAGCCCGAGGAAAGCTGAGCTATCTTTTTGAGCCAAGAAATATTTTACTCCGGTCCAACTTCCTTTCCTATATAAATCCCAAATTAGACCCGCGCTCGAATATTGCTCTCATGTTTGGAGCTTGGCTCCTAAACATACCCTCAACCTACTTGAAAGCATACAGATACGAGCGATCCGCCTGATCGGGGATTCGGCGATGAGGTCGGGACTACAGCCGCTATCACATCGAAGGCGCGTAGCCGACCTCCGTCTGTTTTACAGATATTATCACGGGTACTGTTCTTCGGAGATACATGGTATTATTCCACGCCATTCGGTTTATATGCGCTCCACAAGACAATCCGACGGATCGCACATGTTTGCGGTTCCTCTCCCGACGGCGCGAACATCCCAGCATCAGAACTCGTTCCGTTACAGAGCGGTGAACCTGTGGAACTCCCTTCCCACGCGAGTGTTCCCGGAGCGTCACAACCTGCAACTGTTCAAAACGAACTGCAACAGTTATTTGGTGACATCTCGGCGCTGTATGTTCGCCTCTCCCGAGAGAAGTGTAATAAAAAAAAAAAAAAAAAAAAAAAAAAAAAAATCACTGAACCCTTGGCTGAACTAGTAGAGAACTCGGATAAGGGAATCGGTGAAAAAGCACACTATTTTTGTTTTTGTCTTAATTGCGTCCTCTCTCGCTATTTATATCGCGGATGTCCAGGTCCACATACCTTGGAGCAAGAAATGACGAAGGGGTCACTGGCCTTCCACTAAAGATTTGCTTCCTTACAGGATCAGCTTTTGCAGACAAGACAGAGAAGAAAATACAGTAAAAGGTGACTGGCACGCAGAAGGCGTTGGAAAGATAAATGAAGAAGCCGCTAATCCACCTAGCGACACGAAAGAAAAGGCAAACGAAGGACTGGAACAAGTCATCGCAACGCATAATAACAAACACAAGGGGGCGAAGGACGAGAGAGGCCCTTACCAAAAGGGTACTGCATGATGCCAAGCTCGTGGGATCCAATCTTGAACAGTTATGAAGAGAGTTCGATAAAACAGACGCCACCATCCGTGGGTGCTACGAAGAGGAGCTGTCCCATACATACTTCACGATGGACAAATATGGAAATATGCAAAAGTCATATAAAAACGTCCATGAAGACATCACACAAAACTCAACGAGCTGTTCACCGAACAAGTGCACAATAGAAGAATATCGAACGCCGAGATGGTGCACTACCTTAAGGCTAGTCTCACCGGAGAAGTGAAAGGATTGACTAGGCACCTGTTATCCACATGGGTCGACTACCAACCAGTCTGGAACATACTGAAGAGCAGGTACACTAAAAAACGCATCACGGCGAATGCCATATTCGACAGGATGCTTCCACAACCAACCACAATAGTAATAATCCCAGCTCAATCAAGGAACTGCATGATGTCAAGCGTGGGATCCAATCATCGTACACTTACTGACGAGGAAGCTGGACAGATCCACCCTATGGATATACTATGGGAACAATCTGCAAAACATCTCAAGTCGCTGCCGTGTTTGAAAAACCTAATAGACTTCCTCGAGTTGAGGTTCCAAGCCCCACAGTTACCCACGGCCAGGAACAAACATCACACCCTTCTACATACAGAACCAACAGATAACACAGATGTTGACACCCACTACAACAGAGACCGCCGAGGAGGGAGCGGTGCTGAATAGCAAAAAAGCCGGCCCGAGACGGACTGCAAGGATCAACGTGATCGATATCCCTGGGCAGCCAATAGAATGCAAAGCTGTAGTGGATTCTGGCCCGCAACCAAACTTCATCACTGAACGGATGACAAAACGGTTGGGTTGATTAAGCTCACAGAAAACGAACAATCTAGGTATTGGCCAGAGTAGACAAGTCTGGAGGTAGAGTAAAGATCGAGGTACAATCGCTAATTAATTCCTTCTCGGCAAGAATTGAGGTTCACATCCCATCCAAGATTGGATCGGACAAACCGGTGGAGCCAAGAAGCACAACCACATGGGCAGTTCCTAACAACATACAGTTAGCAGACCCGGCACTTAACAAACCTTACCTATTCTCAACGTACTCAATACAGGATCGGCGCTGCTTTCCAATGATATACTAAGACATCGCGATAAACCGATTTGAAGGATTCGACACTATTTTGACACGAAACGGCTGCGAAATTAGCTACTAGACAAATATAAATTTCAAAATCAGTCAGCCGCGAACTCTCTTACAGAGAACACCAGTTTTGAATAGTGCGCCAGTTAAAAAGTGAAGTGACTACCTATTTAAAAAGTAAAAGTATTTCAAAAGAAATTTTTGACAACAGATAAAACTGCTAAGAATCCACAAACAAAACACAACAAGGACACATCAGGTAAGAAACCCAAAATATGGCCCCAGGGCCAAGCCAGCATACCGGCAACAGGTTCCTAGAACTGGGAGAATGCTCACTCTCAGGCTCTGCAACCAACGTGCCAACAAAAAAGAAAAGACAATCCGGCAGCCCATTGTCTTTCGATTTCCCTGCTTTGCCGAACAAAGCAATTTTAAAAACACCTCGGTTTATTCAAATTCACCCAACCGATGCTTCAAGGTCACTAACATTTGTTAACGTCTTTGTGCTGAAGAGAATAATTGATTCTATTAGTACACAGTACGAAAGAATAACCCTGCTTAGGGATGGCTCCATACTAATTCTAGTCAAAGACCAAGATACAGCAGATAGATTCAATCCAAACGATTCGAATCAATCTGTCCGGTCGACATAAGACTACACCCCAAACTAAACGTCTCTAAAGGAATCGTTTACGCCCCCTGTCTTATAAACGTCCCAGAACCTGATATATTATCAGAAATGAGTTCCCAAGGCATTGTTGATGTGTTTAAATTCACCAAAGTGATGAATGGAGAAAGGAAGCCCACGGGCCTAATGCTATTTTCATTTGACCGTCTTCAACCACCAACAACAATTGAAATCAGCTGGTACAACACCAAGGTCAAGGAATACATTCCGAGGCCTATGCGTTGCCGACAATGCCAATTACTAGGCCACACGGCAAAATGGCGCAAAAATACAACGGCATGCAATACATGCAATCTTCCACCCCACCCTGAAACTGAATGCATAAGAACAATCTGTGCAAACTGTCACGGCCCCCACCCGGCATCTTCCTCCACATGCCCAAAATATATGCAATGCCAACAAATTTTAATAATACAAACAAAAAATAAAACATCCCTATCCGACGCTAAACGCATATACAGAGAACAAAATCCCATACAAACAACAAATAATGATCTCTATTCGGAACAAATAAAGAAAACCGCTTCCGCATTAAAAACACCAACTGGTGCCAATTCAGTCCCAACAAAACACATACAAGACCCAACACCCGCAAACAAAACGGCTACCAAAGAAACACATATATTTCCCTCCACCTCCTATGCAACCCTAAAGGAAATAGAAAAGAGAAAACACCCTATCGTACAACAAACACACACAAACAAACCGAAACACACTCCAGCAGAAATGCAAAAATCCCGTTTAGACTCAACGGAAAATTTCCCTTTACCTGATCATGGAAAGATATGATCCTAATCTCTGTCACCAACACATTGACTCCGCGGCACAGGGCGACTTTCACTCAAACCAATCCGAGCGGATTGGACAACTGAGTGAAACGAGCTGTGTGGCGCGGAGTCAGATAACCAATCACCGTTATATTGACTCCCCCAATTTGAACACCACAACAATCCAAACGATCTTTTAATGCTTCAGTGGAACCTGAAAGGGTTCCACAATAACTATCACGAACTACAGATCCTTATAAAGGAACTAAAACCAGCGATCATAGCATTGCAAGAAACTCACTTACCCCAGTCCTCAAATGCTAAAGTGCCCCGGGAATATAAAGCCTATTTCAACAACCTTACAGGAAACAACTCCTCTAAACAAGGGTCCGGTATACTAATACATAGGGCCCTTAACCATAGACACCTCAACATTACTTCCCCTTTCTCGGTTACCGCAATCGAACTTACAGGGAAATTAAGTTTAACTCTGATCTCAATTTACATCCCACCCAACCAACCCTTCAATCTAGCGGATCTGAATAACATAACTCAAAACATGCACACACCAATCCTCCTAGTGGGAGATTTCAATGCATGGAGTACAATATGGGGATCACGAACAACAAACAAAAGAGGTAAAATCGTTGAACAATTTTTGCTACAATCCCACTTGGCAATACTGAATAACGGCAAGCCAACCCACTTTTCCACACACAAAACCTTTACAAACGTAGACCTTTACATAATATCAGCCCAACTTTCTCCCATAACTAACTGGGAAATATTAGACAATCTGCATGGAAGCGATCACTTCCCGATTAAAATCTCTGTTTCGACTGGCAACGGCAATAAGAAAAAGATCAAACTCCTCCCCAAGTTCCAATCTGACCGAGCCAATTGGGATAAATTTCAAACATTAACCACACAATTCCTTAGCTCCCATAGCGCAAAACAAAATATTAACCAAGAAGCAGGTATTATTACAAAAATGACTAGAGCGGCCGCCAACATGTCCATTCCGCAGACAACAAGAAGGTTCCATAAAACCGTTGTCCCATTGTGGAATACCGAACTGGCATGATTACGGACCGAAAAACAATCAGCTTGGAATATCTTCAAGAAACATCCAACGGACCAGCATCTAATAACATATAAAAGGCTTAACGCCCAATTTCGGAGAACTGCCAAAATTGAAAAGGCCAAATCATTTCAATCCTTCACGGCAAAATTAACGCCCAATTCCACCCCAAAAAAGATATGGTCTGATATAAAAACGCTCACGGCAATAAATACCGGCACGAACATACTTACATGTCCTCAAAAAATAGCCGAACATCTAGCCGAATCCTGGGCAAATATAAAGTTTAATTTTCATCCAAACTTCCACGCAGGAAAAAAACAAATGCAGGAACACCCAATGCGGATAACCACCCTAGGGAACACCTATCTCAATGCCATAGAAAGTCCCATAACGGGAATAGAATTTGAATCCAGTCTGCGTTCTGCACAAGGAAAAACCCCGGGCTTCGACAAAATAGATTATGCTATGGTCAAAAACAGCCCTCCGATCATGAAACAGCGTCTACTAGATCTATTTAACCACATTTATAAATCAGGCGTCATACCACAAACATGGAAAACATCTGTCATACCTATTATAAAGTCCGATGGGGAAACCGACACAATTAATAAATACCGCCCTATTTCCCTCCTCCCCTGCTTAGGCAAATTGTTAGAAAAAATTATCGCAAAAACGCTCAACTGGTATTTAGAGAAATATACCCTTATACGAGGGTAGCCATTTATATTTCGGGATTAGAGAACAAAAACAAATATTGATCATCGAAAATCACTTTATTGTTTTTCAAAATATTCCCCATGAAGATCTATACACTTTTGCATGCGTTTGAACCAATTGTCGAAGCACTTTTGCCACTCTGATTGAGGTATCTCCAACACATGCATTCTGAATGCAGCAACCGCTTCTTCAGGTGTCGAAAAACGTTGACCTCTCAGTTTGTTTTTTACGTACGGGAATAAAAAGAAGTCATTCGGTGCCAAGTCAGGACTATACGGCGGATGACCCATCAAATCGATGTTTTGGGTGCTCAAAAATGCAGTTGTCGCAGCCGATGTGTGAGAGCTCGCATTGTCGTGGTGAAGAGTGATCCGTCTTCGGCGGTTGGTTTTCCTGATTTCTTGGAAGACAACTGGCAAACAAATGGTTGTGTACCACTCAGAATTGACTGTTCTGCGTTGTTCTAGTGGTACGGTTGCGACATGTCCAGTTTTTCCGAAAAAACAGGCGACCCTTTGCTTGGAAGTGCTTCGTGTGCGAACAACTTTTGTTGGATTTGGCTCATCTTGAAACACCCAGACAGTCGACTGCTGTTTACTTTCGGGCTCATACGCGTAAATCCACGATTCATCACCTGTCACGATGTCATAGACGTGTTTCGAAGCACCGCGACCGTATTTTTTGAGCATTTCTTTCGACCAATTGACACGAGCCTTTTTTTGGGCGATTGACAAATTGTTTGGGATTCGACGCGAACAAATTTTTTTGACAGTCAAATGTTTATGCAATATTGAATGTATGCTGGTCCCACTAACGCCTAAGGTTGTCTCAATCTCACGATAGGTCACATGACGATCTTCCAATATCAGTTCGCGCACAGCATCAATGGTTTTCGGAACAACAACTGATTTTGGACGACCTTCACGAAATTCATCTTGGAGTGAACTACGACCACGATTGAATTCACCATACCATCGATAAGCACTGGTCCTGGCTGGAGCTTCATCGCCAAAAATTGAATTAAGTTCATCCATGCACTGTTGCTGAGTTAATCCACGCCGAAAATTGTAAAAATAATCCCACGAAAATGTTGACGATTTAATTCCATTTTTGGGCCGAGATGAATCTTTTAAGTTACTGTAAACAACACAAATAGCGCTCGTATGTCAAAACGTTCTGAGTGCGTATAACCTCAAAAATGTCCAACTTTATGACAGAGCTGTCAATTGGCGGATTGCAACACCAGGGTTGCCAAATCCCGAAACATAAGAGGCAACCCTCGTAAGTACGCAGCAAGTTGGATTCAAAAAAAGTCGAGGTACAATGGATGCCCTCCTTCACCTTGATAACTACATTACTTCTGCACTTTCCTGCAAAAAGCATACCTCCATTCTAACAATAGATTTCGAAAAGGCCTTCGACCGCATCGGCCCCCACGTCATACTGAACAAACTTCAAAAATGGGAAATAGGAGGTAATATGTTCAATTTTATCAGATCTTTACTGTCTAATAGGAAATTCAGGGTAAAATCCAACGGCGTTTGTTCCGGGGTACACAATCTAGAAACCGGTATCCCCGAAGGATCACCACTCTCAGTAGTTTTATTCAAAATAGCGTTTGAAGATCTAAGTATTATACTGGCAAAATATAAAGTTGTAAAATATTGTATCTACGCAGATGATCTCATTGTATTCAGTAATGTCAACAATTTAGAATTTATCAGTCAAACTTTTGAAAATATTCTCTCAGATATTAGAATGTGGGGTCATTATTCCGGAGCCAAAATCTCAAACAAGAAAACCAAAATATTACACATATGTAAAAAACACAGTTGTAATAAATTGTTAACAGTTAACTTTGAAAACTCCACCATCAGCAATGTTAATACACTAAAAATTCTAGGTCTACAATTTGACAGTAAATACAACTTCAAAAATCAATGTCTAGCTCCTAAGAAAAACTTAGATCTAAGGTTAAATATCATTAAATACTTAGGATCAAAAAAGAGTTTTGTTCATACTAATACACTAACAAACATCACCAGAGCAATTATATTATCGAAAATAGATTACGGCCTACCAATATACGGGAAATGCAGCAAAACTAGTGAAATCCCCCTATCACGCAGCAGCCCGAATAAGTACAGGTGCATTCAGAACCACCCCAATAACAAACATTCTAGCAGAAAGTGGACTCCCGACGATTGAAAATCGAATGAAGTACCATTCAGCCAAGCTAGTTGTCAAACTTACCGCCACACCGGAGACACCCATAGTGGAGGATATTAAACACATCCTTAGGAGGAAACGGCCCCAAAGGTACTTGTCGGCCCTAGGACAGGCAATATTACTTGCGCACCAATTCCGAATAAACATTAAACCACAAAAGGCAAGGACAATTCACCCCCCATGGTTATTATCACCTAAGATATTCAACACCGATTTAAGCCTACTCCCAAAAAATAGAACAAACCACCTAGAATACCAACAACATTATCAACATATCAAAAACCAACGCCGCCAGTGGCACCTACTTTTCACCGACGGATCCAAAACAGAGGACGGCACATCGTTTGCGATAGTCAACAGCACAAAAATAGTAATCAGAAAGGGACTTATACCCGAATTCTGTTCCATATTTTCGTCCGAAGCAACCGCTGTACTGGAAGCAATTAAGTTAGTAAAAAAGGACAAGACACTTATTTGTACAGACAGCCTATCAACCATCCAACCAATAAGGAACCCAAACAATGGAAACCGAATCATTCACTTGATCCAGCATAGTTTATTCTATAAACAAAACAAAATAAAGCTTCTCTAGGTGCCAAGCCATAGTGGGATAGCAGGCAACGAAGCAGCAGATGCTGCTGCAAAACTGGCAATCAAGGAACCCCTAATAACCTTTTTCGTTGAAAACAGCAAGGACTTACATAGATACTTTAATAGTGAGCTCCACAACTTAGAACAAAAGGACTGGGCAGACTACAGGCATATGTATGCACTAGTAAACCCCAGAAGAGAACCCATCACATATCCACCAACAGCCGCAAAACATAAAATCAGGTGCTTCCTCCGGCTGTGCCTTGGGCACACATTTATCACCAACCAACATCTCATCAACAGGAGTAATCCCCCTATCTGCCACTTCTGTACATCCAACTCCAACCTATCCCCCAAACACATACTATTTGAATGTGCAGGGGTAAAAGACCTTGTACGCCAACATTACAACGACGACATCCTCAACATCATATCCCAACCATCATCATCTAATATCGATAAGCTCTACAAACTACTAACCTTAGTTAAGCTACAAAATCTAGTGTAAACAATATTTAATATTTATATTCTAGCCGAAAGCCTTAGTCGCTAGTGCTATTAGTTTTAAGTTACCATGTAATTTACTTGCATTGTAATAAATAATAATAATGATAATAAAATTTCAAAAATGTATCCTAAAAATTCGCGGAAGGCAACATTACGAACGAACTAGAATGCCCTGGAAAGGAACACTTTTCACAGGCAGTGCTCTACTAGTACATATGGGAATGAGATAGGCTATGTCTTGTGCAGTGGAATATATCTACGGTTAACCAAAGTCACACACAACGATACACAGTGAACGAGTGCGGACGTGTTTTCGGTTCGGCGGTCGAATTAAATGAAAAAAGTTGCTTTTATGTGTCGCGAGTGGCTGAAGTATTATAAAGAGACTATTTGTGGACAAATAAATTACAGTGATAAAAACAGTCAAAACAAAGTAAATATAAATAAATAGAATCAATTAAAAGAGAACGAAGCCACGTGTTGTGACAGTTAAAACGAAGAACACAGTTTAATACAAAAAGTGTGTGAGTAACACGTTAACGGTATCTACGTGTGAGTGCGCGAACATTGTGAGTGTGTGCGCGAAGCCACAATCTGTTTGTCACAAAAAAAGTGAAAAAAAAGAATAAAAAAAAAAAGTGAGAACACGCCATAATATGGACGTAAAACAAATTGATGCCAAAATGGCAAATCGGAGAAGGCAAAATACGGACCTAAACCTACAGACTAAACGCGTTAAAACAAATGAAAATAAGAATACAGACACGTCGATTGTAACCAGCGATGACAAAGACAACAGCCATGGTGCCCAGTACTCAGGGGCTGGAAACCAATTCAAAGAACTAGCTGTCAGCGAAACAAATGCAGACGCTAGCAATCAAATCGAGGTCCTCAACAGACTCATCCATGAGATTAGTCGTAAAAAAGAAGAACTGGATAGACAAATGGAGGAAGTTGTTAAACTAAAAAACAACCTGAGCCACAACGACCGAAAAACGAAAATGCTAGAACAACAACAGCAAGAACAAAGACAACAGCAACCCACGAAGGCAGAGAAAACACGGCTAGATAAGGAAACTAAACAGAAGGAATCACATCAACAACAACAGCAGGAACCAAATCAACAGCACGAATCACACCAACAGCAGGAAACATCTCAGCAGGTGCCAGTCAAAAAAAAGGGAAAGTACCTCCTATTTACATTAGCTACATGGAGACAAAGGATGTCATAAAATTGGGTGAGTTGACATGCAAAACTTTTAAAACAAAACGAATAAATGATTTTAAGATAAGTTTAACATGTGAGGATTTAGAAGGGTATAACAAAATTAAATCGGCATTAGGGAAATCGAAAAGCGAGTACTACACGTACACCCCTAAATCGGAGAAAACTGTCTCCATGCTCCTCAAAGGAGTTGACCCTTCCTTTACTCCCGAAGAGGTGCTCGAAGAGCTAAAAAAACTTCGAAAACGATAGCCTGACGTTTACAGGTGTGAAACCATTTTCTACAGCAAATTCTAGAAATCGCAACCGTAGGTTGCCTTTCTTCATTGTGTCGCTAAGCCCCAATAGTAAAATTGATGGACTTCGATATATTAAATGCATTAATCACCAAACAATAAGTTGGGAGAGAATAAAGAAGTGCGACCGCGTATTGCAGTGTATGTGCTGTCAACGCTTCGGGCATGTGGCAGCGAATTGCAATATGCATTTCAGATGCGTCAAATGCCTAAACAAACATATCATTGGAGAATGTCCATTGGGCAAAGAACAGCTTCCGGATAGAAGTAAACTATCTTGTGTCCTCTGTAACAACTCAGGACATCCTGCTAACTTTAGAGGTTGTCCTAAGTACCAGCAACTAAAATCAAAGTTGGAAGCCAAAAAGAAGCAAGTTGAAGAAGAGAAAAAGATGAAAACTCGCTCTTACAGCAACTTCGTGGCACCAAGTGTGTCATACGCCCAAATGGCAGGTGGAGTAAAAAATGCACCAATTATAGAACAATCACGTAATATCATTAAAACGCCTGCTCGAGAGGCACAAACTGATATAACAGCAATATTACTGTCCATACAAGGACAGTTTGCTGCGTTTGATAAAAAATTCGAAAAGATCGAAAAAAGAACTGACGGAACACGTGGCTCGAACGGACATTATCTATTCGACCCTGTTTCCAGACGAACCCACACTCTAATCATAACGTTCACTGCGACTGAATTAACTTTAAAAATTATTGCTGTGAATGTTAATTCACTAATCCGCATGGAAAGAAGGGATAATCTCAGCAATATGCTGGAAGCTGAACGCCCAGATGTGCTTTTGGCTAGCGAAACTAAGCTAAATCAAAGGCACAAATTGGGCTACGCAAATTATAAAGTAAATAGACGAGATCGTCCAAATTCCACTCAGGGGGGCGGGGTCGCTGTCTTAGTTAAAAATGGTCTACAACACAAAGTTGTCTACAGTAGAGATGTATACAAGGTCCAGGTACTAGAAGCCTGCGTTATAGATATTCCTTTGAAAAGTCAAAAGCTTCTATATGTTATCTCTGCTTATGCTCCCGAAGCGCCACAGTGTATACAGTTTATCAATGAACTTGATACCCTTTTTCGAAGTCTCAAGTTAGACTCAGAAAATAATTATTTCTTTATGGCGGGAGATCTCAATTCCAAGCACAGTGCTTGGGGTAACCTTATCACAAACACAAGAGGCAATGCGTTGTTCGACTGGTGGCAAACAAACGCTATCAAACATAAACTAGAATTGTACGCTACAAGTACCCCGTCGTATCCAAGAGGAAATTCCTTCTTGGATTTACTGTTGCTGGACGAGCGAATACAACTATTAGATACGGATCTAACTACTCGAAATTGTCTTCGTACAATCGAGTACGATAGCGATCATTATGGACTTGGTGCTGTAATACACGTCCCAAACGAACATTCACTACTTGAGCAGTACAAACAGATACATTCTTTTAATTTCGGAAAAGCACACTCGTCGCGCTTTGATCGGATGATAAAAAAAGAATTACGCTCCAATGGCATAGATCCACCAACTGACAGAAATCTTCATAATGACGAAATTGATCATTATCTTTCGACGATGAACAACATTGTTACTAATACAATAAATCGTTCTATCCCAAAAGTGTCTCGCTCCCAGAGCCATACAAACCGGTACAGAAACGCAACGATCGACGAGCTGTATAGGCAAAAGAGTACTCTGCTCTCTATGTTAAAACTGCTCTACAGAGAATTCAGAGATCCAAATAGCCAGGAAATAAAAACAATTAAGTCATTAATTAAAAATCTTCAAAAACTGATCCGTGACAACTATAGATCAGTAATCAATGAAGACTGGAACAAGAGAATTCAAGCCATTAAAGCTAGTGGACCGAATATGTTCCCACAAATAAATAAAGTCTTTCGAAGGAAAGATTATAATGACATCCCATGTCTGCGAGTTCCGCGGACTCCCGAGAATTGTCAAACGCTGCTGAACGCAGGACTTACCTTGGAACACATCAACTCTAACGAAGAATTCATAATAGTCGAGGATCCGCAAAAAAAGGCGAACTCAATTGGCGCTTGTTTCGAAGCAGTGTATAAATTGAACGAATCTGCTCATTCTAATCATGACCTGGAAGATAGGGCTCTCCAAAAACATATTTTGTTACGCAATGAACTTGTTGTATTCCAGAATACTACCCTTATTAAATTTAACACTGAATCTCCTAACACATCCTTAAAAACTTCACTTAACATATTGTAGCGAGCTTAGGGTTCGCTGGATTAATTATTTTAAAATAAATAAGAGCCGTTAAATCGATTTTGAATTACTGTAACACTTTATTAGTCCGTTAATAACAACCGTTACTTTTTTTACCGTACACTTAACGTTTTCTTTATTATCGCTTCCGTGATTATCGCGTATTTTACTTCTTACTTCTCACTCGAGACGTATCGCTTGCTTCACTGTCTTACTTATCTCTAACTTAACTTCCGCTCTGCGTGCGACGTATTTATACCGTTTTTCCTCATTCTGATTTGGTGTATCGTTTCCGTCCGTTCCATAGTCTTGAATGTTCTATTCCAGTTTTCCAGTACTTCCTAAAATAATCTAGTACTTTGTTTCGGACTTTCTCGAAGATTCCAGTACTGATTGTCATATGCGTCACACTACCCTCCGCCTAGATTAGTTCGTCCCGAACTAAGTTCACTGATCTCCTGGGTTAACAAAAGTCGTCAGTCGGTCACGATGTACCACTTTCATCTTGGCGTTCGGTCGTCGCTGAATCCTATAGACAACGTCGTTAATTCTTGTGAGAATCTTATACGGTCCTTCCCAATGTTGCTGCAACTTCGGAGACCTTCCTTTTTGCCGATGAGGGTTATAAAGCCATACGTTATCGCCTGCATTAAATCCGGATGCGTTGGCTCGAACGTCGTACCTTGTTTTCATCCTGTCACTGGATACCTTGATTTGCTTTCGAACCAAATGATGAATCTCATCGAGGCGATTTCTCCATTCGGCTACGTAGTCTTCGGTCTTGTCTATGGCGTCTGGAGGTATTCCGAATCGCAGATCGGCTGGTAATCGTATCTCCCGTCCAAATATAATTTTTGCTGGAGAATGGCCCGTCGTATCGTGATTAGCCGATCTATAGCTCATGAGAAAGGTTTGTACATATTTGTCCCAATCTCGTTGGTGATCACTAACGACCTTCGATAAATGCTCTTTTATTGTTCGGTTGAACCTTTCGACCATTCCGTCTGACTGCGGATGTAAGGGTGTGGTCCTGGTTTTCCTTACGCCCAGTGCCGCACAGATGCCTTGAAAAATCGGTGATTCGAAATTTCGGCCTTGATCAGAATGAAGCTCACAGGGAACTCCATATCTGCTGATCCAATTATTGATTAGCTGCTCAATGACGGTTGTTGCTTCTTGGTTTGGAATTGGAAGGACTTCTACCCACTTGCTGAAGTAATCCATGATAACTAACATGTATTTGTTGTTGTCGTTTGTTTTTGGGAATGGTCCTGAGATATCAATCGCAATTCGCTCGAAAGGGGCACCCACGTTGTACTGCTTCATAGCGCTCCTTGGTTTTGCCGTTGGTCCCTTGGTCGCAGTGCAAGTTGTGCAGTTCCTACACCAAGACTCGACGTCATCTCTCATGTGAAGCCAGTAGAAACGAGATCGTAATTTTGAAAGTGTCTTATTAACTCCCAAATGTCCACCGGAGGCCCCGTCGTGCATTTCTGTTAGAACATCTTTCACTTTTGATGGTGGGACTAGAATTTGCATTCGATGGGATTTTCCGTCCGCGGCTTCCCATTTACGCTTAAGAATACCATCTTCCACTAGCAAGGAATTCCATTGTGCCCAATATGCCTTAAATGTTCCACTCTTGTCGGAAATATTGTTCCAAGTTGGCCGCTCGTTCTTTTCTTTGTATTCCAGAATTAGCGACATATCTTCATCCTGAAGTTGAGCTGCGCGTATAGCATCACTCGTCCACCCATCTAGTACTTCTACTTGTACATTTCGCAGGTCGTACGCCTCTTCTTTCTCTTCCGCTCTATGACAATGTTTACAATCTGGCTTACATGGTCTTCTTGATAGAGCATCAGCGTTATTATGCACCTTCCCTTGACGGTGGGAAATTTGGAAATCGTACGTTTGAAGTCGTTCGATCCATCGAGCTATTTGTCCTTCCGGATTCTTAAAATTTAGCAACCATTTCAGGGCCGCATGATCCGTCCGAAGGTGGAATCGACGTCCGTAGAGATATTTATGGAAATTCTTAACGGCTTCTACGACAGCCAGCAGTTCCTTTCTTGTTGCGCAGTAATTTCTCTCTGGCTTAGATAGAACTCGACTATAACATGCGACAATTCTCTCTTTACCATCGACTTCCTGTGACAACACTGCTCCGATTCCTGTGTTACTTCCATCAGTATCCAATATAAATGGGCAATCCGCTCTTGGGAATGCCAATGTTGGTGTCTTACATAACTCGGCCTTCAATGTGTTGAATGCTGCCTCACACTTTTTTGTCCAATTGAATTTCTTGTCCTTACCCGTTAGTTCATGTAGGGGTTTTGCCACATTGGCGAAACCTTTAACAAACCGTCGGTAATATGTGGCTAATCCCATAAAGCTTCTCAACTGCTGCTTGTCTTCTGGAGTAGGCCACTCACGGACGGCTGCTATCTTGTCAGGATCCGTTTGAACTCCTGCAGATGAAACGATGTGTCCCAGAAATTTTACTCTCCTTTGGAAGAGTTCACATTTCTTCGAATTGAGCTTTAAGTTGGCCTGTCTTAGTCGTTCGAAGACGGAGCGCAGATTATTGATGTGTTCTGGTAAATTCCTTCCAACAACGATGATATCATCCAAGTACACAAGACACGTCTTCCATGTAAGTCCCCGTAGAACACTTTCCATTAATCGTTCAAACGTTGCTGGGGCATTACACAATCCGAAGGGCATCACGTTGAATTGATATAGTCCGTTTCCGGTAGTAAACGCTGTCTTCTCCTTGTCCTCCTCCTCCACTTCCACTTGCCAGTAACCGCTTTTTAGGTCCAATGTTGAGAACCACTGAGCTCCAGAAAGGGTATCTAGTGTGTCGTCGATTCGAGGAAGTGGGTAACTGTCTTTCTTCGTAACGTCGTTTAACCGGCGGTAGTCGACACAAAATCTAGTTGTCCCATCCTTCTTCTTGACGAGCACTACCGGCGAAGCCCATGGGCTCGATGATTTCTCGATGACTCCTTGCTCTTCCATCTCTCGAATCATGTTGCCTACTTCTGATTGTTTGGCCAACGGTAGTCGACGAGGTGGCTGTCTTATAGGTCTTGACTCACCCGTGTCAATGCGATGTTTAACTATACCGGTGCGTCCGAATTTATCATGTCCTGTCACAAAAATATCAGAAAAATCGTTCAGGAGTGATTTAACGCTTGCCTTTTCTCTGTCTGTTAATCCGATTTTCCGGGATATCAACCTATTAACCACAGCCGGTGCACCAGAGGGCTGTTGAATTGAATGGTCCTCTTCCCTTGTCGGAATTGAGCTTATCATTGACACGGGTGCACATTCTGCGATTACCTCTCCTTTTCTTATTACGATCGGCTCTTTGGACGCATTTAGTACTCTGACGGGTACGATGTGCTTCTTCGCATCGATAAGGGCTTTCCCAACAAGGATGTTCCCCTTGCGCTGATTTTGTGCAGCTTCGGTGATGTAAAACCGATTGTCACCGGGATCACTCTCGAGGCTGGTCCAAATTACCGAGTCTGAACGAGCTGGGATCTCATCCTCCTCACGCACATAACATTTCAGCCTTCGCAATTGTTCGTCCTGCAGTGTAATAGCAACCTCTAAGTTACCAATTCGCAGTGTTCTTTGCCCGATATCTAGAACAACTTGGTGCTCCTTCATGAAATCCATTCCAAGAATGCATTCGTCCGTAATATCGGCAACCAAAAATTGGTGGGAGATGGAAATATTGCCCAGCACTATTATTCTCTCGACTTCTCCGTAGACTGTAGAACATTCTCCTGTGGCAGTCCTCAAAGCGTATCTTCTATTTTTATTAAGGGCAATTTGGCCCACGACATCCGGCCGAATTATGGATCTCGTTGCTCCAGTGTCGATTGTCACTGTTGTTGTCCTTCCATTAACAATCGTAGTTATAACCAAACTTTGGTTATCCCGTTGGAGTTGTGATACAGTTACGATGCTGGGGCTGCAAATTCCACCAGGCGACTTTCGCCCCGTAAAGTCTGCCCTTACAAGTTTCCCGAGCTATTGACCTCAGGTTGGTCCGTTGATAGTCTCCTCTTATGATTAGCGCATGAATAACAATTCTCACTTGATGTTTCATTCATTCGTCGACGTTTCCTACAGTCAACAGAGATGTGGCCGACTTCGCCGCATGTCCAACACTTCATATCAGGCCTCAGGGTTCTCCGTTGTACATGCCCGATTCTTTGGCAGGAACATTCCTCGACGGACATTTCTCGGACTCTATATGTACTCCTGGTGGCCAGTTTAGCAGATTCATAAGCCAATGCGAACGCCAGTATTTCATTAGTCGTCTTCTTTCCCGCCAAACGAACGGCCTGTTGCAAATCCCGATCTTGGAGTGCGTTTATAAATGCATCCATTGCTACCTCGTTCAGAAATTCCTTAGTCATATTTGAATAAGACAAGTTTGCCAATCGCTCAATGTCTGCCTGCAACTGTTGAAGATTTTCTCCAGGTTTCTGCGTTCTGCTCCTCAGTTGCATGCGGTAGACCTGCTGCATGTGGTTGTCTCCATACCTAGCTTCAAGGCCGTCTCTTATCGCTTGGAAATCTGTTTGCTTCTCTGCTGGTATGGTTTGTAGCAATTCTGCAGCCGCCCCGCGGAGTGACAGGATTAGTGATGTTGACTTTTGCTCATCCGACCACTTATTATAATTGGCCGCGGCGTCAAACTGACGTATAAATACGGAGAAGGGTCCCGTTCCATCGAAGGTTGGCGGTTGCATCCTTGTATCTTTGTAGTCATGTTGATTGCCTGGCGATGTCTTATTTCTCTCAACACAATCAAGTCTCTTTTCGATTCGTATTATTTCATCGGTGACTTTCTTGAATTCAGTTTCGTTTTTTAGATCTAGATTTTCTACTTCGTTTCGAATTTCGTCCTTAAAGTGTTGAAAATTCCATTTCATCCATTGTGTTTGGGCATCCAACTTTGCATTGACATCTGCAGCTTGCGCGTCCAATTTTGAATTTACGGCGTCGAATTTTGAATTTTGGGCGTCGAATTTTGTCATCATCATCCGGAACATCTCCGAAATGTCTAACAGTGGCGAACTCTTCTCCGTTACATTGCAACCATCTTGACTCGCTGTTTCTTCTCCATCCGGACAGTCTGGACCAATCGTAAAAACATATGTGTCGACATCAATACCCTCTTCCTCCATAGCTGCTTGCAGACGTTGTCGAAGAATTTGCTTCTGTCCTCTGCTATCCAGATTCCGGTCCTCAAGTTCCTTCTTCAACTCAGGAACGCGAAGATCCTCCAAATGTCGATCTGACATCGCCACAACACACTTTCACACACTTATTCACTTAAACAATAATTAATCCCACTTCTGACACCAATTGTAGCGAGCTTAGGGTTCGCTGGATTAATTATTTTAAAATAAATAAGAGCCGTTAAATCGATTTTGAATTACTGTAACACTTTATTAGTCCGTTAATAACAACCGTTACTTTTTTTACCGTACACTTAACGTTTTCTTTATTATCGCTTCCGTGATTATCGCGTATTTTACTTCTTACTTCTCACTCGAGACGTATCGCTTGCTTCACTGTCTTACTTATCTCTAACTTAACTTCCGCTCTGCGTGCGACGTATTTATACCGTTTTTCCTCATTCTGATTTGGTGTATCGTTTCCGTCCGTTCCATAGTCTTGAATGTTCTATTCCAGTTTTCCAGTACTTCCTAAAATAATCTAGTACTTTGTTTCGGACTTTCTCGAAGATTCCAGTACTGATTGTCATATGCGTCACAATATATTACATTCTCACTTAATACATACCATTCATAAACATTCACAATATTACCAGTTACAGCACACTTAATAACCTGCACCTTTTTATTTATTCAAAACATAGCAACTTGGATTTTCGTCCAAATGGATTTATGTGAAAAGTCACAGAAAAAAAGAGAGAAATAGAAAAAAATTCAGTTCATAAAGTTCGTTCGGATTAAGTTGAACGTTTTAAACAAATCTTAGAAATGTATAAGAAATCAATATACATATATATAAAGTATACTTCGTCTTGACCTGTGAAAATAAATGGGTTTTCCAGTTAGTAAATTTCTGGTTGCAACCATCGAAAAAACATACGTATGAAAAAGATACAGAGAGAAGGGAATAGAAGAAATAGAGAAGAATCGAAATAAAGAATAGTGAATAAAGAAAAGAATAAAGTTAAATTATTCAATTCGAAAAGAAGAGTAAAAGAAGGAGTTTTAATAAATGGAATAAAAATAAAAGGTCCCCGCTCTTCCCTCGAAAGAGGAAGCACGGCGCCGGACCTCAACAAACTTAACAATTGGCGTCTCTTAAGTCGAAGTTTCACTATCTTTAGTGAAAATAATAGAGCGGATTCCCCGCTCAGAAATCTAAACACTAGTATATTTGTACACAAGGATGAACTGACGGACATTCTTAGATCGATTAAGAACAAAAAATCTTCTGGAATAGACAGTATTCCAAACATTGTTCTAAAGCATTTACCTCTTGAAGTAGTGAAGGTTTACACTATTTTGTTCAATAACGCTCTAAATAATGCATATTATCCAATCCAATGGAAATCTGCAGTAGTCCATCCCATTCCCAAAAAGGGCAAGAACAGGAGCAATCCAGCCAATCTTCGCTCGATTAGTTTGCTTCCGAACATCAGCAAGGTATTCGAGAAAATTATAAATAAAGCATTGACTAACTGGTGTGAGGAAAATGGTATTATCCCGAACAACCAATTTGGTTTTCGATCGCAACATGACACAGTTCATGCTGCGACAAAACTTGTTTCCGTCATACAGTGGAACAAGGCGAAGAGACAATGCACAGGGGCCTGTTTGGTTGACGTTGAAAAGGCTTTCGACACCGTATGGTTAGAAGGGCTTGTATATAAGTTATCAAACCTAGGTATGCCCGAATATTTATTATACATTATCTACGATATGATAATGGGTAAACAATTTGTAGTGAAATGTGGAGATATAATCTCTAACAAGACCTTCCACATAAAAACGGCTTACAACAGGGAGCAGTGAAATCTCCCGTTTTATTTAACATTTACACTAGTGATCTAGTGGGTTCTCTCAACCATGCAATTGCGTATGCCGACGACATTGTGGTGTATAGATCTGGAGAAAAGATTGATGTCATCAACAGACTTCTGCAAGATGATTTCAACAAAATCAAACGTTTTTGCGACGACTGGAAATTAAAATTAAATTTCCAGAAAACAGAGACTATCCTTTTCAGAACGCCACTGTCCAGTGCATCAAGGGACACAAAACGGAATTGGAAAACATTTTCTATTGCGGGAAGTAATAATCTTCCACTACAAGTAAAAACTGTAGTCAGATACCTTGGAATCTGGCTTGATCAATATCTTTACTTTGATAAGCATACAGCAGCTGCTCTTACATCAGCTAAAAACGTATATGCAATGACACGAAGACTCTTCCATACTAGTCTGCTGGACCTCAAGGTGAAAATAATTTCATACTCAGCATTCATCCGACCAATATTGGTGTATGGCTGCCCGGTATGGTACAACATATCCCCATTTTACATGGAGAAGTTTCGGGTGTTCGAGAGGCAGTGTTTGCGTTCCTGCCTAGGAATGTATAGAACCCCAGAGTCGCAGTATAAGAAATACTATCCGAATAAAGTCCTGTATGACAAATCAGGACTAAACAGGATAGATAACTTCATTATCAAGACTATTCGTGGTCACACAACAAGGGCAATGTGCAGCGAAAACGATCTCATTTCGGGAGCATTCTATCCCAATGATATGTATATGGAGAGTACTCTCCATAATGGGTTCATTCCCCCAGAAGCGTTCCCTTTCTTGGATAAAAAAGGACTTATCC
Organism: Microdon myrmicae; assembly: GCA_963931805.1. Lineage (NCBI taxonomy): Eukaryota > Metazoa > Arthropoda > Insecta > Diptera > Syrphidae > Microdon > Microdon myrmicae. Next base: position 1,824,420 of record OZ007500.1, on the reverse strand, counting down.
AAGACAAACGTGGAGTCCCTATTATTTACCACGCTTTCCGTGGTGCCACGGATAAACGAATTCTCCACGATAACGATATCTCTAATTTTCCAGATCGCCTGCGTTTTAGTATGGTGATCGGTGAAAGAGATAAATCAATAAAAGATCGATCCCATCCCAACTGGTGGTGGATCAGTGATGAAGAAAGGACTACACGTCCCCAAACATAGTATGCCACTCAGGCGCACCGCTTTCCTTCCTCCTATCCACAATTCCCAATTATTTTTATTTTATCTTTTAATTTAATTTTAATTTTTTATTTTTTTATTTTAATTTTTATTTGTATTCCTTTATTCCTTGTTTATGTTTGTCCGTTTTGTTTTATTTTTATTTTGCTTGTCAATATATGTAATTACAAAAAAAAAAAAAAAACAATTGTAAATAATACAGGATGTAGAAAAAATAGAATAAATTTTAAAAGAGAAAACATATCAATTATTGTGACATGTTGTAAAAACAGTTATTGTACGCCGAAAGGCATATGAAATATGATAATGTGTAATTTAGAGTGCTTGCGAAGAGCCAGTAAGTTAATGTAAGAATGTTATTTGTAAAATAGATGTTAACATTTAGTCTTAAGTGAAATATGTAATTGAATTGTTGAATAAATGTGGATATAAAACAAACAAAAAAAACGGTTAACCAAAGTGACCCGCGACAATTGCTTCCCACACTTCTGGCCTAATAAATGGACGGTCAAGAGAGATCGTTTAGTGGGTAGATCAACTGACTGCGATAAAGGCATAACACTTTAACAAACTGTATACGAGAAATTAGGCCTTTAGCTGAGTATTTCCTTAGTACTGTTAAGCTACAGTTTTTTTTTGTCTTTTTATAGGGGTGATGGGATTCTAAATGTGGATCAAAACCGGTTGGTACTTTCTCCTTTTTTACTATCAATCTTAGCAGAGACAGTACAGAGACTGTTGATCAAAGGACGTATATGTAATGAATTGTTAGTTACTGTCATGGGTTTGCCTTAACTTCAATTGGGTTAAGTGGCTAAATAAGAATAGAAAAAAATCATATGGGAATGCCCTCTGGGAGTGGTAATTGCTTATTAGTTTATAGTTAATCATTTCTTATATTAATTTGAGGCAATAAGGCCGTAATAATATTAAGAATGAAAATATAAAGAAGAGAAAAAGATGAAAACTCGCTCTTACAGCAACTTCGTGGCACCAAGTGTGTCATACGCCCAAATGGCAGGTGGAGTAAAAAATGCACCAATTATAGAACAATCACGTAATATCATTAAAACGCCTGCTCGAGAGGCACAAACTGATATAACAGCAATATTACTGTCCATACAAGGACAGTTTGCTGCGTTTGATAAAAAATTCGAAAAGATCGAAAAAAGAACTGACGGAACACGTGGCTCGAACGGACATTATCTATTCGACCCTGTTTCCAGACGAACCCACACTCTAATCATAACGTTCACTGCGACTGAATTAACTTTAAAAATTATTGCTGTGAATGTTAATTCACTAATCCGCATGGAAAGAAGGGATAATCTCAGCAATATGCTGGAAGCTGAACGCCCAGATGTGCTTTTGGCTAGCGAAACTAAGCTAAATCAAAGGCACAAATTGGGCTACGCAAATTATAAAGTAAATAGACGAGATCGTCCAAATTCCACTCAGGGGGGCGGGGTCGCTGTCTTAGTTAAAAATGGTCTACAACACAAAGTTGTCTACAGTAGAGATGTATACAAGGTCCAGGTACTAGAAGCCTGCGTTATAGATATTCCTTTGAAAAGTCAAAAGCTTCTATATGTTATCTCTGCTTATGCTCCCGAAGCGCCACAGTGTATACAGTTTATCAATGAACTTGATACCCTTTTTCGAAGTCTCAAGTTAGACTCAGAAAATAATTATTTCTTTATGGCGGGAGATCTCAATTCCAAGCACAGTGCTTGGGGTAACCTTATCACAAACACAAGAGGCAATGCGTTGTTCGACTGGTGGCAAACAAACGCTATCAAACATAAACTAGAATTGTACGCTACAAGTACCCCGTCGTATCCAAGAGGAAATTCCTTCTTGGATTTACTGTTGCTGGACGAGCGAATACAACTATTAGATACGGATCTAACTACTCGAAATTGTCTTCGTACAATCGAGTACGATAGCGATCATTATGGACTTGGTGCTGTAATACACGTCCCAAACGAACATTCACTACTTGAGCAGTACAAACAGATACATTCTTTTAATTTCGGAAAAGCACACTCGTCGCGCTTTGATCGGATGATAAAAAAAGAATTACGCTCCAATGGCATAGATCCACCAACTGACAGAAATCTTCATAATGACGAAATTGATCATTATCTTTCGACGATGAACAACATTGTTACTAATACAATAAATCGTTCTATCCCAAAAGTGTCTCGCTCCCAGAGCCATACAAACCGGTACAGAAACGCAACGATCGACGAGCTGTATAGGCAAAAGAGTACTCTGCTCTCTATGTTAAAACTGCTCTACAGAGAATTCAGAGATCCAAATAGCCAGGAAATAAAAACAATTAAGTCATTAATTAAAAATCTTCAAAAACTGATCCGTGACAACTATAGATCAGTAATCAATGAAGACTGGAACAAGAGAATTCAAGCCATTAAAGCTAGTGGACCGAATATGTTCCCACAAATAAATAAAGTCTTTCGAAGGAAAGATTATAATGACATCCCATGTCTGCGAGTTCCGCGGACTCCCGAGAATTGTCAAACGCTGCTGAACGCAGGACTTACCTTGGAACACATCAACTCTAACGAAGAATTCATAATAGTCGAGGATCCGCAAAAAAAGGCGAACTCAATTGGCGCTTGTTTCGAAGCAGTGTATAAATTGAACGAATCTGCTCATTCTAATCATGACCTGGAAGATAGGGCTCTCCAAAAACATATTTTGTTACGCAATGAACTTGTTGTATTCCAGAATACTACCCTTATTAAATTTAACACTGAATCTCCTAACACATCCTTAAAAACTTCACTTAACATATTGTAGCGAGCTTAGGGTTCGCTGGATTAATTATTTTAAAATAAATAAGAGCCGTTAAATCGATTTTGAATTACTGTAACACTTTATTAGTCCGTTAATAACAACCGTTACTTTTTTTACCGTACACTTAACGTTTTCTTTATTATCGCTTCCGTGATTATCGCGTATTTTACTTCTTACTTCTCACTCGAGACGTATCGCTTGCTTCACTGTCTTACTTATCTCTAACTTAACTTCCGCTCTGCGTGCGACGTATTTATACCGTTTTTCCTCATTCTGATTTGGTGTATCGTTTCCGTCCGTTCCATAGTCTTGAATGTTCTATTCCAGTTTTCCAGTACTTCCTAAAATAATCTAGTACTTTGTTTCGGACTTTCTCGAAGATTCCAGTACTGATTGTCATATGCGTCACACTACCCTCCGCCTAGATTAGTTCGTCCCGAACTAAGTTCACTGATCTCCTGGGTTAACAAAAGTCGTCAGTCGGTCACGATGTACCACTTTCATCTTGGCGTTCGGTCGTCGCTGAATCCTATAGACAACGTCGTTAATTCTTGTGAGAATCTTATACGGTCCTTCCCAATGTTGCTGCAACTTCGGAGACCTTCCTTTTTGCCGATGAGGGTTATAAAGCCATACGTTATCGCCTGCATTAAATCCGGATGCGTTGGCTCGAACGTCGTACCTTGTTTTCATCCTGTCACTGGATACCTTGATTTGCTTTCGAACCAAATGATGAATCTCATCGAGGCGATTTCTCCATTCGGCTACGTAGTCTTCGGTCTTGTCTATGGCGTCTGGAGGTATTCCGAATCGCAGATCGGCTGGTAATCGTATCTCCCGTCCAAATATAATTTTTGCTGGAGAATGGCCCGTCGTATCGTGATTAGCCGATCTATAGCTCATGAGAAAGGTTTGTACATATTTGTCCCAATCTCGTTGGTGATCACTAACGACCTTCGATAAATGCTCTTTTATTGTTCGGTTGAACCTTTCGACCATTCCGTCTGACTGCGGATGTAAGGGTGTGGTCCTGGTTTTCCTTACGCCCAGTGCCGCACAGATGCCTTGAAAAATCGGTGATTCGAAATTTCGGCCTTGATCAGAATGAAGCTCACAGGGAACTCCATATCTGCTGATCCAATTATTGATTAGCTGCTCAATGACGGTTGTTGCTTCTTGGTTTGGAATTGGAAGGACTTCTACCCACTTGCTGAAGTAATCCATGATAACTAACATGTATTTGTTGTTGTCGTTTGTTTTTGGGAATGGTCCTGAGATATCAATCGCAATTCGCTCGAAAGGGGCACCCACGTTGTACTGCTTCATAGCGCTCCTTGGTTTTGCCGTTGGTCCCTTGGTCGCAGTGCAAGTTGTGCAGTTCCTACACCAAGACTCGACGTCATCTCTCATGTGAAGCCAGTAGAAACGAGATCGTAATTTTGAAAGTGTCTTATTAACTCCCAAATGTCCACCGGAGGCCCCGTCGTGCATTTCTGTTAGAACATCTTTCACTTTTGATGGTGGGACTAGAATTTGCATTCGATGGGATTTTCCGTCCGCGGCTTCCCATTTACGCTTAAGAATACCATCTTCCACTAGCAAGGAATTCCATTGTGCCCAATATGCCTTAAATGTTCCACTCTTGTCGGAAATATTGTTCCAAGTTGGCCGCTCGTTCTTTTCTTTGTATTCCAGAATTAGCGACATATCTTCATCCTGAAGTTGAGCTGCGCGTATAGCATCACTCGTCCACCCATCTAGTACTTCTACTTGTACATTTCGCAGGTCGTACGCCTCTTCTTTCTCTTCCGCTCTATGACAATGTTTACAATCTGGCTTACATGGTCTTCTTGATAGAGCATCAGCGTTATTATGCACCTTCCCTTGACGGTGGGAAATTTGGAAATCGTACGTTTGAAGTCGTTCGATCCATCGAGCTATTTGTCCTTCCGGATTCTTAAAATTTAGCAACCATTTCAGGGCCGCATGATCCGTCCGAAGGTGGAATCGACGTCCGTAGAGATATTTATGGAAATTCTTAACGGCTTCTACGACAGCCAGCAGTTCCTTTCTTGTTGCGCAGTAATTTCTCTCTGGCTTAGATAGAACTCGACTATAACATGCGACAATTCTCTCTTTACCATCGACTTCCTGTGACAACACTGCTCCGATTCCTGTGTTACTTCCATCAGTATCCAATATAAATGGGCAATCCGCTCTTGGGAATGCCAATGTTGGTGTCTTACATAACTCGGCCTTCAATGTGTTGAATGCTGCCTCACACTTTTCTGTCCAATTGAATTTCTTGTCCTTACCCGTTAGTTCATGTAGGGGTTTTGCCACATTGGCGAAACCTTTAACAAACCGTCGGTAATATGTGGCTAATCCCATAAAGCTTCTCAACTGCTGCTTGTCTTCTGGAGTAGGCCACTCACGGACGGCTGCTATCTTGTCAGGATCCGTTTGAACTCCTGCAGATGAAACGATGTGTCCCAGAAATTTTACTCTCCTTTGGAAGAGTTCACATTTCTTCGAATTGAGCTTTAAGTTGGCCTGTCTTAGTCGTTCGAAGACGGAGCGCAGATTATTGATGTGTTCTGGTAAATTCCTTCCAACAACGATGATATCATCCAAGTACACAAGACACGTCTTCCATGTAAGTCCCCGTAGAACACTTTCCATTAATCGTTCAAACGTTGCTGGGGCATTACACAATCCGAAGGGCATCACGTTGAATTGATATAGTCCGTTTCCGGTAGTAAACGCTGTCTTCTCCTTGTCCTCCTCCTCCACTTCCACTTGCCAGTAACCGCTTTTTAGGTCCAATGTTGAGAACCACTGAGCTCCAGAAAGGGTATCTAGTGTGTCGTCGATTCGAGGAAGTGGGTAACTGTCTTTCTTCGTAACGTCGTTTAACCGGCGGTAGTCGACACAAAATCTAGTTGTCCCATCCTTCTTCTTGACGAGCACTACCGGCGAAGCCCATGGGCTCGATGATTTCTCGATGACTCCTTGCTCTTCCATCTCTCGAATCATGTTGCCTACTTCTGATTGTTTGGCCAACGGTAGTCGACGAGGTGGCTGTCTTATAGGTCTTGACTCACCCGTGTCAATGCGATGTTTAACTATACCGGTGCGTCCGAATTTATCATGTCCTGTCACAAAAATATCAGAAAAATCGTTCAGGAGTGATTTAACGCTTGCCTTTTCTCTGTCTGTTAATCCGATTTTCCGGGATATCAACCTATTAACCACAGCCGGTGCACCAGAGGGCTGTTGAATTGAATGGTCCTCTTCCCTTGTCGGAATTGAGCTTATCATTGACACGGGTGCACATTCTGCGATTACCTCTCCTTTTCTTATTACGATCGGCTCTTTGGACGCATTTAGTACTCTGACGGGTACGATGTGCTTCTTCGCATCGATAAGGGCTTTCCCAACAAGGATGTTCCCCTTGCGCTGATTTTGTGCAGCTTCGGTGATGTAAAACCGATTGTCACCGGGATCACTCTCGAGGCTGGTCCAAATTACCGAGTCTGAACGAGCTGGGATCTCATCCTCCTCACGCACATAACATTTCAGCCTTCGCAATTGTTCGTCCTGCAGTGTAATAGCAACCTCTAAGTTACCAATTCGCAGTGTTCTTTGCCCGATATCTAGAACAACTTGGTGCTCCTTCATGAAATCCATTCCAAGAATGCATTCGTCCGTAATATCGGCAACCAAAAATTGGTGGGAGATGGAAATATTGCCCAGCACTATTATTCTCTCGACTTCTCCGTAGACTGTAGAACATTCTCCTGTGGCAGTCCTCAAAGCGTATCTTCTATTTTTATTAAGGGCAATTTGGCCCACGACATCCGGCCGAATTATGGATCTCGTTGCTCCAGTGTCGATTGTCACTGTTGTTGTCCTTCCATTAACAATCGTAGTTATAACCAAACTTTGGTTATCCCGTTGGAGTTGTGATACAGTTACGATGCTGGGGCTGCAAATTCCACCAGGCGACTTTCGCCCCGTAAAGTCTGCCCTTACAAGTTTCCCGAGCTATTGACCTCAGGTTGGTCCGTTGATAGTCTCCTCTTATGATTAGCGCATGAATAACAATTCTCACTTGATGTTTCATTCATTCGTCGACGTTTCCTACAGTCAACAGAGATGTGGCCGACTTCGCCGCATGTCCAACACTTCATATCAGGCCTCAGGGTTCTCCGTTGTACATGCCCGATTCTTTGGCAGGAACATTCCTCGACGGACATTTCTCGGACTCTATATGTACTCCTGGTGGCCAGTTTAGCAGATTCATAAGCCAATGCGAACGCCAGTATTTCATTAGTCGTCTTCTTTCCCGCCAAACGAACGGCCTGTTGCAAATCCCGATCTTGGAGTGCGTTTATAAATGCATCCATTGCTACCTCGTTCAGAAATTCCTTAGTCATATTTGAATAAGACAAGTTTGCCAATCGCTCAATGTCTGCCTGCAACTGTTGAAGATTTTCTCCAGGTTTCTGCGTTCTGCTCCTCAGTTGCATGCGGTAGACCTGCTGCATGTGGTTGTCTCCATACCTAGCTTCAAGGCCGTCTCTTATCGCTTGGAAATCTGTTTGCTTCTCTGCTGGTATGGTTTGTAGCAATTCTGCAGCCGCCCCGCGGAGTGACAGGATTAGTGATGTTGACTTTTGCTCATCCGACCACTTATTATAATTGGCCGCGGCGTCAAACTGACGTATAAATACGGAGAAGGGTCCCGTTCCATCGAAGGTTGGCGGTTGCATCCTTGTATCTTTGTAGTCATGTTGATTGCCTGGCGATGTCTTATTTCTCTCAACACAATCAAGTCTCTTTTCGATTCGTATTATTTCATCGGTGACTTTCTTGAATTCAGTTTCGTTTTTTAGATCTAGATTTTCTACTTCGTTTCGAATTTCGTCCTTAAAGTGTTGAAAATTCCATTTCATCCATTGTGTTTGGGCATCCAACTTTGCATTGACATCTGCAGCTTGCGCGTCCAATTTTGAATTTACGGCGTCGAATTTTGAATTTTGGGCGTCGAATTTTGTCATCATCATCCGGAACATCTCCGAAATGTCTAACAGTGGCGAACTCTTCTCCGTTACATTGCAACCATCTTGACTCGCTGTTTCTTCTCCATCCGGACAGTCTGGACCAATCGTAAAAACATATGTGTCGACATCAATACCCTCTTCCTCCATAGCTGCTTGCAGACGTTGTCGAAGAATTTGCTTCTGTCCTCTGCTATCCAGATTCCGGTCCTCAAGTTCCTTCTTCAACTCAGGAACGCGAAGATCCTCCAAATGTCGATCTGACATCGCCACAACACACTTTCACACACTTATTCACTTAAACAATAATTAATCCCACTTCTGACACCAATTGTAGCGAGCTTAGGGTTCGCTGGATTAATTATTTTAAAATAAATAAGAGCCGTTAAATCGATTTTGAATTACTGTAACACTTTATTAGTCCGTTAATAACAACCGTTACTTTTTTTACCGTACACTTAACGTTTTCTTTATTATCGCTTCCGTGATTATCGCGTATTTTACTTCTTACTTCTCACTCGAGACGTATCGCTTGCTTCACTGTCTTACTTATCTCTAACTTAACTTCCGCTCTGCGTGCGACGTATTTATACCGTTTTTCCTCATTCTGATTTGGTGTATCGTTTCCGTCCGTTCCATAGTCTTGAATGTTCTATTCCAGTTTTCCAGTACTTCCTAAAATAATCTAGTACTTTGTTTCGGACTTTCTCGAAGATTCCAGTACTGATTGTCATATGCGTCACAATATATTACATTCTCACTTAATACATACCATTCATAAACATTCACAATATTACCAGTTACAGCACACTTAATAACCTGCACCTTTTTATTTATTCAAAACATAGCAACTTGGATTTTCGTCCAAATGGATTTATGTGAAAAGTCACAGAAAAAAAGAGAGAAATAGAAAAAAATTCAGTTCATAAAGTTCGTTCGGATTAAGTTGAACGTTTTAAACAAATCTTAGAAATGTATAAGAAATCAATATACATATATATAAAGTATACTTCGTCTTGACCTGTGAAAATAAATGGGTTTTCCAGTTAGTAAATTTCTGGTTGCAACCATCGAAAAAACATACGTATGAAAAAGATACAGAGAGAAAGGAATAGAAGAAATAGAGAAGAATCGAAATAAAGAATAGTGAATAAAGAAAAGAATAAAGTTAAATTATTCAATTCGAAAAGAAGAGTAAAAGAAGGAGTTTTAATAAATGGAATAAAAATAAAAGGTCCCCGCTCTTCCCTCGAAAGAGGAAGCACGGCGCCGGACCTCAACAAACTTAACAATTGGCGTCTCTTAAGTCGAAGTTTCACTATCTTTAGTGAAAATAATAGAGCGGATTCCCCGCTCAGAAATCTAAACACTAGTATATTTGTACACAAGGATGAACTGACGGACATTCTTAGATCGATTAAGAACAAAAAATCTTCTGGAATAGACAGTATTCCAAACATTGTTCTAAAGCATTTACCTCTTGAAGTAGTGAAGGTTTACACTATTTTGTTCAATAACGCTCTAAATAATGCATATTATCCAATCCAATGGAAATCTGCAGTAGTCCATCCCATTCCCAAAAAGGGCAAGAACAGGAGCAATCCAGCCAATCTTCGCTCGATTAGTTTGCTTCCGAACATCAGCAAGGTATTCGAGAAAATTATAAATAAAGCATTGACTAACTGGTGTGAGGAAAATGGTATTATCCCGAACAACCAATTTGGTTTTCGATCGCAACATGACACAGTTCATGCTGCGACAAAACTTGTTTCCGTCATACAGTGGAACAAGGCGAAGAGACAATGCACAGGGGCCTGTTTGGTTGACGTTGAAAAGGCTTTCGACACCGTATGGTTAGAAGGGCTTGTATATAAGTTATCAAACCTAGGTATGCCCGAATATTTATTATACATTATCTACGATATGATAATGGGTAAACAATTTGTAGTGAAATGTGGAGATATAATCTCTAACAAGACCTTCCACATAAAAACGGCTTACAACAGGGAGCAGTGAATTCTCCCGTTTTATTTAACATTTACACTAGTGATCTAGTGGGTTCTCTCAACCATGCAATTGCGTATGCCGACGACATTGTGGTGTATAGATCTGGAGAAAAGATTGATGTCATCAACAGACTTCTGCAAGATGATTTCAACAAAATCAAACGTTTTTGCGACGACTGGAAATTAAAATTAAATTTCCAGAAAACAGAGACTATCCTTTTCAGAACGCCACTGTCCAGTGCATCAAGGGACACAAAACGGAATTGGAAAACATTTTCTATTGCGGGAAGTAATAATCTTCCACTACAAGTAAAAACTGTAGTCAGATACCTTGGAATCTGGCTTGATCAATATCTTTACTTTGATAAGCATACAGCAGCTGCTCTTACATCAGCTAAAAACGTATATGCAATGACACGAAGACTCTTCCATACTAGTCTGCTGGACCTCAAGGTGAAAATAATTTCATACTCAGCATTCATCCGACCAATATTGGTGTATGGCTGCCCGGTATGGTACAACATATCCCCATTTTACATGGAGAAGTTTCGGGTGTTCGAGAGGCAGTGTTTGCGTTCCTGCCTAGGAATGTATAGAACCCCAGAGTCGCAGTATAAGAAATACTATCCGAATAAAGTCCTGTATGACAAATCAGGACTAAACAGGATAGATAACTTCATTATCAAGACTATTCGTGGTCACACAACAAGGGCAATGTGCAGCGAAAACGATCTCATTTCGGGAGCATTCTATCCCAATGATATGTATATGGAGAGTACTCTCCATAATGGGTTCATTCCCCCAGAAGCGTTCCCTTTCTTGGATAAAAAAGGACTTATCCAAGACAAACGTGGAGTCCCTATTATTTACCACGCTTTCCGTGGTGCCACGGATAAACGAATTCTCCACGATAACGATATCTCTAATTTTCCAGATCGCCTGCGTTTTAGTATGGTGATCGGTGAAAGAGATAAATCAATAAAAGATCGATCCCATCCCAACTGGTGGTGGATCAGTGATGAAGAAAGGACTACACGTCCCCAAACATAGTATGCCACTCAGGCGCACCGCTTTCCTTCCTCCTATCCACAATTCCCAATTATTTTTATTTTATCTTTTAATTTAATTTTAATTTTTTATTTTTTTATTTTAATTTTTATTTGTATTCCTTTATTCCTTGTTTATGTTTGTCCGTTTTGTTTTATTTTTATTTTGCTTGTCAATATATGTAATTACAAAAAAAAAAAAAAAAAACAATTGTAAATAATACAGGATGTAGAAAAAATAGAATAAATTTTAAAAGAGAAAACATATCAATTATTGTGACATGTTGTAAAAACAGTTATTGTACGCCGAAAGGCATATGAAATATGATAATGTGTAATTTAGAGTGCTTGCGAAGAGCCAGTAAGTTAATGTAAGAATGTTATTTGTAAAATAGATGTTAACATTTAGTCTTAAGTGAAATATGTAATTGAATTGTTGAATAAATGTGGATATAAAACAAACAAAAAAAACGGTTAACCAAAGTGACCCGCGACAATTGCTTCCCACACTTCTGGCCTAATAAATGGACGGTCAAGAGAGATCGTTTAGTGGGTAGATCAACTGACTGCGATAAAGGCATAACACTTTAACAAACTGTATACGAGAAATTAGGCCTTTAGCTGAGTATTTCCTTAGTACTGTTAAGCTACAGTTTTTTTTTGTCTTTTTATAGGGGTGATGGGATTCTAAATGTGGATCAAAACCGGTTGGTACTTTCTCCTTTTTTACTATCAATCTTAGCAGAGACAGTACAGAGACTGTTGATCAAAGGACGTATATGTAATGAATTGTTAGTTACTGTCATGGGTTTGCCTTAACTTCAATTGGGTTAAGTGGCTAAATAAGAATAGAAAAAAATCATATGGGAATGCCCTCTGGGAGTGGTAATTGCTTATTAGTTTATAGTTAATCATTTCTTATATTAATTTGAGGCAATAAGGCCGTAATAATATTAAGAATGAAAATATAAAATGTAAAATAAGAGAAGTAGATATAAAAGACTTACCCGAGCAAGTGCCTTCAGTACCCGAACTGACGTCAGTTTAATCCAGTCTCAATGCATTTTCAAACAGTGTAATACTTCTGTTTGGTCTCATGCACAATCACAACATTTGAAAAACCGACGGGGCTACCGCGTCTGAAAGCAACCGACAAACGAACGACACCGACCTCTAATCCGACCCCGAGGGATATTGTACGACCGCAACTTGCACGGCAACATCCGGTGGGTGCATTACCGGATGTTCAGCACTTACGTAGTACAGATCCGCGACCGAACTTTGATCCAATTACACAATTCCCGACCGCGCAATTATGTTCCATTCCACTTTCAAATACCCTCATATCTGATCATCATCATTATCGGCCCTACAACCAGGATCCGGTCTTGGCCTTATTTAACAAATCTCTCCACCGGTCCCGATTTCGAGCCGATGTCATCCAGTTTGGCACTCCCATGCCTTGGGCGTCCTGGTCTAAGCCATCCCTCCATCGCGGACAAGGTCTGCCGCGCCGTTTCCTTCCATACATCCTGCTAGTAAGGAATTTCAGTTTAAAGGCTCCTCTTCGCTCATTCGAGCTGGGTGTTCCGCCCACCGGAGTCTACCGAGCCTGATTTTTCTTACAACATTAGCTTCAAGGTAGATTGCGTACAACTCACGGTTGTAGCGTCTCACCCAGGTCTCGGATCCATTCATGAGTACTGGTAAGACCATGGTCTTGCACAGTAGTAGCTTGGATGTTTTGGATACATTTCGGGATTTAAAGAGCCTTGATAGACCATAGTAGACTTTGTTAGATCTGATCAGCCGTTCGCGTAATTCTTCTTCCATATTGTTATCGGGTGATACTGTGGCGATTCCGCCAGATCCCACGGCTCGCCTTCCTGAAAAAACCCCCATAACCATAACCCGGGTCTGCACCAGCTTTCGCTAATGCAATTCGCATTAGCATCTTAGATGCTTCACGCATCAAACAGACCCAATTATTATAACCCTAAATTCCCTATAAAGAAAACTTACCTTCATGCATCCCTTCGCATACAATTTTTCATAAGATTTCTTTGTTTGCTTATTTGGTATTCTGAACCAATTCGGTACCAGACAAATACCATAAATATCGCGCCGTCTATTTTCCCCAGCCGCGCCATATACCTTTTCATATACATTGCCTGGCAACCTTTTTTTGTTTGTCTTATCAACAAACAACCCAAGCAGCTGCATATAATTAGCGCAATATACGCTGAAACCAAATTCTCCAACATTTCCTAATGCAAATATGAACCCGGTTTCTATTGCAGCCAGAGATGCCATAAACATCCAATTTGCTTTTAGCACCTTTTTCTCCTAACGTCGAAAATAGCGACGAGGCATCGTATAAACATGACCCTCATTAAAGAGCGAACCATTTGGTCGCCTTTTCTTTTGTCCTTGCCTGTTTCGCTGTTCCTCTGCACGTGTGAATAGCATTGATCTCAACGATCCCACCTATACCACCATGAGAGACTTTACGTTTCCCTGGTCGTAGGTAAAAAAACGATATCCTTATTGGAGAGGATATTGTTTGAGTCCTATTTCAACCACCGTTCACGACGGTTGGTTCACTCCCGCTCTCCGCCACCAGCGGGGACGCGTAAATATTCACCCTCGTATGTACCCCGGAGTCGTGTTTGTAGTCACGTTTCATTATATAAGTGTTACACCAGTTGTCAGAAAAAGTTAAATACCGAAACAGTGTATGTCCATAGACGACGTAAAATTATTAAATAACTGTTTTTATTAAATAAATTACATCAAATAAGAGATTATTCACTACCTTGGATAAACATAGTGTTTTATTTTCACTCCCGCGACTGTGTTTTAATCATATCCGGAGCGAACAGTTTACTTAGTGACAATTTTACGATTTGTTAACTGGTGGACTTTGTCTCGGTGAGGATGGGGAGTGAAGTGAACCGTGTGCCCGTGTCTGGCACAATACTTCTCCTACCCCACATTGGTGACTCCGAGTTTGAACAATCGCGCCTTCGGAACTATAAGTTACATCCAGTGAGCAATTGTGGCGGCAATTGCCGAAAGACAATAGTGACAGTGACAATCGGTGATATTAAAGATAGTTAGAGGGGTACCCACTACCCCAACACCGCTTTGCTACCAACATCAACAGACGAGACGTAGCCAACAACACCAGGCGATACGACATCACCGGAACAATAACATCAGTCACCTCAACAGCAACGTCCAGGAGTTTGTCAGCTAAGTATCCTTACGTTTTTCTTTGTTCTATTCTGACCAAAAATAACAGTGCAACATCGTACACAATGGCAACGCCGACGATCGCATCAATCGTTGGTTTGAAGTAACTTCAACAATTGAAACATATAGTTTTCCCTTAAGCAATTTCTGCACATCAATAAGTGATCCCTCATCAACTAAGCCACGCTTAACTCTTCCAACAATACCTGCATAGGAAATGCACGCTCATAATCAATAAAGGTGCACCTCACATCAAGAAATCCTGTCCTTATTGATGGAAATTGCAGCTACTAAACAACAGAAGAAAAGAAAGCAACGAAACACAGAAACAAAAGTTAACTAGTGTACAATTTGCCTTTCATCGACGGAACCTTGTTTGTGGCAGTACTTGTGATAACTTACGACAGATTGAAATTTCAAAACTTCGTGTCGAAATTTTTTTTATCTGTTTGTTTTCACCATACAATATGACAATATGTTTTTTGTTTCTATATAAGTACAATTGTTTTAGTATCTAAATGAGCAGTTAGTAAACAAGTGCGCATTGTAAATCAATTCATCCATGCTAAAAAAATAAATTATCCTTTGTATTAACAAGGTCGATTAAATGTAAAGTAAAAATATTTCCTTTTTTTTCTTCGAACGAATCATATAATTAAAAGTTTTATTTTGCTATCTCAATTAATCCAGCTATCAAACATGCTTTGTTTCTGATTAGTTAACATTATTTTAGACAGTAACCAGTTTTTCATTTTTTTTTAAATTATTTTGTGCATATTTATCTTTAACTTAAGCTTTGAGAAAACTGATATTACGTTTACGATTTTCTTTTCCTTAAATAGACATTTGTTTTTTTTTTTTTTCTCTTCTGCCTATTGTTAACCCCTTCTGGGTACAGAGCAATATACATACATTAAGAGCATTAACAAATGTAAATAAAGCAATAAACTATTGACTTTAGTCTAACTATCCATCACAATGTAAGTGAAAATTAAGTTATTCCGAAAATACATACAAATATAGCAACGAAAGTAAAAATATGACGCGAGAAGAAAACAAAAGCTCATATTTACTTACTACCATGGGAAAAATGAAATATATACATGTACAGTTTTGTTGATTGTTTTGGGTCTCCAGCAAACATGTTTCCTTTTAATAAATTACGAATTGTAACGACAACAATCTATAGTACACACTCTTAATACAAAAAAAAAAACAAAACAAAACAATCACGGAACATATAAATTAAAAAAAAAGAAGAAAAGAACCGATATATTATGTCTTTGGTAGTTTATAATGTAAAACAAATTCGCATGGTTTGAAATTGGCTTAACATCTTAATAATTCCTTATGAGTGTGTACCAACCAGAATTAATTAAAAACGAACAAGCAATTAAAACCAACCATGCGTCATCCATTTCATAATGTATTAAGTATCGTGTATGGTTATTTACAATTCAAAAACGGGATTTATTGCGTCAGATCCTGGAATCATGTTAAAATTAAAAAGGAAAACTACCTAAATTAAAGTCGAAATGACCCACTTCCAAAGTACAGAAAATCAAAATATAATAATTATTGTAAGCCCCTTCAGGGTTTTGATTAAGTGCAACCCTTTCCAACACTACTCGACTCCACACGACTCCTTTTCAACCTCTTCCGACTACATTTAATTTCTTTTTCGACTACACGTCGCTCACATTCAACTCTCTCGACTCCATTCATTCCTCCACAACCGACTCCTCTCTTAATAGCTCGTCTCTTACATCGGGACACAATGCCCCTTAAACACTGGACCCCACACAACCTCACTTGACCCCACATCGGCTCAATTTATTCCTTTAACCGGCTCCTCATCACACCCTTCGGACTCTTCGAGTTCAAAGTGATGACCTTTGGCCTTCATTAAATACTGGCAAAACTCGCCTCTATCCACCCTTTTAAGACCCCTTTTACTAAATATTGGCGCTCACGCACGCCACTGCTCAACACCCATTCTCGGCAAACCGGCCCCTTATGTAACAACAGCTACTGCGCGTAGCATATAATCTATAGGACGCTCGGTTTTGTCTCGCGTGAAACATCTCAACCTTTTCTTTTCTTTTCTGCATATTGGCGCTCATGCTCGCCAACCATAGCCTTCATGCAACGGTGCTCGACCTTCTACCCGATTTCAGCAAGCCAGCTTCCCTCGTTACCACAGCTACTACGCGTAGCATCCATCAGGGCACCTGGTTTTGCCCCTTTTTTTAAATTTCAGGACATTCGTCCTTAGATCTCCTACGTCTCCCAAATGTCTCAGCAACACCGGTCCACAAATCAAACCGATACCACCGGACTGAGACATTATACCTGGTTCCCCAATCCTTTAGCCACCATGGCTCCCCTTTAGCGGCAACTAAAGGCTATACACGCCCCTCTACGCCGCCTCAAATACCTAGGTGCATAATACTTCGGAGAGTGCAGCAGTTACTCTAGGCCGCCTTGTGGTTAGACACAACCAACCATACCCCAGGAGCCCCGTAATCTAAGTCGCCCAACTTAAACGAGCGCGATTGGCCGGCCCTCCCAACAAAGCGCCGCTTGGTCGAGGTTGCGGTCGCCGTTTATCAAGCTCCGGGGTCGACACCGGAGCCGATATATCGGACCTCCCTCGATCGGTAAGCCGCGCAACTGGTGCGCCCGCCCCCTTTTTACCAGTCACAGCGGCAAACAATTTGCCATACAAACGTATGGACAAAAGACACCCGCTCTGGACTTGGTCCCTTTCCATTCCGCACACGGCAACCCGTCACTGCGGATGGGAATTACCCTGGGATAAGTTCCCCTCCATCTCGCACACACTATTTCGTCACTGCGGATGTGAGCGGATTTCCGATAGGTTCCGACCTATTCGGGCGATAAGCCTGTTGGTCCACGAGACCCATAACAGGCCGATGGACCACGCCGCACACATTTGCCCTTGATGGCATCAAGCGGTAACAACTGTGTCCATCTTATCGATAAAGGCCCAAACAATAACCAGGAACTGGTCACAACGATAGTCCCGTAACATTACCACAGCGCATTCCGAAGCAACCTCCCTATCATCACAGCACCCACCATCGAGCATCCCCTCGTCACCACCTTTTTTTTCGTGACTACGTCACTGGGAGGGGAGTACTGTGGCGATTCCGCCAGATCCCACGGCTCGCCTTCCTGAAAAAACCCCCATAACCATAACCCGGGTCTGCACCAGCTTTCGCTAATGCAATTCGCATTAGCATCTTAGATGCTTCACGCATCAAACAGACCCAATTATTATAACCCTAAATTCCCTATAAAGAAAACTTACCTTCATGCATCCCTTCGCATACAATTTTTCATAAGATTTCTTTGTTTGCTTATTTGGTATTCTGAACCAATTCGGTACCAGACAAATACCATAAATATCGCGCCGTCTATTTTCCCCAGCCGCGCCATATACCTTTTCATATACATTGCCTGGCAACCTTTTTTTGTTTGTCTTATCAACAAACAACCCAAGCAGCTGCATATAATTAGCGCAATATACGCTTAAACCAAATTCTCCAACATTTCCTAATGCAAATATGAACCCGGTTTCTATTGCAGCCAGAGATGCCATAAACATCCAATTTGCTTTTAGCACCTTTTTCTCCTAACGTCGAAAATAGCGACGAGGCATCGTATAAACATGACCCTCATTAAAGAGCGAACCATTTGGTCGCCTTTTCTTTTGTCCTTGCCTGTTTCGCTGTTCCTCTGCACGTGTGAATAGCATTGATCTCAACGATCCCACCTATACCACCATGAGAGACTTTACGTTTCCCTGGTGGTAGGTAAAAAAACGATATCCTTATTGGAGAGGATATTGTTTGAGTCCTATTTCAACCACCGTTCACGACGGTTGGTTCACTCCCGCTCTCCGCCACCAGCGGGGACGCGTAAATATTCACCCTCGTATGTACCCCGGAGTCGTGTTTGTAGTCACGTTTCATTATATAAGTGTTACACCAGTTGTCAGAAAAAGTTAAATACCGAAACAGTGTATGTCCATAGACGACGTAAAATTATTAAATAACTGTTTTTATTAAATAAATTACATCAAATAAGAGATTATTCACTACCTTGGATAAACATAGTGTTTTATTTTCACTCCCGCGACTGTGTTTTAATCATATCCGGAGCGAACAGTTTACTTAGTGACAATTTTACGATTTGTTAACTGGTGGACTTTGTCTCGGTGAGGATGGGGAGTGAAGTGAACCGTGTGCCCGTGTCTGGCACAATACTTCTCCTACCCCACAATACTATTGGCTCAAGGTAGTTAAAGGATTGCACTACTTCAAATTCGTGCTCCAATATCCTGATAGTTTGACCAACGTTAGGTCTTCTCTTCGCAGAAGTTGCCACCATGTACTTAGTTTTCCCCTCAATAATGTGCAGTCCCAGTTTTTATGCCGCCTGCTCGATCTGGGTGAAGGAATCCTGTACTGCCGAATCGGATCTACCTCATATCCGATACCCATCTGAAAAAGTCTATAGTCTAAAAATTCGCGTACCTTCAATCCTAAAATCAGAGCAAACAAAAGTATGAAATATATGAGTTCTACTATCCAATCAACCACAATTAACTTACGATTTTGAACACTCAGCAGTTGAGTCAGATCTTTTGAGCCTTTGGATGTTGTTTGTTGTTTTTGTGGGTGTTTATGTTCTCCACATATAATTTTAATGCAATTTTACTTACTGACAAATAACATTGAGATGAAGCACTGAAATTGGCGCCCAGTTGATAGTTATCCCCTTCTCTACATCCTTCAATATCATGAAGATATTAATAATCCTTTTAAGTTTACTAAAATGTAAGTGGTCATCGTCGTAAGACATACTCTGCATACGCACGTCGTCGTTTGAGGTTTTCGTAGTAGCATAAATTAACCTTTCTCCTAGCATTAAAAGCGAAGAGCTATTTGCTTTATCCCCAAATGTCTTTCGTCCAATTCGCATCTCCTTATTGCCATCCACAAAAAGTTCATTGCTTTGTTTCCTCCTCTTCTTCCAATATGTTTGATCACAATCAGTTAAACTTACATCAGCGTCTTTTCTTCATTTGTGTCTCCATCCGCCCTATCCAACCCACCGAATCGTAAATGCTTGCAATTGGTGTGGAATGTGACTATGGATAATTTTTTGGAGACTTTAATCTTCCCAACTTGACTATCTTTGGAGATCAACTGCCCTTCAGTTCGTATCCCTTTGCTGCTATAGATGGTCTATTCTTGGGCGACCTTACGTATTCAGGTCTTTTACTAGTGAGTGCTGTTCAAAATCAGATGGATCGTCAACTGGATCTTATTTTCCCAACCGATCTTAATTCTAGACCGTGCAGTAACTTTTCTGCTCTTTGCCCTTCGAAGCCTCTATGGCCACAACAACTCACGCTCTCCGACCCTGACCCTAGTCCCTTTGTGTCGTATATCATATTCATTCATCCCTATATTTGATGTCATCACCTTCAACACCAACCCATGGAATATAAGATCCTTGCATTTTTATTATTCCCCCCTCATAGTAATTCCATTATCCCTAACAAGCCCATTATCGTCATGTTGAGTAAAACTAACACAAACTAAAATTTTATAACTTCAACCTATTGAGCTCCTGTTCAAAGGCCCACCCCCTTCACCGCCTGTCCTAATAGTTTAAGTTAAGCCAGACTGAGTCTTGGTGAACTTTATCTTGTCAGTTTTTCTAAGGTAATAAATTTGGCGTTAGTCCTGTCAAACTGCAAACTACAAAACCTAGTGGCTCTTATTAAAATACATAAAACCAAAATTTTTAACCTGTGGTCAACAAATAGACAATTGTGTTTACAAATGTAGGCAATGAAGGTCTTGCCAATCCAAGACGGATTGATGACTACACGAAATTATTGCAAGCATATCCTCCACGCAGAAATAACAAAGCTCTAATATCGAATTCCAATAGCGACATCACGGATCGTGCTGTGGGTGACTGCGGATTACCAGCTTACTAGAATCATTTGGACGGGTACAATAAGGTCACTAAATTAACTTAAGAAGTTAGCGAAAGGATACAACTGTCTCGAACGCGAAGTAGCTTAGGGAGATGTCTTGGAACAGTTAAATAAGGGTGTTCAGTCGAATACTGCTGATGTCAGTTAGTAAATGTAATCGATTCGGCTACTCCTTTCCGCAATAGTTTCCTATCGGCTAATAGCAGTGCGAAATATACAGACTACCAAGGTAAAGAGTATTCCACTCATAATAGCCACGAAGGGGGTTTTAACCAACCCCCCATTTGTGGACGAACAGCATTCGAAGAACTATGTTGACTGCTTACTTATTAAAGAATACCAGATACAGACTACCAGGGTGAGAATGTATCCATCATAATAACAACAAAGCGGGTTTTACGAAACCATATTTCTTGACCTTCGATTTGTGGATCGAATGCAATCGAAGAACTATGGAGGATCCTGCGGCTTACTTACTAATTCTTTATTCGAGGGACCTATTCCAGTTGAGTGCGGACACCAGAGGAAAAGTTACAAATGCCTGACTGATTTAAGTTGACATACAAATCACATAACAAGTAATATTATTGAACAAATTGAACCACGACAAGAGATTAGCAGATAAGCTGAGGTTAAGTAGTGAGATGACAAGACCCAATTTCTGCACAAAATTATTTCATTTTAATCCTTAAGGAAGGCGGGTGCATGTCAACTAAAAAACTTAGATGCAAGTCGACCTTTAGGAAGGCATATGAGTTGTCCCCACTGCAAGTAGAGGGCTATTTACTATACTATATTCATCCTGTGGGCGGTGATGCACACACAAATCAACTACTTGAGTACGAAACGGACAATTTATCTGGTCACACCACTGAGCACGTAAAAGTGAATGCAAATAAACTACTGGGGAAATGAAAGTAAAGCTTATTCTGCTCTTTCCGGTATCAGTCGACCTACAACGCGAATCTGCATATTCAAGTAAGTATTTTCTAAATTTGGGAGTAAAGCACTTTCTTTAAACAAATTGCGCGTTCCAGTCTCCTTCCGCGAAAACATAAGAATAACAAGTACAGTACAGACAGTGGTGGTCAAAGCACTTATATACAATGAATTGGAATGTTTACAGTCATGGTCTTACTTTAACTTCTACTGCGTTAAGTGATTAAATAAATATAGGAAAAAGTCATAAGGTTATGCCGCTGCTCAACATCTGAGCGGTAAATGCATATAAGTTAATATTCAGTCATTTTAGATATTAATTTGGGTCCGAATGCGTCTATACCAACGCAATAAGGCAATCATAATAATAAGAATGAAAATATGAAAAGTGAAACAATAGAAGTAGATATAAAAGACTCACCCGGGCATGTGTCTTCAGTACCGCAACTGATGTCAATTGAATTTCCCTGCATTTTAAAACACTAACACTTCACTAACTGTATAGTATATTTTGTGTCTTGCACAACCACAGCACTCGGAAGGCCGACAAGGCCACCGCGTTTGAAACGACCCGGTTTCGACGTTGTACGACAAAACTTACTCAACAGCAGCGCTTCACCGGATGTCCGTAGTACAGATCCGCGAACGAACTCCGATCCAATTATACAATTTTCGACCGCGCACTTAAGTTCCACTCCGCCTTCAAATTTGATCATATTCTTCTGGAAATTCGCGTACGCTCGATCCTAAAATTAGACTAATCCAAATTGTGAATCGTATGTTTTACTTCCTCATTAACGACAATTGATTGACGATTTCAAACACTACATAGTTGAGCCACAGGCGACACAGGCAGTTTTATTGAGCCTTGGAATGTTATTTGCTTTTTTCGTCTGTGTGTTTGTTCTCCACAAGAAACTTTAACGCAGTTTTATTCCCTCACAAAGAACACTGAAGTTGGCGCCTTATTTATTGTAACGGTATTTTCACGAGATCCCAGTTCCACCGATCAGCAACAGCACCAGTATGACAGTTTCTGTGTGCGGAAACTTTTCGAACTGGTTTACATGTAAATTATGAACCAGTTTATAACAGTGCGTTTTAATTCTAAATATGAAGAGCAGTTGTGTATTGTTTGCCTGATTTTTGATTAACTCTCATAAAGTGTCAATTACTGAGAATTCTACTGTTTGTATGCTGCCGCAAAAGTTACGTCAATGTTTTATTATATTTTATTTTATTTCATTTGTTGCAAATTATTTGTTACACAATAAAATATAACACAATGATGGGTGTACTCACGGTTTATCGGTTACACAAGAAAACCTTTCTCGATGTTTCGTGTAATATTTAAGCAATCGAAACGCCAGACGGGCACAATTTATCCAACTTGAGAACTGCAGTGGTTGATTTAGGTACTTCGCCAACTGACCACCTTTAATCATTTCGGAGACAATCGAATCTGAAAATGTTCTACAGTCTGAGTTGTAGCACAACGTTTTTTTTTAACATACTGTGTTTATTTGACCAATAATCAATTTTTACATTAAGTACTACAGCTAACTTGTAATTTTAGTGATACAATTGTTTACATGTATTCATTACGCATTCTTCAAACATAACTGAATCATCATCATCATCTGTACTACAACCGGGATCCGGTCTTGGCATTATTTTACAAATCACTCCACCGGTCCCGATTTATTTTTGGGTCCATATCCGAGGCTTGTTAAATTTTCGATAATATTTTGTTTTTCCGGGCAAGGGTATTAGCCTTGCGCCAATAGAGTTATGTATTAGCCTAGCTTAAATTAAATAATAAAAATCCTTGTTTTCTGACCTTTTCCAGGAAGACTATCCCTATTAAAATCTAATCTTTAATATTGATAGTCTTCCTGGAAAAGGTCAGAAAACCAGGATTTTTATTTAATTAAAATTAATTTAATCTAGGCTAATATTTAACTTAACTTAATCTCACTTAATCTAACTTAACCTAGTTAATATTATAATAAGTTAAATATGTAAGGAACCCACATGGGCAGTCACGCCACGGGAGACGAGCAAAAAGTTCGACATTGATAAACTAAAAGACCTGCGCAAACTGCTGAATATTAAGACGAACTAACGAAAATATTTAGCATCCTAGAGAATGAAAGCAGTGGGGAAGAGGAAGCCAATAGTGTGGGCACTAAATGGGCATCGAACAGAGACCCAATCAAACAAACAGCCCAAAAGGTATTAGGATTTAAGAAAACAATTAAGTCCAAACCTTGGTTTGATGATGAGTGCAGGGCGAAGATCGAAGAACCTAAACGCCTGTGAGTGATCTACTTAGAAAGATGTGATGAAGTCAACGCAGAAAGATACGCAACAATTCGAAAAGAGACAATGAAACTTTTCAAACGCAAAAAGAGCGAATGGGAGACGAATCGGGACGAAAAAAATCCTAGAAAATGCCAGAGCAAAGAACATCAGAGGTATGTATGCCGGCATAAACTCAATTAGAAATGGCTACCGAGGGAGAGCCAAGATAATTCGGGACACAAACGGCTGTCTGGTCACAGAAACAAACAATATCGTGACAAGATGAAAGCAGTACTTTGAAAACCTGATCAATGTGCGTATCCATCAACCACAAATAAACGCACCAGACGTACATACAACCGAGCCTCAGATTCCAGAGCCCTCTTTCCAGTATGAGGAATCCTAGTATTCGGGTGAATGGTATAATACCAGGGGTATAACACTAAACTATATAAATATAATATTAGTGACACTTAAGAATCAGTCGTCTCTTGGCAGTCCTCGGGTGCGCATCGCTAACCGAGAGAAAAAAAATCTGTTCGGTGCGCAAACAAATAATCGACTTTGCATGTTTTCTCCATAAGCAAGTAAATGTCATAACAATATTTAGTATAAGGGTGAAATGTATAGGGATGAATAAAATATAATTACGTGATAGCGTAATATAAAGCTCCGTGGATATAGAACCATAATCATGCCGATTGTTCCATACCACAAACC